>JAMPIV010001073.1:232500-747500 GCA_024509875.1 Oreohelix idahoensis
TTTCAACAAGTGTCGATGTAAATGAAAAAAAAATCCATCTATATTGTGAATATTTTTCAACCAGTGGAGATGTAAATGTAAACATATTCTATCCATAATATTAACCTTTTCATTTGAATGTAAAGTAAATATAAAGCTATTCAATTTAAATGTAAAGAAAGTTTTCTCTCGAGGGATTAAGCTTAATTCTCATCGAGGGTATAGTCTGAGGTAGATGGGATGGTGGAATAGGAGAAAGGAGACATATAACTATGTGTCGGGAAACTCAATACTCAGAGGGTATTTGTTTCTATTCTTTTACCATACTAGTTGGTGGTACCAGTGAGGGTACTAATCTCTGGAATAAAGTGAGGGTAGAAGTAGACTGACGTCGAACTAGACACCATCATCAGATGGTCTTAAAGACGCGGGACCAGCTTTGCAGTTGCTCCCTGATCTTACTTTGAACGTGCTGCATTGCGCCTTTAATCTTGACCAGAGACGCGAGAACTCCAGTGACCTATTTGCACAGAACACAAAAACCCAGCGGTAGCAGAAACGACCATTTGCAGCTAAGTCAAACCTAAAAGCTGCGAAGTGACTTCTTACATAAAACCATCATTACATCACAACAGTGGTGATAATTTTTCTGATAAATCATTATTCATTCTTTTAAAACCTAGTTAAATCTAAGGGATTGTTAAATCTGTCATCTATAAATATACAAATTTGACGTCGATCATTTGGATGTACTGCATGTTTGTCTCAGTCAATTTACTAAATACACTCTAAACAAAGCTAAACCATAATAATAAGAATTCCACTGAGTAGTTCAGGGTGGGGGCTTGAACGAGCTGAAATTAATAATTGCTTTATTCTTCATAAAAGGCGGCGGATCAGATATAAGTTAACAATTGCCCTGCCCACTGCAGCATTGTTCTTGACTTTTGGAATATCTTATGAATACTCTCTTGAGATAGAAGCATCATTATTCTTCTGTCTACAACTCTGCCAAGAGTAATCTTGTGCAAAAGTAGACACCTTTAAAGACCCATATTAGATACTAATAGGTTTTGGTCACTGTTGGACCACTACTGCAAAGCAGGGGAGGCAAATCCGTGACAATGAGCAGTAAATTATATTATCCCCACAGAGACCCCCAGGTACAATAGAGTGCTACAACAGCGTCGTGAATTTTAATGATGCTCATCCATTGTTTATTGTCTTATGTCTCCTATTTTCATCAATTTCGGAAGCTGTGTATCAGATGGTGGCACCTTCCTTCTCCTCCCCCCCCTTTTTTTTTCACAGTTGAAATCAAAGTAAGAAATGGTTACACATAGCTATGGATTGACTTGCACATGATGATCATCGAGCTCTGTAGTCAAACATGGCTAAACATGTGTCATGTCTCCATTAGAACTGTTGTATTGCCAGGAATATAAACACTTTATTTTTAAAGCAGACAAGTAGACAGAAAGCATAAGGAAAACAGTAAGAAACAAATAAGATATAAAACGCAAAAGAAAGAAAGATACACACGAAATGAGACAACCAGCAAAAGCAAACACTGGAATAAACTCCAGACCACAGGCACATGAAACCAAAACTAAAATGAAAGAAGGGCTAAATGAGAAATGACTCGTGCAAGAACAAAGGAAAGAAATGTGATAGGAAACTCTTTACAGAGCGATACAACAGGAAGCAATCTGAGCATCAGAAGTAGTTCTCTCCCCCCCCCCCCCCAATCCGACAAGTGTTTCGGCCCAGTATACTCCTTTACACTATAAAGGGGGGGGGGGGGGGCCCACTTGGGTCATGACTCCCAAGCATTTCATCAGGGTAAACTTAATTCAATTCAATACCCTTTAGCTCCCCAAGGACCACAGGCCTTCAACAAATACATGCCAAGTCTTCCTGTCCTGTACCATCCGCTCAAGTTCCTTTCGTGTTTTCCTCATCATTTTCACCTCTGTATCCAGTTCTCTTCTCCGTGTGTTTTTTTTTTTGGTTCTACCTCTGCCTCTCTTTCCCTGTGGATTGCAGAACAAAGACTGTCTTGTAATGCTATCAACTGGTTTCCTCTATGTGTGTCCTATCCATCACCTGCGTCTTCTTCTCAACTCTTGTTCCTCTGGCACTTGTCTGGTTCTTGTCATCAGTTCCACATTTGTGACTTTGTCATACCATTTCAGTCCTTCTATTCTACGCAAGCACCCGTTTATAAAAGTCTGTAGCTTTTCGGTTGTTGTTTTTGTTGCTCTCCATGTCTCAGATCCATACAATAGGACTGACTTCATTTTTGAGTTAAAGATACTTATTTTCGTGTTGAACTTGATTTATCTTGTTTTCCATATGTTTCCCAATGCAATGAAAGCTCCTCTTGCTTTTTGTATTCTTATGTTGATATAAGACGGTGGTCTGTCCCTCCAACTTTGTCTATATTACTTCCACGATATGTGTACAATTCTACATTTTTTAGTGGTGTTTCTTCAAGTTCAATCTTGTTATCACTTCTTGCATGTATTCTCATAATCTTTGTCTTTTCCCTGTGTATTTTCAGGCCCACTTTGTGTGACCTCTCATCGAGAATTTTCATTTTCTCTTGCATCTGATTATGGTTATGTGACAGAAGAGCCAAGTCATCTGCAAAATCCAGATCATCAAGCTGTTTAGTCAGATTCCAATGGATTCCATTTCTGTTGTGTGATGTCGATGTTTTCATAACCCAATCTATTGCTAGTAAGAAAAGAAATGGAGACAAGAGGCATCCTTGTCTCACTCCCGTTCTAATCCTAAACGGTTCTGTAAGTTGTCCTTCATGAAGAACTCTGCATGTCATGTCTTCATAGGTCTTCTTTATTAAGTTAATGATCTTCATGGGAACTCCATAATACCTCATCAATTTCCAAAGTGATTCTCTGTCTACACTGTCAAATGCCTTTTCATAGTCCACGAATCCGATGTATAGCGGTGAACTCCATTCCAGACTTTGTTCATCTATTATTCTCAATGTGGCTATCTGGTCTGTAACCGATCTGTTTCGTCGAAAAACTGCTTGTTCATCTCTCAGTTCTTTGTTTATGGACTCTTTTAATCTCTCAAGGATGATTCTGTTTAACACTTTTTCCTGGCACTGATAGTAACATTATTCCTCTATAATTTGTGCACTCTTGTAAATTTCCCTTCTTAGGCAACTTGACCAGATAACCTTCCTTCCATTCTGCTGGTAATTCCTCTCTCTCCCAGACTTTGCAAAGCAGTTTGTATAATATCTCTGTAGAGGTATCAAAATCTGTTTTGATGGTCTCTGCTAGAATGCAATCTGGACCAGCTGCTTTTCCATCTTTCAGAAGCTTTATGGCTTTCTTTATTTCTTCTCTACTTGGTTGTTCACAGCTGATTTGTAGCTCCCCTTCCGCTGGCTGGATGTCTGGGGGATTAGTTGGAGCTGGTCTATTGAGAAGTTCCTCAAAATGTTATGTCCATCTCTTCATTTGTTCTTGTATATTACTAAGCAATTTTCCATTCTAATCTTTTATGAGGCCATTTGCTTGCTTATATTTCCCTGTTAGCTTCTTTGTGTTGTTGTACAGGTCCCTCATATTTCCTTTGGCTGCAGCCTCCTCTGCTTCCCTTGCCATCTCTTCAATATACTTCCTCTTGTCTCTTTTGGTGTTTCTTCTTACTTCTTTGTTTGCTTCTATGTAAACTTCATGAGCCTTGGCTTTGGAGCTTCTGGTTTTGCTTCTGTTTAAATCTACTTTCTTGTTTTTCCTGTCTTCTATCTTGCTAATGGTTTCTGATGTTATCCATGCTTTGTGCCGATGTTCTCTTTTTCTCAGTACTTCTTTACATGTCTCGTTCCATATATTTTTACTTGCTGTAAGTGGTCTTCCGTATCTGTTTCATCTTCCAGCTGTTGGAGTACTTGGTATTTGTTGGATACTGTGATAGAAAATTTTTCTCTTATTTCCTGATTTCTTAGATATCCCACATTATACTGTTTGTCTATAGTTATATACTGTTATAAATTTCTTGAGTTTTAATTTTGTTTTAGTCTACAGAAGATGGTGGTCTGATACCACATCTGCTCCTCTACATACTTTTACATCATGCAATAATGACCCAAACTTCTTACTTATGCATATGTGATCAATCTTATTCTCAGTTCTGTGGTCTAGATATATCCACGTTGCTTTATGTATTCTTTTATGTGGAAATATGCTTCCTCCTGTAGCTAGTGGATTCGAAGCACAGAAGTTAGCTAATAGTTCTCCATTCTCGTCCAGCATGCCTAATCCATGCTTTCCCATGATTTCTTCAAAGCCGGTGTTGTCTGTTCCTATTTTCGCGTTTAGGTCCCCCATCAAAATTGTGATGTCCTTTCTTTTCTTTTTGTCCAAGACATTTTGTAGTCTCCTGTAAAAGTCTTCTTTCTTAGATTCTTCTTTATCATTTGTTGGTGCAATGTAGTGGATTTTGATGGTATTGTATGGTTGATGTTAATTAGTGTGATGCATGAGGTCAGCTGTGAAGGCTCCTGAGATAAATGTAGATGTGAATTACAGAAGGCCCTTCTTACTACCACTTACGACCTCACACATATCTTTTTTTCTAATGAATGTAGCTACGTTAAAAGTCTAGGGTACTGATATGCAATGTGTTGTGGTAGATTACACACACACACACACACACACACAGATAATTAAGAAGTCTAATAATATTAATAAACTTTATAACACACTGAACTAACTCAGGCTGTTTTAGTTGTAAAAGTTTAAATCTTTTGATAAATTTATTTGTTCTGAACCAAATGTTTAGTTGGTCAGAACATAAGAAATATTATGGAGTTATAAATGGAATGCATAATCATATGACATAATAAAATGGAAAATGTGTACCTAATTATTTCAAATGACTGGTTAATAATATTTATATTAAGATAGTCCCAGGAGAACTTATTACTAGATATGCTGTTGGGGTGGTGTCATCACTCCCAGTCTATGACTACCAAACATTGTCCATCGACTTAGGGGATGAATATATAGTTGATAAGTTAGTGGGTAATTTGTTGGAAAATCAGTTGGTGAACGTCCAGCAGGCCAGATATCACTTATCTTGCCTGCGTCGATCTAGTACAGAAGTCTGTTGGCCCCTCCTCTCCGTGCTGGGGGATAATATACGGCTGTTCTGACACAATGGTAGACTGCACTGGTCCACACTTGTATATATATTACTACAGCATTTGACACCGCTTTGGTGCCAAACAGAAACTCACAATTCTGAAACAAAAGTATTGGGTCATGTGTCAGAATTCTACCTCCTGAACCACTTCTGCACACAACACTACACACAACAACACCACATAGACTGGGTCAGATCTCTCTGACCACACAGCACATCTTACCTAGTTGGTTTCACATAGTACTAGTCCCCCAAGACTACATTGCATCTGAGATGTGTTCAATAACTTCCTGCTATTGAATAAGATAGGTGATATGTTCCACTGATCTCAAAACTAGATCTTTTTTTCATAGTTTCATTTAGGCGTTCCTATATATTTTCTTTGTATGTATGTCTCTAGACCCTGAACTTGGGCTGGGGATCTAGAGCGAACACTTACTTGTCGTAATCATTTTTATGATATGGCAGTATCAATCACTCGAATTATTAAAATATGCAAAATAAATATTGTTCATTCTTACCAGAATTCAGAATTGAGAACACAGTTAAATTTGCTAGCAAAACTCAGCTGAGCTGCTGGCTGTATGATGGCGTCCCACTATATATTTGTATTCTTCTGGAATCAACACCACTAGTAATTTAAACTGCGTCTCTGAACAGACTTATGTCAAATGGCAAAATTTCACCTCTCTGTCCCGCTACTATAAAATGCGTTGGCCAATCGCCGACTTCCTCCCTAACTTTCAAATTACAACCAAAAGTCACTTCAGTCAAATCTCAGTCAAGTATGTATTACGGTCTGTTAGTCCGTCTGTCTCTACTTGTTTTTTCATAAAAACACACTTGGTTCTACATGCATGTCCTACACAAATCTGCCTCCTGAGTTATTTTTAGCTACAATTCTCCACCACTTCCCCTCTCTTTAATTACAGCTCGATTTTTACATTTGCATGCTCAAGGCCAAGATTTTGAAACTTTTAGTGACATGGGTTAACAGTGCAGTTGCTCGTCTGATATGAACAATACAGTCTTTTGTCAATATCTTCCTTATTATCTATCCGTCTGTATAATTGAAAGCATATTATTTCTCTGCTCAAGATGGGCTATCAAACTAGCTAGGTTTTATTTTCATAACTCTATTATTAAGAAAAAACATATTTTTTTTTCAAGTTTAGTTTTAGAAATTTGTTCGAGAACCTTCTCTCATGTGTTTTGCCGCGGCATTCAAATAAAGACCAAGTATCGAAAAACGTCCAAGAAATGACTGTCTCGAATAAGAGCTAAGGTCCTTTTCTTGTCCATTTCCTTACTTATGTCAACTAGTGACGTGAATTTTTTTCCTTTCACCACCAATTGCGTCTTTTTTTCCGTTCGAACTTCAAACACGTGTTCAGTCATATTTTTCCTTTTTTGATCCTCCGTTCTCTCCCGTCTACAAAGGGTAAACGTTTCGTCTGCACGTCTAACTAGATAATTTGAATGGTGGCTGGAAAGGCTGGCATGGGCGAGCATGTCTCCTAGTATCTGACGCATTATTTGTATCCCTACATTTTATCGTTAAATTTTGGAGATATTTTAACGTTGTATCATGGTAAAATTATCACATGCAAATCACTGGATGATGTTTACATTTACTTTCTTTTTGGCTGATTTAAACCTTGCTGTTATAATTCGGGGTCCCATTGCTTCCCATTCTATAAGTGCCTGCTATGCTTCCCTAGACAGCATTAGAGCCACCCCTTCTCTGTGGTGGGCTCTTGCCTCCTCATGTCCTGAGGACAAACCATTTCTCCTATGATAAATCTCCTCCTGTCTATGCACTTCCACCGTGTCTCGCAGAGACACAGGATATCAATCGTGTAATTTTTCATTTCTGCTGCTACCTGTGCAGTTTTCCGTTGTTCACACAGAGTGCGAACTTTCCAGGTGCCAATCCTGGAGATTTTCCTTGATGAAAAAAGGTTAGTCGGCAACCCAGACTTCTTTCGGCTTTCTCTGAGTTGCTTCATGCGCCTCCTTTCCAGAGGACCTTCTTCTGTCATAGGCGGCGAGTTGATTTATTTTCTGTATTTGACTTGTCCATGTTTGTTGAAGTTTTTTGGTAACAGTTGGCAAACAGAGATGGGAAACAGAAATTACAACACTGTAGAAATAGGGAAGGTCAAATGGCATAATGGGTTCCTGTGATGTTGTCACGGATTGCCTCCCCTGCTTTGCAGTAGTGGTCCAAAAATGGCCAAAACTCAAGAGTATCTAAATGGGTCGTCATTAAATATAATATTTCGTTAAAGTTGATAACTTAGTTGATGTAAGTTGATGTCGGCACCCATATGACCCATGTTTTTTTTTTTCAAAATACATTTATACAGAGCTAACATATTAATAAAACTTAGCTGAATTACATTCACCGGGGGGGGGGGGGGGGGGGGTTAATAAATAAGAGTCAAATAGTTATCTCACAGAAGCGGGCAGAGGATAGAAAGTTTGCAGCAAACTTAGTAAACGCAAATTTTTATGCTTGCCATCTAAGAAAAACATGTGAGACTTCCTGAAATAGGAGCATCTTCGTCCTGTTTACATCACTGGCAAGAGTAATCTTGAGCGAAGGCTGCTAATTTTGGAAAACCCTTCCTTTTACTCCACTGTTGGGCCATTCGTGGACCACTACCGCTGATCAATGGGGATAAGATGCGACACCGATCCACAGGGTTTCCAACATTCTTCTGTAAAAATACAAAAACTCTGTGGCTTCCAGTGGTCTTCCTATTTTCTGACTGCCTATGATTCGCTTTCATAAGATAGGATGGCTATCTCAGGAAACACGGAAGAACCATTTACACCATTTTATATAGTTAAATAAAAATGTGATCACAAAGTTTGAGTTTAAAAAATTTAACACTATTACTTACTTTTAAAGCAAAAATTCTTACGCCTATTCGGCCCTTGCTTTATAAAGTTCTATAAACCGAAATGTCGAGGCATGTGGCTCCTTTGCATGCATACACCAGTGACCAGCTGACCGTACGTGTCCATTTGTCGTGTGTCAACAATTCCCTTCACTTATCTTTTACTTCTGTCCTAGTGCCTTTCTTCCACATGCTCTTCTATCTTCCCCTCATCCTCATTCCCTGCTGTTTTCAAGCCAGCTACGCGAGAGGTCGTGTTCCCTCAGTTTTGTTCAATGCTTGTATTTCCAAGTATGTTTGCTAATTTGTTGCTCGTTTATGTCTGTAATAAAGATCGTTCAAGGCTCTCTCCTGCCACATATTTTAGAACTCTTATCAGTCTTTGTTTATGAATGCCTGATTGTGTATCTTTCATAATTTCACATAGCAAGGAAATATTATTTCATATTTAAAAAGTATAAAATGTTTTTATAAACACACTACTAAATCCTCACTGGTTTCCTAAGATTCCGGCAAGAAATGTTTCCCCAGCTGTGTAAAATTTATACTGTATATGATACAAGCCAGTGGTTACATAGCCACAGCTGTTGCTATCGGCCACTCTAACGTTTTGATTTTTAAAAATTGATTTAGTAAAACTCGAATCTATTATTTCAAGTAGTACGGAAAAATACATTCATGCTATTGCCATTTGTAATGCGTGTCCGGACGAACGTGTATTGTGTGTCAAATGAATATAACTGTATCTGCCATTGGTTCCCAGCTCTTTCCACAAATGGCGACATCTGAAAATGCCTTTTTGATTCTTGATTAAACGTTTTCATCTTTCTTAATTGAATAAAAAGGTATAACGACAGTAGGTGTTAGGAACTCTGAAACTGATTTAAAATTATTCGCATTTTAATCACAAAGAGACAACATGTCTACGAAAATTAGTCGCAAATGGAGAAGACAAATTATTGACATAGTCTACAAACTGTTCGTACAAGGCAACTAATATGAGGTTGTTTATGAGGCTGGCAACCTCATCATGTAAAATAAATTGCTACAGAAACCACAGCTGCCAGAGCCATGTGACTGTTGTGTGAAGGTTGTCAGCATAGGAACTGGCTGCAATGGCAGCTCCATTGTCATTGCCACACAATGAGGGTCGTTGCCATATTTTGATTGTCACTGCCACACAATGAAGGTCGTTGGCACATTTTGATTGTCATTGCCACATAATGATTTATATCGCCACACATTCAGAGTTCTTGCCATATGTTTTTAGGCAGGCTTCCTGCAAGAGAACCAGCTGCAATAGTGACCCAATGCCCCATTATGAGTGAAAAGAAAAGAAATGATGATGATGATGATGAAGATGACATTTCTTCTCAAGAATAATAATCTTTTTTTTTCCTATGTCTGTTCCCGTAACGTTTGAAACCTCTGTTTATTTACTAGGCCTTCAGGTGTTTTATTGTATATGGCCTATGCGTCCATAGACAAAAACTCAACATAGACTTCTTCAAGTACCATGCCTAGTGGTGTAGGAGATCATGTCTCTCCACAACTTCCTGTTTCCAGTACAATTTATCAATTCTGTTGTTGACTTCTTTCCATGCCAAGATGCTAAATTGTCCAGTATTTGTTCTCTTTGTCTTCCTCGGTCTCTTTTTCCTTCAATCTTACCTGTTGTTACGATATATTCCAGCTTTCCTCTTCTCATAACATGCCCCCCAAAAAGTGGATTGCTTCTTTCTAACTTGTGACATAAGTTTCCTTACCGCATCGGCCTCTTTCAGGGCATTCTCATTACTCTTTTTTTCAGCATAGGCCAGAGGTTTTCAAACTGTGAGACGCGGCTCCCAGGGGCGTCGCGACCCTCGGCTAAGGGCGTCGCGGTGGCTTGGGAAAAGTGTTGGGCTCGATATTATGAGCCAAGGTCCATCAATAAATATAGATAATATATAGTATAGAGAGGAGCCGCGGTGATTTATGCACAGGTCAAGGGAGCCGCGGACCAAAAAAGTTTGAAAACCTCTGGCATAGGCAAAGGCATAAAATGTCAAAATGACAATATCCGAACTGCGCGCATTAAAATCGCGTGTCACCGGGGCCCACAAGGTAAGCAAAGAACAGTAACACTGTAATCTACCAAGCATGTCACAAAAGGCAACTAAAGATAATTGGGGAATGGGCCGATTACCTCCCTTTGTTTTGTAGAAACTTAGGCCACACAAAAATTCACCTGATGTGGACAACAACCAAACAAAAATTAAGTCGTTAAAAACATTCACAAATGGGCGCTTGTGAAGAACAGGATTGAACTGGTATGGCAATATCACTAATGTGAAACTGGTGAACCGAACCGGGGTAAATGCCAGAGGAACTCATCTGACAGCATTACAAGGCAGTTCTTGTTCTAGAACCCCCAGGATAATAGATATAGAGAGAGACGAAAAAACATGAATAAGAAAACTGGAGACCGACATGCACAGAATACAGAAGACAGAAAGATCTTGCATGGAAGGCACAGGACAGGCGGATCTGATATACAAGGTAAGTCTGTTGAAGAACTATGCTACTGCGGGAGAAGAAGAGTAAAGATGATCATGAATGATGAATGAAAATATCGATTATAATCTAATTACCATATTACCTCTCCCTTCTTGTAACCTGTGATTAACTAGATTATATAATTACCATATTACCTCTACCTTCTTGTACCCTTTGATTAACGAGATTATAATCTAATTACCATATTACCTCTCCCTTCTTGTAACCTTTGATTAACGAGATTATAATCTAATTACCATATTACCTCTCCCTTCTTGTAACCTGTGATTAACTAGATTATAATCTAATTACCATATTACCTCTACCTTCTTGTACCCTTTGATTAGCGAGATTATAATCTAATTACCATATTACCTCTCCCTTCTTGTAACCTTTGATTAACTAGATTATAATCTAATTACCATATTACCTCTACCTTCTTGTACCCTTTGATTAACGAGATTATAATCTAATTACCATATTACCTCTCCCTTCTTGTAACCTTTGATTAACTAGATTATAATCTAATTACCATATTACCTCTACCTTCTTGTACCCTTTGATTAACGAGATTATAATCTAATTACCATATTACCTCTCCCTTCTTGTAACCTTTGATTAACTAGATTATAATCTAATTACCATATTACCTCTACCTTCTTGTACCCTTTGATTAACGAGATTATAATCTAATTACCATATTTCCTCTCCCTTCTTGTAACCTTTGATTAACAAGATTAAAATCTAATTACCACATTACCTCTCCCTTCTTGAAACCCTTGATTAACGAGATGAAGTAGTCGCACGTTGCTGGGGTTATCTTTCCAAAGCAAGCAACCGTAATTCTTTGCCTAAAGTGACTTCCTTTTCCATAGTAGTTTGAGATCTTCAAGTCGAACCACACCTCGTCAGTCACCGTCAGTCTGTCAATATTAAGAAACGTATATAACTGTAGACCGTAATATTTCTTTCGTAGCTTAGTGTTTAAGCCCTTACGACCTTTAGCTAAATAGAAAAAAAAACACAAAAAAACAGTGTACAGTGTAATTGTCACCTCGAAGAAATTTACTTCGCCAGAATGAACCACGAAAGTAAATGGAACAATTTTAAAACGAGTCAATAGATTCTAATTTCTAAGCAAATTAATAACATCAGATAGACGCTGCATCGCATAGATGAAGAGTAGAATAGCCCAGTAAAAAGCAACGTTCAATATAATCAAAAGTATTTTGGGCAACAAATGATTGTCAGTGGACGTAAGCACTGGTACACAAACAAGATGTCAGTGGCAACAGGAAAATTCTCAAGTAACTTCATAGCAGAGGTAGAGGCCTTAAAACTGTAGCAGAGGTTCTAATGGCAGAGGAAAGCACCGAGAGACAAGTTGTTTTCTTCACAGACGCACTGTCAGTAGCTGCAACGCCGAGGAGCCAGAATAATGCAGACCTGGATGACCTACGGTTAATGCTCCACAAACTTGGTCAACGATTCAAAAAAGTTGTGATACGATGGATCCCATCTCGTTGAAGCATCTCCGGCAATGAAGAGGCCGACAGATTGCCAAAGGAAGGTGAAAAGCTACCTCAACCTGATGCAAGCATAACTTTCGAAGAGGCAAAGAGTTTTATCAGATACAGAAACAAATGGGATACAGAGCATCCAGGACACACACAAAATGATGCATATTACCAGCTCAGCAGAAAAGAACGAGTGATAATCTTCACACTCTGCGCGGGCCACAACAGGCTGAGATACCATCTGTTCAACGAGCTAAAGATAGGAACTACCGATGAGTGTAACTGTGGCACTGATAAAATGACTGCTGAACGTCTGCTTCAAAGTTGCCCAACTTATGATCAACAAAGAAAGCACATATGGCCGTCACCAGTACCATTCCTGGAAAAACTCTATGGAGATTGTAGAAACTTAGGCCACACAAAAATTCACCTCAATCTGACCACTGTTTTCTTAGAAAATATTCAAGTAGACGTCTGAGAGTGTACGAAGAAGAAAAAGTGGACATAAGGAATAAAGTTCTTTAATGTTGTATATAGCCAATCTTGACATAAGAAGGCCAGCTATGGACAGTTAGTAAACACGCAGGAAATCCGGGGAGGCCATAGAAATGTGGTTTTACATAGGAATATCAAGAATATTATAGACAGCTATAATGATTACTGAGTATGTCCCGAAGAAGGTAAAAGGATCCCGTTACACGCCCATTGAGGCATATTGGGAATATGGTGTTAGGCCCATATTTTCTTGACCGTCGGCACACTAGGGGTGATGTGGTCAGCATCACGCCGGCCGCCTTAACCTTCCCAGAGTTGCTCTGGTACCCATTTGGAGCTAGGTCGACCCAGGAGCCGTTTGCGGCCTAAAAAAATCCCACCTCATCTGGGTATCGAACCATAGACCACTGAGCTAGGAAGCCAGTGCACTATCCACTATGCTACTGCGGCCCCCTTAGGCCACACAAGAAGGCTTATTATTCAATAAGAAGGAAGCAATCCACTTTTCTTGAGCGTGTTATGTTAAATTGAAGAAAAAAAAACATAAATAACAAATACCACTACCCTTTTATGCTAACGGAGAAAGGCTAGAAAATCAAAACAAAAACCAGTCAAACAAAAGGCATTTACATGGTAGGAGGGGGCGTCAGTTCCTTCCCGCCGTACATCTTCTTGATGCTGTCCACTTTCTTGTACTTGTCGGTGCTGTTAGAAGTTGCATTTTCGGCTGCTGTACATGTCATCAGAATATGCACGACAAATATTATTCGGAGGAGGAAAATCTCGGGACTCATTATCTTAGTACACCTGTAATGAATAATTGAACTAATAGTAAACTATAACTTTGTGAAGGGGGCTGACTGCAATGATGATGGGGAGATAAAGTAGTACTGAGCAGATGAGAATGGTTTGGCTACAAATGACTATGCCTATCGTTATGGCCATAAGGAAGGTGAGAAAAAAAAACAACTTCTATTAACTGATATTCAGTGCTTTCATTCAGAGCCGCGGTTAGTGGTTAGTGCACTGGCTTCCCAGCTTGGCGGTCCTGGTTCGATCCCCAGATGACGTGGGATTGTTTAGACCAGAGCAACTCTGGGAAGGTTAAGGCGTGATGCCGAGCGCATCACCCCTAGTGTGCCGATGGTCAAGAAAAGATGGGCCTAAAACCATATTCCCAATATGCCTCAATGGGCATGTAACCTGATCCTTACTAGGGTAAAATCACCTATAATGCGACAATACCAACAAGATCCTAGAAAGAAAAAAACTTACTGGTTCATCATCTTCCGATGCTTCGGCTTTTCTGACGGTTATTGACTGAGAATTACTTTAAGGTCATCTTCATCTTCATTCCTGCTTTGGCTGCAAATGGAGCATGGCGCCACCATTGCAGTAGCCTCCCTTGTAGGAAGCCTGTACCAATGCAGTCATGTGATTTTTGCAGCAGTGGTTTCTGTATCTGTTTTACATGATCATGTTGCCAGCTCCATACACAACATTATATTATTAGCCATATACGACATGCGTGATGGAGATGTAATCCTATACTTTCGTTGTCTCTTCGGATACTGTCGTGAAACGAAGTGTAACCCACTACTTTGTTAATCACTATGTCGAGATACAGATTTGCTTCAACCAATCAACTTGCACCGTTCACCAGTCTCTGAGACAGAATAAATTATACTGTTCACGCAGTTCACGCAAGATGGCGGCTAAAAACTGAATAAAATTAGGCTGTATGAGACCAGGTACAAAACCGGAGGAAACCAATCATTTTGCTCCGCCAGGAACCAACCGAAAGCTTTCCTCAAGTATTTACCTAACTATATAATCGGGCGGATTTTATGCTAACCACGCAATCCCGAACTTGACGCCAGAGATACCGACTGACTGAAGGGGAAGAAGCTGTCACTTTGATTTATAACTTACCTGAGGGCATCGACCTGCAACCTACTTCACTAAGTCGCGTCAAAACCTGGCCAGTTTAAAATCTTAGGAGGGTAAATATATTTACGATAACCGTTGGTATTTGTTGTGTGTCATTATACTACCTATCAGGTTACTGATTGTATCTTGGGGGAATTAAGTGAATAGACGAAGACTAATAGGACTCATGCTTCAATCTATTGTCTCCTATATTCAGTCTATTGTCTCTGATAATTCCAAACTGCAAATATAACCATAACAGTCCTTGTTAGGACTCAATCTATTGTCAGTCTATAACTTCAGTCTATTGTCTCTGATAACTCCAAACTGCAATATAACCAAAACAGTCCTTGTCAGGACTCAATCTATTGTCGCATCTAACTCAATCTATTGTCTCAGATAAGACCAACTGCAATATAACCAAAACAGTCCTTGTTAGGACTCAATCTATTGTCTCATCTAACTCCAACTGCAATATAACCAAAACAGTCCTTGTCAGGACTCATTCTATTGTCGCATCTAACTCCAATCTATTGTCTCCTATAACTCCAACCTGATATATCACCAAACAGTCCTCGTCTCATATACTCCTATCATAAGAACATAACAATATTGTTAGGATATATGTTACCAGCTATTGTCAGAGAGGGCGTGATATAGTATAGGGGGAAGGACATTGTTGTATCACACCTAGGTGTACATATTATTGGATTTATTCATGTATTGATTTATATTATGGGATGTATTCATGTATTAAATGTATTCATGTATTGAATCTATATTATTGAATGTATCCATGTATTAGTTTATCAGAAAGTATGCTTTGCAAGTAGACACCTGTCTTGTCTCGCTATTGCTAATTCATACTGAGCCATGTTGTCATTCATCCTACATGCATACATCTGAGACACGCTCATTTCACTCACACTAGAAATAGGTGGGCTTGAGGACAGAAATTAGCCCCTATTTTTGCTTTGTTACAGGTTTATTTGTGTCCTAAAAACCTGAGGTCGTATGTTCGAGTCAATCCCGCTGTCTGGAACTCCGCAGGAGCATAGAGGTTGACCAGACTCTACATCTTTGGTCCCCCTCAGTCTTGGGTGGGCTAAAGTAACGAGCCTCAGCAGGAGTGTGTGAACCAAACAAAGCAGAACAGACTTAAGAGAGATGAGTACACATTAGTACCATTTCTGTCGGCATTGTGAGCATAGAAACTGTCAGTGATGAGAAAGTGAAATTAGCATAGCAAGAGACAAAAATAACAACATAGCTGATAAGTGTTATATCCTTAATTAACAGCACAGCTGATATAATTTTTGTTCCTATAATTGGAAAACTTGTTGTAATATTTATTTACATATATATATATATATATATATATATATATATATATATATATATATATATATATATTTATATATATATATATATATATATATATATATATATATATATATATATATATATATATATATATATATATATATATATATATATATATATATATATATATATATATTTGTAAATCATATGTAAACTTACAAATTCATTACATTTCATTTTTTTCAACATTCACCCTTCAGCACAAGAGTAGATAGTGTATATACTAAATAAATAAGAAGGAAATTGTATTTGAACGACTTGTCAATTTTATCTTAGTTAAGTAAAATCTGTTTCCTTGTTTATTAATATCACAGTTAGTTACACAGCGGAGGTGGCGCTTTATGTCGGTCTCCTCTCTACTATTGTTTCGAGATCAGAACATTCACAGCCGTAACTAATTTGTGATACCAGTAGTCCTCTCAGACACTGGGACTTCACCATTTTCTGCAGGAATTCTATTTCTGTAATTGTCAGTACTATACTGATCCAAGAGCCAAATAAAACCTCTCGCCACACTGGGGGCTCGTTCCTGGGATATTTCTGTATATCTTGAGCCATACTTAGTCTATTCATCTATCTACACTCTAACTTGTGCCAACCATAGGTAACATAAGAAAATAAATTTTTTTTTTTGAAAAAAAATTCTATAATAGGATTTTTTATTATTTTCTTAGGAGGAGTACCATTTAGTACTCAGTAAATAGTTGATGCTCACAAAGTTGCACGGAAATTATTTGTTCATTTAAATTAATTAAGTTTAATTACAATAATTGGGTTATAGTAAATTTACATACCCTATCTAAGTAACGCCATGGCTGATCTGGTGAAGTTCAGGACTGCGATCATGCAGATGGGAAAGGAATTAAATTTGACAGGTGATGCTCTCACTCAGTATGTCACAACAGAAGTGGACAAACACATGGATAGGGAAGAAAGAAAGTTGCAATTAGAGGCAGAAGCCAAAAGACTGGAAGCTGAAAGAGAAGCCAAAAGACTGGAAGCTGAGAGAGAAGACAAAAGACTGGAAGCTCAGAGAGAAGACAAAAGACTGGAAATTGAAGCCAAGAAATGGGAGGCTGAAAATGAGGCAAAGAAAATTGAAGCTGAGGAAAGGAAATTACAAGCAGAGAGAGACCATCAGTTAAGATTAAAAGAGCTTGAAATTCAGGCAAATACTGGCAATAATGGTGGTAGCTCACCTCACTCTGAGAGTAGCTCCAGCCAGAGCACCTCAAGTGGGACCATGAATTTTCATCTGGACCCATTTGTTGAGAAAGAAGACGCCATTGAGTCGTACCTCGATAGATACGAAAGACTAGCCACTACCTATGGCTTAGTGAAAGAAAAATGGAGTCTTAAACTATCTCAGGGATTGAGAGGTGTGGCCTACGATGTGTATTTGAAGCTCTCAAGAGATGACCAGGAAGATTATGAAATCCTGAAACAGGCACTGCTTGTGAGATATGAAAAGAACTCAGAATCATATAGAAAGAAATTCCGAACCGCTAAACTTCTGCCAGGAGAAAACTATCACCAATTCTCTGCTAGATTGGAAACCTATTTGGAAAAATGGAGTAGTTTAGGAAAGTGTCAGGACCTGAAAGAAATGATAATGATGGAGCAAGTGAAAGAGTCCATGCCTCAAGAAATGAGGAAGTTTATCATGGAACAAGGAGCAGAGAGATTGGGAGATATTGTAACTGTTGCTGAGAGATATCAAGCAGCTCAGGCAGAAGTATTAGGAAATAAGAAGAAGCAGAGTGAAAACTTCCAATCATCACAAAACTATACCAAATATGAACAAAATGACCATACCACCAGGAACAAACAAAGATTTGACCAAAAGGACAAAAACCCTCTAAGATCGGATAAGACACCTTACCGGAAGGAAGGAAAGTGGTGTAAAACTTGTCTAATGAGTAACCACAATACTGCGGACTGCAGAAGGAAGAACCCTCCTTATTACGCTGCGTGTCTCACAACAGGGAACAAGGGAAGGAAGGAACTGGCAGTTAGTCAGAATGACCTCAACCATCCCCCTGTCTGTGAGGAAGTGACATGTAATGGCACTAAAATTCAGTGCTTATATGATTCCGGATTGGAATTCGACTCAGTCGTGAGTGCAGCCCTGGTGCACCCTGATCAACGTACCACAGAAACAGTGGACATACAAGGGGCAATGCAGGGAACCGGCACCATGACACTTCCCATAGCAAGGATCAATGTGAGAACTCGCTATGTGGAAGGAGTGATAAGAGCAGCAGTAAGTGATGATCCTATATACCCGCTGGTAATAGGATGTAAATATGTCTTTTTGGGTGACCCAATAAAACCTGTTGTCATGGCAGCAAACCATACCAGGTCGAGCACCAAAAAGGAGGAGGGAGATCCAATAACCATTCATCGTACAAAGATGAAAAAGGCTCAAACAGCAGACAGCACATTGAAGCCTTGTTTTGGCAAATTGCCAAAGGCCCATAACCCTCCAGAGAAAGGAGACTACTATATGGAAAATGGCCTACTCTACAGACAAGCTGGAAAAGGACCTAAAGGGCATGGACAGCTGGTAGTGCCAAAATTCTATAGGGAGGAAATTATGGAGCAAGAGCATGCTACATCAAGCAGTGGTCACAGAGGAAAAAGGGCCACTTGTCAAAATATAGCATTGCGATATTACTGGCCAGGAATAATTGAAGACATGAGTCGGTATATGAAATCCTGTTCAGAATGTAACCAGGTAACCTCAATCAGAAGCGTAGACCAGTTACAGGACCTAGGGAAGCATTGTTGCGGACGTAGGCCCACAAAGAGGATACACAAGAGAAAACAACAGGTAGAAGCAGTGATAACGAGAAAACGAAATCACAACAAGTCTACTGTTACACCAGTAACCATGGCAACTCTCCGTATTGTACAGAGAGGGGACGAGAGACATCCCACCCCGACTAGATATTTGTCGGAACACCATGGCCTGGATCATTTGGAAAATTTGGTTAGTCAGCAACCAGTATTAAAAAAGCTGCAGAAACAAACCCGAACCAAAGGAGGTAGGAACTAGGGCTGTACCAAACAGTTGATGGAGACAGGCCCCACTTCGGTATACTGCCCCTTACAATAGAAATAGGTGTGGGTCCGGCAACGTTGTTGTATTGCCGTCCCCATACCCAGTCCACTGGAAGCATTGCTGCGGACATGGACTGAAGAATAGCAAGCATAGGCACTAGAGGATGAGATTGACTATCTCTTAAAAGGGAAAATTATTTCAAAGTCTGAATCTCCCTACAGCTCAAGTGTGGTGCTATTAAGGAAGCCTAGTGGTGAACACATGTTATGTATTTACTACAAGAAGCTATATGCTATCACAGAATCTCAGGTGGATCCATTACCTGACACCAACCAGCTGTTCTCTACACTGAGTAAGGCTAGGTATTTATCGAAGGTAGATCTAAGCAAGGGATACTACCAAATACAAGTGAAACCAGAAGTTAGGAAAATGCTAGCATTCAGTACATCAGACGGACACTACGAGTTTAATGTACTACCCTTTGGGCTGAAAAATGCTCCAAGTATCTTTTCAAGAATGATGAGGAAATTGTTGGAACCTCTACAAAATCCCCATATCACTAACTTTATGGATGACATTCTTGTTGCTACAAACACATTTGAAGAGCATATAGTAGCGCTCTCCATGTTGTGTGACAGACTGAGAGAAACTGGATTGACTGCACGTCCAACCAAGTGCTATATCGGTTGTAAGGAGTTGGAATTCTTAGGTCACACTATTTCTACAGGTCATATGTCTCCTGACCCAAAGAATATAGAGAAGCTAAAGAAGGCACCCAGACCTCAAACGAAGAAAGATGTGAGATCATTCGTGTCATTATGTAGGTTCTATCAGAAGTACATACCCCATTTTAACTCTCTGTGTGCACCATTAACTAACTTAATGAAGAAAGGACAGCCTGACAAAATCCAATGGAATGCTGATTGTGAAAAAGCTTACACAGAGCTAAAAGCAAAACTCACCAGCAAACCCATCCTTACACTACCCGATATCACACAGGAATTTGTATTAAGAACGGACGCTAGCAGTATAGGTATTGGTGCAACTCTCTTGCAGAAATCAAAAGCCCAGCCGGAGGAACTTTTACCAGTCGCCTACGCCAGTAGGAAGCTGAATGCAGCTGAGTTGAATTACTCGACCATAGAGAAAGAATGTTTAGCTCTAATTTGGTCCATCAACAAATTTTCACCTTATCTGTATGGGACACACTTCATTGTCCAAAGCGATCACCAACCTTTAACATTCTTGGCTGCATCTAAAAAGCTAAATTCGAGATTGTTAAGGTGGAGTCTGCTTCTGGCGCCTTATTCCTTTACCGTGAATTACATTCCGGGAAGAGACAATGTAGGAGCTGATTTTTTAAGTCGACACCCTAGTACTCTGGAAGGACAGACGCAAAACGATTAACCACAGCAGGGGTTTACACGTCAGCTATGACAAGTCACAGCTAGGAAAGGAGGGGGCTATGTCGTGAAACGAAGTGTAACCCACTACTTTGTTAATCACTATGTCGAGATACAGATTTGCTTCAACCAATCAACTTGCACCGTTCACCTGTCTCTGAGACAGAATAAATTATACTGTTCACGCAGTTCACGCAAGATGGCGGCTAAAAACTGAATAAAATTAGGCTGTATGAGACCAGGTACAAAACCGGAGGAAACCAATTGTTGACTCCGTTTTATCGTTGAGTTCAGTTTATACTGGTGAAGTGGTAGCTTAAAACGCGAATGGTTAAAATGAACGAATGTCAACAATATTCTTCAAACGAACTTCAACAAGTAGTATTGAACTGGGTGAACTGGGCAAGTACTGGCAGTACAGAAGTCGGTGGTGACTGTACATAGATTTTATTCAACACAGCACATACGGAGTGGACAAGACTAACATCGTCACAGGCGCAGAAATCATACGTCAACATGTTGATAATTACTTTTAAAGTTCCTGAAGATTCTCTACTAATAAAGTCCTCTGACTCAAGTGACTGAGGATCACAAAACTGTTACCATATACTATTCCGCTCATTCAAGTCCATTGACCTTCCTTCAAGGACGTACATCATGGTAACGTATTCATACTCCAGGATAAAATTCTTCCATATCATACTTCATAATCCCAGACTTTCTCCATACATCCCGTTATATATAGTATATAGTTTTCAAACAAAGTCATACATGATAATACGAACAGGTTAGAGATTCCAGTTGACTAACCTCTCCCATTCTATGCCACGCTTCTGGCATTGTAGTAACAGCATATTAAACATGTGAAGCATATAAATTCATTAACTTGATTTCTTGTAGGTATTCTCCCTCTACGAAAAGATTCAAAGGCTATCGACTCCGTGTGTCCAATTCTAGGAATGTCATCTACGATGAATTCCCGCTAGACCATTAATAGGAGCGGCCTGATACTTTAATGTACATAAATAAACATGCCATAAGAAATGGGGCGACACTTACTTTATACTTCCACTATTGACTTCGCCATGAAGATCAATAGATACGAATACAACTGATGGCTACTTCACATTTGCCAAGAATCAAAGGATAACACAGCGGACATAAATATCGTCCGAGCTGCCCCATTCATGACGTCAGAAACTACTCAACTAGGTTACACGTGCGTCCAAAGCAACTCACCCTGCATTGTGCACGTCAGTGCGTGAATCAATCGAACGCCCAAATAATATAACTATATAAAACTGGTGCG
The DNA here is from genome assembly GCA_024509875.1 of Oreohelix idahoensis. NCBI lineage: Eukaryota > Metazoa > Mollusca > Gastropoda > Stylommatophora > Oreohelicidae > Oreohelix > Oreohelix idahoensis. Next base: position 254,211 of record JAMPIV010001073.1, read on the forward strand.
TACATTTGGCAGGACCGAAGACTACCCCCGTAGGTAATAAATGTACGTAACAGCTCCCTTATCACCTCCCCTTAAAAAAATTAATTCTATTAATTTTTTTCGAACTAATTACTCGAGAGAGGTGAGTCAAAACTACAACAAGATTTTTGACATGCATAAAATTATATCATATTAAGAAAAGAATATTAAATGAAAACAATATAACTAAATGATAGTATGCATTAAAGCACACATCCACCATCGACCTACTTTGGAACGATGTGGGAATATTCGAAGTAAAAGAAGTTGAAAATGAAAATGAAATAAACCATAAAAAAAAAAGATGATAATAAAATTCAACCAAATTTTTTTTTTAAAAGAAATTTGAAACATATGATTTCAAAAATGAAAATGAACAGCAACACTGATGATGATCAATGATAAAAGAATCAATAAAACAGAAAATTTTAAAATACAACATGCAAAATGAAACAAAGCATAATTAAACACTTTAAGAAGCAACGCACTTACTATTTCCTAACACTAGTAAGTTTGACTAGTTATCTAAAAGTGAGATATCATGTAGTGGGATACGTGAATACACGTATTGCGAGACACTAATAAAGTTAGTAGATGTGTGATTTATAATCAATCAAATTGATTAAATTGAATTATAATAATTAGTAGTACTTAATTTATGAACAAATAACTAATTACTAATTTATTCTAAGTGATTTCAATTTCACTCATTGTTAATATTCTTTTAGAACTAGTTAAATCGACAAGAATATGTTCTCAATGTACCATGTCTGAAATACGCTTACGAACACGATATGTAGTGTAATCTGTTCCATAACAATAGTGAATGTCTATTTGTCACTCTTACCAATGTTTCCATACTAAAAAAAAAAATGTTACTTTAATATCACTGTTCCCGTTCTAACAAAACGTTACTTCACAAGAAATAATGTTATAATCCATACGTAAGTATATTCTGAAAGTTATATATATACGAATACTGCAGAACTACACATAGTCTCCACAGATGTATAATCAGTGACCATGTACAAAGTTATTCATGTTTCTGTGAGGACGTTTCACCATCTGGAAGTGGTTTAATTTCGACATGTTCACTAGGGCATCTTGAAAGACAGTCTGCAAACACATTCTGTACTCCAGGAATAGCTCGTATCTCAAAATGGAACGGTTGAAGCGCAATAGCGTAACGCGCTGACTTTGATGACTTCACGTTCCCTGTGTTCAGTGCTGTAAGAGCTTTCTGGTCGGATTCCACCACAAAGTGTGATCCGAGGAGATAACGATCCAGTTTTGTGATTGACCAGACAAGAGCGAGGAGCTCTTTATCTAGAACGGAATACTTCATCTCGCTCGTCGTAAGCTTTCTGGATACGTACATAACCGGAAATAAGGTGCCTCCGTATTCCTGCATCAAAACTGCCGCGATAGCGTAGGAAGAAGCATCACTGCGAAGAACAAAGGTGAGATCTTTGTTAGGCAACCTTAAAAAAGGCTTATTTGAAAAAAATTGTTTTATATAATCTAAAGCCGTTTGATGATCCTGCGACCACTTTATTACATTAGTTGTACCTTTTTTTAGTAACGAAGAAAGAGGTGCAGTTATAGTAGACAAATGAGGGATGAATTTAGAATAGAACTGTATTAGTCCTAAGAGCGACCTCACTTGTTTTTTTGTCTTAGGTGCTGAGATGTTTAAAATTTTAGAGACGTTACTGTCTTCTGTATACATTAAACCGCGACCTATACGGTGACCAAGAAATGAGATGTCATGAAAACCGACAAAAGCCTTTGAAGGTTTCGCTGTTAAGTTATAATCCCGTAAGGTAGAAAGTAAAGATTTTAAACCCTGAATATGTTCATCCCAAGAGTCACTGAAAAGACAGATGTCATCTATATAAGTAATGACATCGGGACGATGAGACAATATGCGGCGCATCATGCGTACAAAGGTAGCTGGCGCATTCATTAGACCGAATGGCATAAAATTCCATTGAAAAAGACCCCGTGGCGTCGAGAAAGCGGTGAATGGCTTTGCTTTAGGGGTTAATGGCACTTGCCAATAACCCTTTGAAAGGTCAAATTTCGAAAAGAATGTGGCATGAGATAATTTCTCTAATAAGTCGTCTAAAAGAGGTAATGGTTCCGCATCGAATTTTGTAACTTTGTTTAATTTCCTGTAATCTACGCAAAGACGTATATTGTTGTCCTTCTTCCTAATGATTACCATAGAAGAAGAATATGGTGATGAAGATGGTTCAATTATATTTAATTGAAGCATCTCATCCAATTCCTTATCAACCTTATCACGAAAGTGTAAAGGAATAGGATATGGGCGAACTCGAATCGGTGTATCGTCAGTCAGAATAATGTCATGTTGGATGACTGACGTATGACCTGGGATGTCAGTGAGGACATCCTCATACGTGTGTAGAATATTAGAGACTTGCTGGCGTTGATCATCAGTAAGAGTAGATGAGATAGTAACATCATTCCATTTCTCAGTGGAATGGAGTGGTACAACTGGTATTGGTAGTTGTACATCATCGAAAGAAGATTCCTCTTCTTGGATGACTGACAAACTAGAATAGTGTTGAATAGGAGGTGTAGGATCGTCAGTTGCTTGGAACACTGATTGTAGATAATCAGGACGTGAGTAATATTCCTTCAACATATTAATGTGGAAGGTTTTATGTTTACCATTAACATCAACGATGTAGTCGACATCGGATATTCTTGAGATGATCCTGAAAGGACCTCTCCAGGTAATTAAAAGACGATTATTATGCGCAGGGAGTAATACAAAAGCTTCATCACCAGGTATGAGCTGGCGAAGACGTCTATATTTGTTTGCAAATAGACGAGCTTTTTCTTTGGCTTGTTCGGATGATGCAGTAGCTAATCTACAAGCATCTATGATTCTCTTTCTCAGAGAGATCACATACTCATAAGAGGACTGAGTTTCCTCTTCAATATTCTCGTCAACCAATAAGTCGTGGATTAACGACATCGGACCGCGTGGTTGCATGCCGAAAACAAGTTGAAATGGAGAAAACCCCGTTGCTTGATTTTGTACTTCGCGATACGCAAAGAGACAAGCGGGTAGGACCCGATCCCAGTCTTGGGGATGGTCTTGAGTCATCTTACCCAACAACTGCTTGAGTGTCCTATTTAGACGCTCAATTAACCCATTTGACATCGGATGATAAATAGAACTTAGAGATCTGTCTATACCTAATGTCTTCATAACTTGAGACATGGATTCAGAAATGAACTGAACCCCATGATCCGACAAGATTTTCCGTGGAAAACCAATGCGTGAGAAGATTAACATCAATGCCTCTGCTACACTGGCAGATGAAGTGTTCTTGAGAGGGATGGCTTCAGGCCAGCGAGTGCACATATCAATGCACGTAAGAATATGCGTATGCCCTCTAGCAGATGGTAGCATAGGACCAATAATGTCTATAGCCATTTTATCAAATGGTCTAATCGGGATGTCCGCAGCTTGAATAGGAGCCGCATGAAATGGACCCCGTACCTTAACTTCTTGACATATCAAACAGGACCGACAATAGAGAGTGATGTCCTTATGGACGCCTGGCCAGTAGAATGCCGAAAGCACTCTGGATTTGGTACGCGAAAAAAACCCATATGGCCCGCACATTGCGAGTCATGCGCATGTCGTAATATACGAGATCTCATACAGGATGGGACTATAATCTGAGAACATAAGGATGAATCCTTTTCTCGTATTACTCTAAACAAAATCCCATTCTTAAGTATAAAATCATGTCTAGATCTTGCAAGTTTGTTGCTGGTATTATTTTTGTTCACATACTGAAAAAATTTTTTTTATGAATCATCATTCTTTTGCAATGTTGCAAACAACTCCCGTGAAATAGGAGCATCATCATCACAAGTGGTATGAACTGTAGGTTCCATAGGTGTATCATGCGACATATTAGTAGCTTGCGCTCTAGTCACTACTGCATTTGCAGTTTGAATATGTCGCTCTTCCCATTCAGCAATTTGCTGTGGTGTACACTCTTTAATACCATGTATGCGACCAAGTATTAAATCACAAATTGGATTCGGAAGGAGACAAGCTTGAATCTTTCCTGAAAAAAATGGTGTATTAAGATCAATAATAGCAGTGGCAAATGTTTCAATTGTGCCACCAAACGTTACACACTTGACAACCCGGCCCGTGGCACAACTTGGGTTGATCAGCGAAGTCCGGACGCCGACTGTGCTGCAACCTGAGTCAAATAGGAGAGAGCATGAAATATTGTTGACAAATCCCTTGTTAAACTTAAGAGAGCCCTGTCCCTGGTGTACTGACGCAGCAGTGGCCGTACAGACTGCAGGTAGACTAGGTAAGGTATGTCCGCAACGCAGCGTCGTGATCGCCCTGGGCTGGAAAAGAGTAGAGCATTCTGAACAATCTTTGACTTGGGTACAATCAAGAGAACAACACATAGCATTATGAGTTTCAGCTCCTTTACCCTGTTCAATGTTAGCCTGTGTATCACTAAAAGCGACATTAGAATGTCTATTCGTATTACTCAACGATCTATCTCGTCGACGCGATCGATTTTGATTTTTGTCATTAAAATTGCCATAATTGTAGTTTCTGCTAGAGTTAAAATTTGGATGAGTCCGATAATTTGTATAATTATCGTTATGATGTTGGTGGTAAAATGGTTTATTTCCAAAAAATTGTTTGTTTTGCGGACCCTGAGATCTTGATCTCCAGTTTTGTTTATTATAATGTCCTTGATTATTTTTAAAATTATTGTTACCAAATCTCGCGATCTGTGAGCCTGGTTCCAAGAAACATTAAATGGAGCAGATTGTTGAAATTGCTTCCCTTTGTAAAAATTACCATTGTTAAAATTGTCATTATTTCCCTTCTTGACATATCTGTCAGCACTAAAAGAACGATTGCGTGAAAAATTGTTTTGTTGTGCTGCAAAAGCAACAGGCAATTCATTCTTAATCTGTGCATTACTTAGATCCATGTTTGGGTGAGCAGTGCAAAAATTTTTAGCATGCTGTTCTAAGTCTTTCATAGATAAAGGTTTCCGTTCGTGTAAAAAATGCGAGAAATGTAGGATTTACAGACGAAAGTACCTTATCGCGCATCAGTAAATCGAAGAGACCTTCATACGACTTTTCAATTTTGGATAATTCGATCCATCTTTCTAATGTTAGTCGTATTTGTGACAGAAAATCACTAAAATTTCTGCTAGATTGAGGTAGTAATGTATGAAATCTTGATCGATATTGGTCTTCTGTCATTTGGAATTTTTGCAGAAGTGCCGCTCTAAGAGCATTATAGTCATTTTTCTCACCAATGCTGGTGGTATGATAAACTGCTAATGCGTCCCCTGTAAGTAATCTGGATAAATATGTACAGTATAGAGCTTTATCCAATTTTATGAGACACACAAGTGGCCTCAAACCTATCCAGGAAGAATATCACGTCATCAGACGGGGGATTAAATTTTGGTAATTTAAGGTGAATTTCCTTAAAATTATCATGTCTGGATGAAGTTTGGCTTTCAAAAGTTCTCTGAGAATTAGCTTCCTGAGTTAACCTAAGTCTCTCATATTCTGACTCTGCTAATTTCAGTTCATGCTGTCGTTTTCTTTCATTCTCTTCCATCTCAAGCTGAAGTCGTTTTGTGTTTTGTTCAGCTATTAATCTTCTTTCTTGCATTTCTTTTTGTTTAACTTCCATTTCTTTTTCAGCTATTAATCTTTTTTCTTCCATTTCCTTTTTTAAGTCTATCTTCAGCCTCCCTTTGCTTCTGTTCTGCCTCTCGCTGAAATCGTTTCTCTTCTAATTCAGCGGCTAATCTCATTTTTTTCTCCTCTTCCTCAGCTATAAATTTCCTCTTTTTTTCATCCTCCTCAGCAGTTAATCTCATTTTTTTCTCCTCTTCCTCAGCTATAAATTTCCTCTTCTTTTCATCCTCCTCAGCAGTTAATCTCATTTTTTTCTCATTCTCCTCCGCCTCAATCCTTTTTTGATCTGCCTCAAATTTCAAATTTTCCAAACGTAAAGTTTCTAACCTTCTCTGATCAGCTTCTATTTCTTGAGCTTTCTTATATTCTGCAAGTGCAAATGCTTTTGCTTCCTCAGGAGCCATCTGAAGAGCTTTTGCTTGCTTAATGAAATAGTCTAAGGTAGCCATTATTCAATTTTATTATGTAATAATACTACTTAAAATTGTTACTACAACTAGTGGTTTTCGTTCCTGTTCTAGAACGGTAAAATCAATTTATATAATAGGCAATAATATTAATAATTAATAATGTAATTTATAACATGAAATGGTGTGAAAGCAATAACGTGACAGACAATAGCACAATACTGACACGACACGATAATCAAGACAAATGACTACAGTCGTAGAAATCAAATAAAATAAAATGTGGAACTAAAATAGAATGTCGTAAAAAATTACGATGACATCTACGATCCAATAATGCACAAGACAATTGACAACACAGTGTAAAAAACATATGCTTTGTAAAAAACTGAACGACAGTCAGGTAAGATGGACAATAATCACATACAAAATACATCATGAAAATAAGGTACAAGTAAAAATAACTACCAAAAACAACAATTAAAACTTGACGAAACAGCTAAAACAGTCAGGTGTCACAGACTACCAGACACAGTGGACCAAAGATCCTTCTATGCTCACGCATAGGAACATTCCACTGCGGAAAGTCTGCAAAATAATGTCCTACAGAACACTTAAGACGGACCTGTGGTGAAACTGGTAATTTCCCGTCCTAAGTCGCCATTCCCAACCTCCCACGAAGAATACACAACATATAACACTTAACACGAAAAAATATGAATGTGGACATATCACGGAAGGCACAACTAAGCGTAATAAAGTGTACAACGGAAACACGTTATACTCATCTCGCGTGCAGGTAAAAAAATCAATGTGCCTCGTCTCCGTGGATGTACGTCTACAGATAAAATACTTCGTTCTGCTTATCTAGATTACAGCTCGCACGCAATAATGATGAAGAGATGATCTCCAAGTAATCAGTCACTGTGAAACTTGACGTGGAGGTTGATTGAAGACCTTGACCTTGGTAAACGTAAGTTGAATCTGATTTCTCATCCCACTGGGTTCCAAGTTCGAGATGTTGGTGACTTGAAAGTTAAAATCTTCTTTTCACAGAAAAGTATTGAGTACGTTCTTTGGAAGTTAGATATTTCCAGACCACACTGGCATACCAATTATTGTTGACTCCGTTTTATCGTTGAGTTCAGTTTATACTGGTGAAGTGGTAGCTTAAAACGCGAATGGTTAAAATGAACGAATGTCAACAATATTCTTCAAACGAACTTCAACAAGTAGTATTGAACTGGGTGAACTGGGCAAGTACTGGCAGTACAGAAGTCGGTGGTGACTGTACATAGATTTTATTCAACACAGCACATACGGAGTGGACAAGACTAACATCGTCACAGGCGCAGAAATCATACGTCAACATGTTGATAATTACTTTTAAAGTTCCTGAAGATTCTCTACTAATAAAGTCCTCTGACTCAAGTGACTGAGGATCACAAAAACTGTTACCATATACTATTCCGCTCATTCAAGTCCATTGACCTTCCTTCAAGGACGTACATCATGGTAACGTATTCATACTCCAGGATAAAATTCTTCCATATCATACTTCATAATCCCAGACTTTCTCCATACATCCCGTTATATATAGTATATAGTTTTCAAACAAAGTCATACATGATAATACGAACAGGTTAGAGATTCCAGTTGACTAACCTCTCCCATTCTATGCCACGCTTCTGGCATTGTAGTAACAGCATATTAAACATGTGAAGCATATAAATTCATTAACTTGATTTCTTGTAGGTATTCTCCCTCTACGAAAAGATTCAAAGGCTATCGACTCCGTGTGTCCAATTCTAGGAATGTCATCTACGATGAATTCCCGCTAGACCATTAATAGGAGCGGCCTGATACTTTAATGTACATAAATAAACATGCCATAAGAAATGGGGCGACACTTACTTTATACTTCCACTATTGACTTCGCCATGAAGATCAATAGATACGAATACAACTGATGGCTACTTCACATTTGCCAAGAATCAAAGGATAACACAGCGGACATAAATATCGTCCGAGCTGCCCCATTCATGACGTCAGAAACTACTCAACTAGGTTACACGTGCGTCCAAAGCAACTCACCCTGCATTGTGCACGTCAGTGCGTGAATCAATCGAACGCCCAAATAATATAACTATATAAAACTGGTGCGTACATTTGGCAGGACCGAAGACTACCCCCGTAGGTAATAAATGTACGTAACACCAATCATTTTGCTCCGCCAGGAACCAACCGAAAGCTTTCCTCAAGTATTTACCTGACTATATAATCGGGCGGATTTTATGCTAACCACGCAATCCCGAACTTGACGCCAGAGATACCGACTGACTGAAGGGGAAGAAGCTGTCACTTTGATTTATAACTTACCTGAGGGCATCGACCTGCAACCTACTTCACTAAGTCGCGTCAAAACCTGGCCAGTTTAAAATCTTAGGAGGGTAAATATATTTACGATAACCGTTGGTATTTGTTGTGTGTCATTATACTACCTATCAGGTTACTGATTGTATCTTGGGGGAATTAAGTGAATAGACGAAGACTAATAGGACTCATACTTCAATCTATTGTCTCCTATATTCAGTCTATTGTCTCTGATAATTCCAAACTGCAAATATAACCATAACAGTCCTTGTTAGGACTCAATCTATTGTCAGTCTATAACTTCAGTCTATTGTCTCTGATAACTCCAAACTGCAATATAACCAAAACAGTCCTTGTCAGGACTCAATCTATTGTCGCATCTAACTCAATCTATTGTCTCAGATAAGACCAACTGCAATATAACCAAAACAGTCCTTGTTAGGACTCAATCTATTGTCTCATCTAACTCCAACTGCAATATAACCAAAACAGTCCTTGTCGGGACTCATTCTATTGTCGCATCTAACTCCAATCTATTGTCTCCTATAACTCCAACCTGATATATCACCAAACAGTCCTCGTCTCATATACTCCTATCATAAGAACATAACAATATTGTTAGGATATATGTTACCAGCTATTGTCAGAGAGGGCGTGATATAGTATAGGGGGAAGGACATTGTTGTATCACACCTAGGTGTACATATTATTGGATTTATTCATGTATTGATTTATATTATGGGATGTATTCATGTATTAAATGTATTCATGTATTGAATCTATATTATTGAATGTATCCATGTATTAGTTTATCAGAAAGTATGCTTTGCAAGTAGACACCTGTCTTGTCTCGCTATTGCTAATTCATACTGAGCCATGTTGTCATTCATCCTACATGCATATATCTGAGACACGCTCATTTCACTCACACTAGAAATAGGTGGGCTTGAGGACAGAAATTAGCCCCTATTTTTGCTTTGTTACAGGTTTATTTGTGTCCTAAAAAACCTGAGGTCGTATGTTCGAGTCAATCCCGCTGCCTGGAACTCCGCAGGAGCATAGAGGTTGACCAGACTCTACATCTTTGGTCCCCCTCAGTCTTGGGTGGGCTAAAGTAACGAGCCTCAGCAGGAGTGTGTGAACCAAACAAAGCAGAACAGACTTAAGAGAGATGAGTACACATTAGTACCATTTCTGTCGGCATTGTGAGCATAGAAACTGTCAGTGATGAGAAAGTGAATTAGCATAGCAAGAGACAAAAATAACAACATAGCTGATAAGTGTTATATCCTTAATTAACAGCACAGCTGATATAATTTTTGTTCCTATAATTGGAAAACTTGTTGTAATATTTATTTACATATATATATATATATATATATATATATATATATATATATATATATATATATATATATATATATATATATATTATATATATATATATATATATATATATATATATATATATATATAATATATATATATATATATATATATATATATATATATATATATATATATATATATATATATATATATATATATATATATATATATTTGTAAATCATATGTAAACTTACAAATTCATTACATTTCATTTTTTTCAACATTCACCCTTCAGCACAAGAGTAGATAGTGTATATACTAAATAAATAAGAAGGAAATTGTATTTGAACGACTTGTCAATTTTATCTTAGTTAAGTAAAATCTGTTTCCTTGTTTATTAATATCACAGTTAGTTACACAGCGGAGGTGGCGCTTTATGTCGGTCTCCTCTCTACTATTGTTTCGAGATCAGAACATTCACAGCCGTAACTAATTTGTGATACCAGTAGTCCTCTCAGACACTGGGACTTCACCATTTTCTGCAGGAATTCTATTTCTGTAATTGTCAGTACTATACTGATCCAAGAGCCAAATAAAACCTCTCGCCACAGATACCCCCTGAAATGGCATGGGGCTTAAGGTCATGAGCGTCCAGCTGGCAAAGCGCTGGCCTCTCGCGGCAAAGGTATGGGAGTTCGAAACGCGGTGGCATCCCTCTCCCGTCTACCCAGCTGTAAATATATACCTGACTTCCCTTGAGTAAGGAAGGCAAAGGCAGTAAGGAAGGGAATTAGTCACCCGCCCTCTCGAAGCTGGGCATAATATAGTGACGTTTCTAACATTTCACTCCACTACGGCAGTATATGCCATGGGACTACCCCTTTTTAAGAGCGTATTGTTGTAAAGAAAATATGTACTTACTGTGGTGTCCAGATTTTTACCATGTATATTGCTTGGAGTGGTTTTTGATGTTATATATTTGCATCAGTACTGATGGATTCGACTTTTCTTTGAGAAATCTATATTTTGTGTTCATTTATGTTCTTATCTTAAGGTTCTTTGCTGTATATTTTTGAGCGGCAAAGTCAAAAAAAACACCAACTTTACGGTACCAGAGACGCACTTTTTCGAAACTGTTATTGGACACAACTACAGATTCATTTTCCAGCGATTACGGGGCCCTTTTATGTGCTGACCGCCTACCCGATAATCTGGGGCTAGAACTTGAACAAACACTCATACATTTAGTTGAGGTGTAACTGCTGTTGTGTTATTCTATGGAGTGCAAGATTTTTTCACAATCGGTAAGTGAGAGCAAGATGAGTTAAGGCCTTTGCTAGCGCGTGTATGAATGACAGGAAATTAATTCTTTTGTGTGACCATTTTGTTAACTTGCTTACCTGGTAACATATATCTTTTCTGTATACCCTACATTGTTCCTTTAAGTGGGATAGCTGATAATTTGTTAACTCTGTTTAAAACCACCTCCTTTCCATTTGCTTAGTAAAGGGAAGAACAGCTGGGAAGAACAGTTTTTTTTTTCTATCACTTATACCTAACTTGGTAACACCTCTTTCAGAGTAATTAACTTTACTGTTAGGTTAACGTACCCGTGTTCCTGATATTATCTATCTCTGGACTGGGTTTGTCTTTGTCTAATGAGCGGGAAGGGCTTAGTCGATACCAATCTTCTTCACCCCCTCCCAAACTTGTTATTTGCATTTGTGTACTTATGATAATTTATGTAATATCTGATATTTTTAGTGATTGATGTTTAAAGTAAATAAAATCACCTAAACTCATTTAGTTCTGTGTGTTGGATATACCCAAAGCCCAACATTTCCCCTATTCGTTTAATATAGTTTGTATCAACGTCGTGTGTGTGTTTGAAAACACCGAATTGGTGTGCGCGCAGATGCGAGTCTGGAAAACTGGCAAATAATTGTTTGACCAGGAGAGTGAAAGAGAAGATTGAGAGACACGATTTGTCGTAAATAAGTCTGTCTTTACTCTCCTCCAGCACGCTGTGAAGCAACTATTAAATCTCTACATTTTCTATCACTGAGCTTTCCATCATCATTTTCCACTCTAAACCGGACCACTATTTCTACGACTCTTTTCTCTCAAAATAAATTTACGACACTAATCACTACTAAAATGTAACGCGTTAGTCACCAATAAAACTAAATGTGTTATTCACCACTGAAATTAACCGTATCACTAAAATGAAACGTGTTAATCACCACTAAAATTAAACGTGCTTATCACCAATGAAATGAAACGTGCTAATCGCCAATGAAATGAAACGTACTAGTCACTACTAAAATGTAACGTTTTAGTCACCATTAAAACTAAAAGTACTAGTCACCACTAAAATGAAACGTGTTAGTCTCCACTAAAATTAAACGTGTTATTCACCACTGAAATTAACCGTGCTAGACTCCACTAAAACTAATTGTGCTAGCCACCACTAAAACTGAACGTGCTAGCTAATTCTAAAACTGAACGTGCTCACCACAAAATATAAACGTGCTAGCCACTAATAAAATTAAACGTGTTAGCCACCACTAAAACTAAACGTGCTAGCCACCACTAAAAATAAACGTGCTAGCCACCACTAAAATGAGACGTGCTAGTCACCACTAAAACTAAACGTGCTAGCCGCTACTAAAACTAAACGTGCTAGCCGCTACTAAAACTAAACGTGCTAGCCACAACTAAAACTAAACGTGCTAGCCACCACTAAAACTAAAAGTGCCAGCCAACAATAAAACTAAACGTGCTAGCCACTACTAAAACTAAACGTGCTTGCCACCACTAAAACTAAACGTGCTAGCCAATACTAAAACTAAACGTGCCAGCCACAATTAAAACTAAACGTGCTAGCCGCAACTAAAACTAAACGTGCTAGCCACAACTAAAACTAGACGTGCTAGCCACCACTAAAACTAAACGTGCCAGCCAACAATAAAACTTAAGTTAACGTGCTAACCAACATTAAAACTAAACGTGCTAGCCACCCCTAAAATGAGACGTGCTAGTCACCACTAAAACTAAACGTGCTAGTCACCACAAAAATGAGACGTGCTAGCCACCACTAAAATCAGACGTGCTAGTCACCACTAAAACGAAACGTGCTAGTCACCACTAAAATGAGACGTGTTAGTCACAAATAAAATTAAACGTACTAGTCACCATTAAAATGAAACGTGTTCTGCACAATTATATATTGGTAGCAATTGTAGTAATGACACGTGTTTTGCTCAACTGAAACGAAACGTGTTCTGCACGATTGATCCACTACCACGCGTGCACATAAGACGTGGTCATTGATCTGATCGGGTTAGTATTTAGAAGTGAGTTCAACGTTTCAATGTTTTAACTCTTTTTATCTCACGGGCCGGAGAAGGTTGGGGAGGGGAGGAGGGGGGTGGGGGTGTGTACCAAGACGCGGAACATTATTCTTCCATATGCTGTGCTGTCTGGTACGCCCGTTTGGCTATTGCCAGACTTTTTCACGGCTGCATTTTAGACGTCATAGAATAATTCGTATTTGTTGCCTTTACAAGTTTACAACATTCCAAAGTATACTTCATGCAATTTACAATGATTTTAAATATATGATGAAATATCTTCTTGCAAATATATATGTTTAATCTTTGTTTTGAAAACACCACCTGTTAAGGGGGAAAAAAATACCATCCATTATGGTGCCTGCGTGAAACTTAGATTCTTGTTTTAACAGGCTGCAGTAAAATTGTTTTTAATTTAATTTTTTTTAACGTATTACTCGAGGCGAGATCTCCGGTTAGTACATTTAACCTGAGACTGATTTTTACGTGATTATCCCTTTTTTCCCTGTACGCTGACAGGTATCCACTCGCCATTCAGGCAGATATTCGCCGTCCTCTGAGGGTACCCATTAGAGCTTGGTCGGCTCAGGAAACGCCAGTCTCTGGTCGACACTTCTTCAAATGTCTTCGCCAGGGCTCGAATTAATCTAATCTAGTCCAAGTCCCGGTCGACGACACTTATTCAAATTTACTCGCCCGGGCTTGAACCTGGATCACCCGATCGCCAGCGCAATGTGGTAACTATTACACCAGCGCGGCTCCTGAAACATAGATTCAGTCTGAGACAGAAAGAGTTAAAGCGCGCTATACGACATGATTAAGGTAGCTGTAGTTTTTGTAGTGTAGGCTTCGTTTTACTCGTCTACATCATGCTTGTGTCATCTTCAGTACGGTACGGTACGTTTATATGTGTATCTATCTATCTATCTATCTATCTATCTATCTATCTATCTATCTATCTATCTATCTATCTATCTATCTATCTATCTATCTATCTATCTATCTATCTATCTATCTATCTATCTATCTATCTATCTTAAAGTAAATGTGAGGATGAAAGGATACAGTTATAGATGATCAGAGAGAGAGGAAGGGCAGAATGTCAGACGGGCCTGCGTGCCCAATTCTTAACCCTTTGAAAATAAAGTTCGTTCGTTCGTTCGGTCTGTCTCTCTATCTGTCTGTCTGTCTGTCTGTCCATCTATCAGCCTGCCTGTTTAATTTCTCCCAGGTGGTTCAAGAACAGACAATATCTGTTTGATATCCGATCTCTCTGCCAGTTAATTTTACCTATCTTTCTATTAGTCCTAACATTCCTCTTCTTAAAAACAAAATGCAGTAAGAAAGCGGGCGGCCTCTTTCTAAAGCACCATCATCATCATCATCGTGGTCGTCACCATAATTATCTTTTAGCTCCCCTGGGAGCATTGGTCCTCAACAAACACATGCCACGCTCACCTATCCCACGCCATTCGTCCAAGGTTTTCTTAATGTATACTTGTCCATATTGTTGTTGACGCTTTTATTGTTCGATGAAGCGCGATTGTGGCTATAAGCAGTGTTAGATCTAAAATGAGGCTTGACTCGGGACTCTATTTGCGACTCGGCTTGAAGCCAGTGTTGGGGACTTGCGACTCGACTTGAGACTTGTACTAATGGCCTTGAGACACGTTAGGAAATACTTGACGACAACTCTGGAAACCATCGCACATTAGAAGCGTACCTCTGCTGGGAGAATATATGCTTTTTCCACAGTACTCAGTATCATTTGTTTGTTTTCCAAGTTTCTTCTTATTTGTTTATTCATTGCCGAAGTTTCGCTTCCATTTTGTGTTGCAGCCTAGGTTCTGCCAGTATAACACTGGATACACGGAGAAGTCATATCCTTATTGCCATAGATGTACATTTGCATATTTGATAAATTAGAATTTTTTGTTTGTGGTGCATTTTTGGGACGCTTTTTTCCCCCTATGGCTGTTTTGTTCTTTATATTTGGGATGCATTTCCCAACGGATGAAAAGAAAATCTATAAACGGAGATAAAATGATCATAGAACAGGTCCTCCGTAAGACAAGTGTTCGGCCCTTTCATATAATATACATCCATTTTCACTGCAGAAATGATGGCAATACTAAAAGCACTAGAAAAATTCTCTAATAACCCTCCCAAGGAACTAACCATTTTAACAGACTCACTTTCAACAATTCAAGCACTAAGAAACTTACGAGAACTCAGTGGACCTGATATAGCGGATGAGACATTTCTAGTTCCTACATACTTATATTCCAAAGGATGTTCAGTCATAATAGCTTGGATACCTTCACATGTTGCAGATAAAGACGCCAACAAAGGTAGATCTGATAAGAAGTCTAATGTAGAAATTAGTAAATCAGAGATTAAATGCTTAATTAAAGAAATAATAACAGATGAATGGAACGCAGAGTGGGATAAAAATCTGAAAGGAAGACATGTATATAAGATGATCAAGGCTCCAAAAAAGAATACGGTATGTCAGATATTTAGGGAATCGAAAATTCCTAGTAATAAGAAACTTCTCAGACTACAGCTGGGAAAGGGCTAATTCAGAATAGAAGAACCTTACTGTTCAGAATTCCCTCAAAACAATAAAATAGAACATTTCTTGTTAAAATGTAAGAGGTATGAACACATGAGAACCCCAATATTAGATTATTTGTAGGTTCCAAATTTACCTATAAATATAGAAGAGGTGTTAAGAATAGACCGACACAGGGAAATGCATAATATAGTCAAACAGTATTTAACAAGAACAAAAGTTAATACATAGTAATTGGGAAGGTGAAGGTCTGATGATGATGTTATAATACATATGACTTATAACAAGTGACAGTCAATTAAATATCTAACTAAGCACAGCAGGCCTTTACACCACTTCCCATGTTTAATACTTTTGTTTGGTGTTTTTGTTGTTGTTTTTTTTTGCCTTTTTTTGGTTTAGTTTTATCAATTTTTTTTTAACATGCACGCAAAATTGGTAATTTGCCATATTTACGATGATTTGACAAGAGATGTGAAACCACTTTCCTGTACTGGCAATTATTTGGAATTAAAAACAATATATATATATATACTTACTTACTTAGTCGTTCCCCTTCTACCGTGAGGTGTAGAGGTTTGGAAGAGATAGCGCCAGACTATCCTATCGGCTGTCTTCCTCCTGGCCTGGTTCCATTCTAGTCCTCGGTCCTTCAAAGATTGTCTAATGTTGTCCTCCCAGCGGACTCTGGGTCGTCCTCTGGGTCTGGATCCTTGGCTCTTTGTTTCCCATGCTTGTCGTGGTATCCGATCTTCTCCCATTCTGCAGACATGGCCAAACCATCTTAATTGGGACTGTTCTACTTGGGTCTGCAGGGGACAGGATTTAAGGCCTTGACATATCGTCTGGTTGCGTACCACCTTCCTCAGATACCTCATTTCTGAGGTTTGGATCTGGCTTTTATGGGTTGTAGTCATTGCCCATGACTCGCATTTATATGTCAAGACTGGGACATAGGTGGAGCGGTATACAGCCATCTTCGTTTTCTTACCAACCTCTCTCTTGCTGAGGAATCCTCGATTTATGGCCTGAAAAAGTCTCTCAGCTGCTGCTTTTCGAGTGGCCAACTCTTCTTTGATGCCCAAATTTCGGTCTATAATAGCTCCGAGGTATTTAAAGTGGTCGATCTGCTCCAGGACCTGTTCTCCCAGCTTAATCTGATGTCTTCTTTCTTCTCGTGATATCACCATGGATTTTGTTTTAGAGATGCTTATGACCATCCCTCTCTTCTCCAGCTCTTCCTTCCAGACTTGCAGGTTGGATTGGAGATGTGCCTGTGATTTAGCAATCAGGGCAACATCATCAGCAAATGCCAGCTCCGAAATATAGACCTGTCTCATCTTCCAGTACCCCACTGAATACTTTCTTGTTCTCTCCTTACATGCCTTGATGACATCGTCCATAAGGAGTATGAAGAGGTAAGGTGATAGGATATCACCTTGTCTTACACCAGTAGTGTTATATATATATATATATATATATATATATATATATATATATATATATATATATATATATATATATATATATATATATATATATATATACACTAATTATAAACCATCAGGGGTTGAACGGGATACTTCTCATCATCAAATTAAAAAAAAAAATATATATATATATATATATCTTTGACACAGGGGTTGGGTTGCACCTAGGTTATGACTCAAAAGTGTCACCCTCTGCTTTTATTTATTAAGTTAATATATTTTTTTGTCCGTCCTGGTTATTGAGCTAACTACACCATCATCATCATGTGACGTATTCTTTCCAGAACGTTGTCTCCATTACAGCTGCTCTGAACGCATCACGATTCTGGGCAAGTCGACCTGCATCAGCCAAAGACAAGTTCAGACTCTCTGTGATGTCCTGGGTCCACCGTCGTCTAGGTCGACCCCTTCCCCTTTTTCCAAGGAACTACACCTTGAATGCAATATTGATAGCTGTTACTTTCTTCAGATTGTATCCATTCGGCTAACTCAATATTATCGGTAAGGCTGAACATTTAAAATAATGGCATTTTCAGAATTGTTTCTTTGAGCTCAAGGTTTTTCTTCTGGAGATGCATTTTTTCTTTCTATGCGAATAATTTAACCACTCTTTTTTTATTCGTTGCCACAAAACGTATACGGTTCCGTTGTAACCTGTTTTGTTGTAAGATTTCTGATTTGATTCTGACCTTTGGCGTGACCTGGTTGACTGACTTATTACTGATCACAACAAATTATTGATGTATGTTTGATAGTAGTGTTCCTGTTCTCCATGATGTAGAAAATGGAAGCTGTATGTTTCACAGACTGCATAGTCTCAGTGAAGAAATAATGGCATGAAAACCACATTCGAATTAACTTAAACGTGTAATACGATGCACATAGAGACATTTGCCTGTTTGATTTTAGTTTTCAGCTCACTGAATGTTGAAATTCGTGCCCATTTTTAATGCACATTTTTTGGTCAGTGGGCCCTTTTAAATTGATCTGTCATTTGACAGTTACGCCTAGGCCTATGTGTTTTCATTCATTTCCATTTTCACTCCTTATGGAGCCACCAGTGCAGCAGGCACCCTTGCTGGAAGTCTGCATAATTCAACATCTGTGATAGACCTTTCTACTGGTCTTATTATCATGTCTCGTTATTTTCTTCCTTCAGCAAATTATGAATTTCCTCAAAAGTCTTAAAATATTGGTAGGCCTATTATGAGACATTTCCCAATTAGTGGCACACCATCTCCTGACCCTTTTTCAATCTTATCTTCACAATATTTTGCCCTGTGTAGTTCCTGTAGCTTACTCGGAGCAAGCAAGAGGACATGCACACCATCATAGCTGGAGCTGGGTTGGCCATGTCCTCAGAAGAGACCCCGATGCCATCACAAGAACAGCTATGCTATGGACCCCTGAAGGAAAACGAAAGGCCGACCAAAAACTACTTGGCGGAGGACTGTGGAGGCTGAGATGCAAAGAATGAACCAGAGTTGGGGCACTGTACGAAGGATGGCCGCCGACCGAGCAAAGTGGAATCAATTTGTTGTTGCCCTACAAGATGCCACCAGGAGTAATGGCCACTGACTGCTTTGACGGTCGGCGGCTAAGGATCAAAGAAGAAGAAGTTCCTGGGGAGGGGGGGGGGGGGGGGGGCTCTGAAGAGACAGAAAGAATAGACTACCGCACCCTCAGGCATGTCATACAAAGCAACTTAATAATATGAGGTTTGCATGGAGCTGGCTACCTAATTATGTAAAACAAATTGCCCCAGAAACCACCGCTGTAAGATCATATGAATTCTTGGTTAAGGGTACCAGCTGCAGTATGGCTCCGTGCTCCATAAGGAGCGCACAAGAAAATGGTAATGATGATTAGGCTACCATGTTTCGAAAATATCTCTTCATCCAAATCCACCTGTTCGTTCAATGTTATTTAGTCTTCAGACATTTGTTGCTTCAAAAACTAATTGTTATGCTACTTGTTTCCATTTTATTGTGAGTGTTCCTCCAGTAAATGTGAAATAAATCTGGGCATATGCTAAATGGATAAATGAAAGCAGTGCAACCTGTCAAAGGTGTGTCAACTAAAGGAGGAAATTCCAGTGTTATTTGCAACCATCAACTTAAATTATACTGTATTGTTGTGGATAATGGCAGGAAAAGGTGTTAACAGCACACCAAGCATTTTCATACCACGCTTTTATACCACAGTGCTGCAGGTCAGTTAGTGTATTTTTAACAGTTGCATAACTACAGTATAAGGGGCCCCCGATTTAAATTAAGTGGGGTCGTAATTATATAATGGGCATAACAATTATAATCAATATATGGCAAATTTGTGTAAAAAATTTAACTACTTTACTTCATCATTACCCTTTCAGCTCCCAAGAGACCACACACCTTCAACAGTGTTGTGCCAGGTCCTCCAATCCTATGCCATCTGCTGAAGATCTTACGATGTCTTCTTTTATCCCATTCATTTCTGTCTCTGGAAACAGGGACATGCTATGATATTTAAATTCATGAACATAGGAAATTAAAGGGATATATATATATATATCCGTCCGATTGACAGAGTGGTTAGAGCACTGGTCTCTCACAGCAAAGGTGCTAGTTTGAATCATGGTACCAACACGCTCCAGTCTACCCAGCTGTAAATGAGTACCTGACGTTGAGTTAGGGAAGGAAAAGACAGCGAGGAAAGGAGCTGGTCATCCCACGATCACCCCACCTCTCGATGCTGGACCTAGTATGGTGAAGTCTCTAACACTTCATTCCCCAACGGCAGTATCTGCTATGGGACTACCTTTTATTTATATATATATATATATAAACGCAAGGGTCCCTTACGAGTCCTACTTTCTGGGGACGCTGTGAAGTGCCCAATCCATCCTGGCAGTCGTTACACCAATGATTTTGAAGAGCCTGCTTTAAATGGTAGAAAACAATAGCCTGAATAAAAAAATTCGCTATTCAATGTGATGTGAAATTAAATGATGATAGGAAACTATACAGAGCGATACAATAGGAGGCAATCTGATCATCAGAAGGTTTCCCCCCGTCGATCAAGTGTTTCGGCCCTTTAATCTCCTTTACACTCTAAGGGGGGGGGGGGCGGTACCACCTGGGTCATGAAGAAGTAAAGTAGTTATATATATATATATAGATTGATTCTGTGGACAAGAGAAATGCCAGATAAACACTGGAGAAAAACATCAGTATTGTCTGGCAAACACAGCTAATGAATAGCACATATTGATTCCCAAACTAGCAACTACATTGCTTCACAGTGGCTATTTACTTGAATAATATAAGTGCTTGAATGGTTACAAGATTACAGTTTCATATAAATAAATAAAACTTCAATGCAAGCACACGTTGGTCAGTGGAGTCCTGTCCACAGTATGATAAATAGATCACACAGTTTTAAGTGAAACATGCCCTGTATATTCTGTGCTGGCTATGTACCTTTTATGTGCAACTATGAAAAGCAGATATTGTTAGACATTTATGGTCTGGTGAACTTTACAAAGTATTCAAATCTAATTTGTATTATTTTGCCTCTGAAAACTGTTGTGCAAAATTTGACAGAAGTGACTAAGCCTAGTACATCAGCCTGTTTAAAATAGAACTACTTCATGCAAACTTAATCATTGTTTTAGTGGCAAAGCCTAGCATTGTATACTGGAGACAGTTAACCAGCCCAAGCATATCTCAGCCTTAGTCTTAGTTCTCCTAACTTGGTTACACGCATATTGGATGCATAGAAATCAATAAGTAGTAGAGCATAATGTTTAACTGGTGAATATTGTATTAACCAGGCAATTATGAACAATTAGTAACCCAATTAACCATTGACAGCCCTAGCCTGCACCCCATAAAAGCAAACTATGGATTACAGGATGCCAGCAAATATGCATAGAATCCATGGTGTGAAATAACACCATGGTAAACTCCAACTGAGCATGTTTGGCTGCATGGTCATTGGGCTCAAAACGCAGAACTAGTTTATGAAATTGGCATTATACAATAACAACTGCTTTAATTAAAATGAAGAAAAAAAAACTGGAATGATTTTATATAAACTTTACGTTATACAATTTGGAAGGTGGAAAAAAAAAAAGAATGAAAAATATGTGGCTGCAGTTAATGATAGCTTTTTCTGACACACACAAACTGTCAGACTATCTCTACAAATATCTGTGACTCCTGCCCCATGTGGAACATAGGTTTGCAAATTTTGCTCACCACCTATTTATATTCCATGCCATCTTTTTTAGCTTTACCCACTGGATTCCAGTTGCCTTGGCATCCTTTTCCACCATTCTTCTCCAGATTGTTTCTAGCCTCGCTATGTTTCTTTGTTGTTTTTTTTCATTACTTTTTTCTATGTTTTTTAAACATCCTTAATTTTGATTATGATTAGGTACTACAAATGTATGCTGTCATATTACCTTTATAATGTTGCATGCCTTTAAATAGTACATGTGGGAATGAAGGGATACAGCATGCAAGATAAAAGAGAGAGAGGAAGGGCAGAATGTTAGACATGCCTGCGTGCCAATTCTTACCCCTTTGAAAATAAAGTTTGTGCGTTCCAATCCAGGGCATGTCTGGCTATAGTGACAACTTCCTGCAGAAAGTTAAACCGCCCCCAATCTATACTTAAAGTTTTATAGCATAAATATTATCGATAACAAAAGAGTGGAGCATGGTTCAAACCACAAGCATAACATTTAAAATTCACAAACAAAGCGTTCACACTAAAGAAGTGTTAATTTTATATGTGGCCAACATTATTTGTAATTCATTACAGCAACGCTGACTCCACTGTCTCATCTCCAGCTGTATTGATTTCTTGCTTGTTGTCTGTTTTTCTTCCACAGGTCTGTGTATATCTGCAGAACTGAATGGAATAAATGTTGCTCTTACATACATCAACTGCAAACTAATGTTCAGTTTTGTAGAAGTAGTGCATATGTGACGCAAGCATAAATACTTTTGTATAATTAATTATAAAATCAGACCGAAAGGTCTTTTATATTTAGACATGTGCCCTAATATAACCAACTAGGTTGAACGGGACGCGCCTCGCCAAAAAGAGGCACATTTTATTTTTTTTTAAAATATGTTTTTAATTTCAGGCATGTTATGCTTCCCAAGGAGATTGCCAAGCTTGTTCCCAAGTCCCATCTTATGTCAGAGACAGAATGGCGCAGCATCGGAGTGCAACAAAGCCACGGTTGGGTACACTACATGCGACATGACCCAGGTAATATTTTCGTAGATTCATACGCAGTCAAAAATGTCAACACCATGCATACACTTTACAGAGCAAATTATGGATCTCTGTGCTGCTTTTATACTTTTAAGAAAAGAGAGAATTAGGACTACTTTTGCAAATCTGTAGCGGTTTTCAAGAATTGGTAGTAATAACAATATTTTTATATATTGTTGTGCATACTTTAAAAATAGCCAGTAAAAGCTTCTGAAAATAGGGGGGGGGGTGGTGTTTATATAGTTGACCGCATTTTAAAAAAAAGTAAAAATGTACTGATGGCGAAATGAAATGGAATCTGTTGAAAAGATTAATTGTGATGCACGTGGTAGTGGAGCTTCTGTGATGAACTGTGTAAAACGCCACACAAACGCAACTTCCCTCAACGAAAACTGAGTGATGTTGAAAGGGTTGAGCTGTTGCTTGGCTTCAAGAAGGTAATAGTATCCGAAATGTGGCTTGAGGGCTTGTAGAATCTCATCACCAGACCAAGGCAGTGGTTTGCTGTTACTGGAAGTGTATAGAAGCGACATAGAACTGGCTTACCCTGAGTTACCATATCAGAAGAGAGAATCATTACATCCAGGGAAAGGTAACACAAAAAGGACTCTGTCTGCCAACATCTTTAGACTGCGCCTCTGAGATGCTGCCAGCACCATAATGTTGTCAGTGATCAGACTTACGAACTGCCTGCACAGTGTTAACCTCCATTCTTACTGTTTTTAGCTATACACTCCCAGCAAACTGCCACCCACAGAGAAGCTTGTTTAACATGGCGCATTCAGTATGTGGTTTGGCTACATGAACAGTGGACTGACATTACGTTCACAGTCAATCAATACCCTTAAGCTCCCTAAGACAAACATATACCAAGTCCTCTCATCACGTGCCATCAGCTCTAGCAGCTCAAGGTCTTTCCACACTTTCGTCATTTTCATTTCTGTCTTCAGTTCTCTTCTGCATGTGTTCTTCGGTCTGCCTCTACAACTCTTACCCTGAGGATTTTAAAAAAAGACTGTCATGCGTATGATGAACAGTTATCCTCAAAATTCTAATTTTTTCGTTTGTTTAAAGTTTTTATGGCTTAAAGATTCTACAAGAAGGGGTTGTCGATTCCATGCCTAACCCTTCTTATCCATGTCTTATGACATGCAGTGTTACTATTTTTTGCTCCCTTTTCGGGCCCCATTAACACATGGTTCACAGTTGAGACAAATTTTGATCCTCAGAGATCGATGCCAGAGTTTGGAGAGCGCTACAGAGTTGGTGTAGTTTTTGAATGAGACCACTTCAGTGGAGGGTCTGTGGTGGTTTAGGGTAGCATCAGCACACACCACAGGAAACCTGTCTACCATATTTTTGGTAACTTGACTGGTGACTAAAACCGAGATGAGATTTTGCAGCCTATAGTCATATCAGCTGTCCAACAGCTTGTGTTTATTGTAGTCTTTTTGGATTCTTAGCCCCTGACTGACAAAGCAGTCAGTGGCCATCACGCCTAGTGACATCTTGTAGGGCAGCAACAAACTGTCCCCATTTTGCTCAGTCGGTGGCCATCCTTCGTGCTGTGCCCCAGCTCTGGTTCATGCTTTGCATCTCAGCCTCCACTGTTCTCTGCCAGGTTGTCTTTGGTCTGCCTATCTTTTGCCATCCTTCTGGGGTCCATAGCATAGCAGTTCTGGTGATGGTGTCAGTGTCCCTTCTGAGGACATGGCCAACCCAGTTACAGTGTCTGCCAGCAACGATTGTGTGCATGCCTTTTTGACTGCACTATGTAAGCAGTCCTGGTTGGAGATGGTATTCGACCAATTAATTCAAAGAATTTTCCTTAGGCAGGTTGTGTGGAAAGAGGATAATTTGGACATTTCCTTTTCTGTTGCTCTCCGTACCATACAAAAGTACAGAAAGTACACAACTTTTATATAATCTTAATTTGGTGTTTGTGCTGTACTGAGAGGATTTCCAAATGTTGTTTAGATTTGCAAAGGCTGTTCTGGCTTTATTCATTCTGTTATTGGTGTATTTGCTTGTTTCGCCATCTGATGTTACTATGCTTCCTAGATTTGTAAATGTATCTGTTTGTTCCAGCTTTTGGTTCCTTATTTTTTGTGGGCTCAGGATTTATTATATTGAGTTTCATGACCGCTGTCTTTTTCAGGTTGGTGTCCAGTCCCACTTGTTGGCTATATTTATTCAGTCCATCTGTTTTTTTCTTGGATGTACTGATGTGAATGTGTGAGAGTAGTTCAATATCGTTTGAGTATTCTAGATCTTCCAGTGTGGTGAACATTGCCATTCTTATTCCTCTAGGGGTATCCTCTGTTGTCTGGCCAGTCTGCGACAGTGAAATTTACATTTTACAAATAATATCTGCCCAGTGTGGTTCCGAAGGGTTTCTGAGGGGACAGAAAGAATTATACTTCATCTTCTGCATGCATGTCATAAAAGATGACTAATGTGAGGTTGTGTAAGGTTGGCAACCTCATCGTGTAAAACCAATTGCTTCAGAAACCACCACCACAAGAGTTTGTGCTTTGGTGCAGACTTCCGTAAGGGGACCATCTGCAGTGGGGTCTTTATGCACCATAAGGATTGAAAAAGGAGATGCTGATGATAGCTAATGTGTACACGGTGCATCATTAAAGGATAATGAAAGACCATCAGCTAATTAAAAGTGATATGTCTCATGAGTTTGTAAACGTACACACCTGCATCTATGTAATGAGAATAATTAATTATGTTACATAATTTTGGTAAGTCTTACATTACTTGATTGCGCTGTGAGTGATCCAGATCTTGTTTCTGCAGAACCACATGTGTTGCTCTTCAGAAGGAAGCTGCCTGGGAAGTGATCTATCGAGTTCAACTGTTTTATCATCTCTATTATGGATTATGTCGCCTTGCTGCATATTCATCTATGTCATACATCCAGTAGAAAAAAAGATTTGTTTGTTGAAGAAAGTAGTATTATTCCGTTTATTCTTATATTTTATTATGCAAGTGTTTTTCCATGACCTGCTTCATCTGTACTTTGTTATTCTCTTCCCTACACTTTGTAAATCTTATTCCTCATCACCTTGATCTGATGCCCATCACCACTTTTACATATACTTTTTTTTCCCTCTCACCTTTTTCAATTATTTTTATAGGACTTCATGATTATTACATTTGCTTTCATATGATTTGTTAGAGAGAATCGATATGTGTTGTAAATTCCTATGTGTTACTCATTTGTCAAGTTATCATTGATGGTTCCATATGTTGTCTGTTCTTTAAACTGTTGTCAACAGTCTTAATTTTGATACGGTGTACCTCTTACTTCTGAGCCATATAGAACTGGATATGATTATTGTTTTGCATTTATTAATATGTTAAAAGATCTGATCTTATGTGTGATTATTCACATTACCTTACAGTAAGCCCTGTATATAATTCCCGTAAGTAACGTTTACTCAGATCATTCACATATTTCAAATGCATTGAAATTCACTGTGTTCATTTATTCAGTTTAATTTGCATAGGGACATAACAGCCATTAATTTCTATGCTAGGGTACTTTACTGCTGTTGTTGCGTGTTTATTTTCAGTGGCATAACAATTTTTTGCACACACTCCAGTCATTTTCTATCAGATTTCTTCTTTCACCTCCAAATACTAACTTAAAATAAACCATGCCGTTGCACCATATTTATCCTCCATTTTCGAGCAATCCTCGCTATCCATGCATTCTGTTTACTATAGTAAATTGGATAATACAAGAAACTTTTCAGCGAATTAAAAAGTATGTAATGTCTCTGTTTTAGCTTTCCCTCTGTACATTCTTTTGTGCTGTGGTAATTATTTATTACACCCAAGGAACAAACAAAAAATGGCCACAATTCTTACACATCATGTAACTTAATCTTTGAAACATTTAACAATGAGGTTTTGTACAGTTTCTTCACAAATAAACTGTTTTTGTTTGTACAAATTATATTCATTTTTATGTTGTTTCTTGTGTATGCAGTGTTTCACATTGTTCAGTCTGTTGCAGTGGTTATTATTGTAGTAGTTTGTCGTCATCTAACCTCATCAACATGATGTGGTTACTAAACATCATTAGACTTGTTCAAGGTACAGTACAGCCACTGCTCTGGCAAAATTTAAAATTCAGGAAACGTACCCACCATAATATTTATAGAATGTTTGATTCCTGTAAACACACATTAGAATCCTCGTCGGTGCTACGGAATTCGTGCACTGTGCTGAGGTCCTCCTTGTGTGATCTAAGGGAGCACATATGGAGTTGTCCGTGTGCAACGAAAATGGTCCTTAAAACCAAAAAATAAAAGTAAATGGACATGATAGGAAAGGTCTTAATCATACCAGATGTTGCTTACCGCCATTATCGGGTAACCCTGCTTAGTCATCTTATGTGGGATGCCTGGTAGGTGACAGTGTTATTATCCTTTGCTCCTCTTTCAGACCCTGTTAACACATGTAATTTAGAGATTAAAAGAGGCCACAGCCAGACACCTGAGAGAACAGACTGGTTTTCAACAAAACATCCTGATAACCACTGCACATGATAGTAGAACAAAGTTTGTAATGGAACTTGCCACTTTACAATTGGATTGGTAGACGGAAAAGGCATTTGACAATTTAGACAGAAAATTGCTCTTTAAACTGTGGAGGTAATATGCAGTCTCCCTAAGTTCATAAACCTAATAACCTGTACGAAGACATCAAATGTAGAATTCTTCAGGGTTGTGGAGTAGGCAAAAAAAATTTCCAACTCCTGACAGTTTATAAAACTCCGACTAGTGTTTTTACTAGCCAAAGCCGAAAGGAAGTCATTGGCATGAAAACGGATGCCTTGACCTCAAATCACGAAACCAGAATTGGATTTTGGAATGTCAGAACTATGAATGAGGCAGGAAAGCTGAGACAAATCACAGCAGAGATGAGGAACTACAAATTACATATCCTGGGAATAAGCGAGAGCAGATGGACAGGGACGGGGAGAATAAAAACAGCTACAGGGGAAACAGTACCTTATTCTGGTAGAGAGGATGGTCAGCACAATGAAGGTGTAGCCATTATCCTGAAGAAAGGAATGGAAAGGTCTTTACTGGAATGGAAACCCATCAACAACAGACTGATAAGAACAAGACTGAGAGGGAGATTCACCAACACTACAATCATACAATGTTCTGCACCAACAAAGGACAGCGATGAAGAGATCAAGGACGAGTTCTATCAACAGGTACAAAAGGAAATGGAAACTGCACCCAGGTACGATCTTATTATAGTAATGGGAGGCCTTAATGCAAAAGTTGGAACACACAATAATTATAACGAAAGAGTAATGGGGAAATGCTGCAGTGGAACAGTAAACGAGAATGGGGACAAATTAATAAGCTGCAGCATTAACAACCTGGTCATTAGAGGAACACTTTTTTCCACACAAAGAAGTGCATAAGTTAACGTGGGAATCACCAAACGGACGAGACAGAAACCAGATAGATCACATAATGATAAATGGCAGATGGAGACATGCACTACAAGACGTGAAAGTAAGAAGAGGCGCAGATGTGGGAAGTGATCATCACCTAGTAGTAGCAAGACTGAAGGTGAAACTCAGAGCTGCTGGACCAGTTGCAGTCAAACAGAAAAGATATAACATCACGAAATTTAAGGACCCCCTCACCAGAAAAGCTTTCGTGGTCGACGTAAAGAGACGATATCAGATTACCAAAAGCCAGGAAAGAACAGAGACTGATGATGTCGACCAGAAATTCAACACCATCTCAACAATATACAAGGAAAGCAGCAAGTCATGCTTGGGATTCCAGGAAAGAAAGAGCCAAGACTGGATAACACCAGAAACGCTAAACACAATAGCGAGAGAAAACAAATGAAAAGAAAGAAAACAAGCTAAGTCTCCCAGGTTAAAAGAGCAATATATAGTGAACAGTACAGTCAGCTGGACACGGAAGTAAAACGTCAAACCCGTGCTAACAAACGGACATTTCTGGATGACCTCGCAAGACAGGCAGAAGAGGCAGCACTGAGAAATGAACAAAGCACAGTTTATAAAATAACTAAAACTATCAGTGGAAAACAAGGTGTAAACAACATAACGTTAGTAAGAGGCAAACAAGGAAATCTCATCACCACAGCACAGGGGCAGGAAACAAGATGGGCAGAGCACTTCAGAGAAACACTGAATGTTCCTGAGGCTGAAAGTGACTTAGACGTAAATACAGACATTCCACAAAAAGAAGAAATCATCACAGCTATCAAAGGGTAAAAAAATGGAAAAGCGCCTGCTTACGACAATCTAAATGCTGAGTTATTCAAGGCAGACCCTGAACTAGCAGCAGAACTATTAGAACCACTATTTGCACAAGTCTGGGAAACTGAGACAACACCAACAGAGTGGAGTAAAGGAATAATTGTCAAATTGCCCAAGAAGGGTGACCTTGCTGACTGCAACAACTGGAGAGGAATTACTCTCCTCTCAGTTCCCAGCAAAATACTAGGCAGGATAATCATCCAGAGAATTTCAAAAGCAGTTGACAATAAACTGAGGAAAGAACCAGCGGGTTTTAGAAAGAACAGAAGATGCGCAGATCATATATTCACCCTCAGGAACATTATAGAGCAGTGCTCAGAATGGCAGAGACATTAACTTTGTTGATTTTGAAAAGGCTTTTGACAGCGTACACAGGGACAGCCTATGGAAAATACTGAGGGCTTATGGAATTCCCAGATGCATTGTTTCCATCATAAAGACTGCTTTGACGGTCAGCGGCTAAGGATCAAAGAAGAAGAAGAAGACTGTAGCATAATGTGATCTGCCTTGAGAAGCAAGTGGTCTAACTTATCTGCCACTCGTACACCCATGGAAACTACTACAGGTCTATAACTTTTTATAAAAAATCCTCGGAGACAGCTTTTTTTCAGAAACCAGTTGTTTTCTGTTTTCAGGTGTCACCCAAATCGTGTTAGAAAAGTAGTCCACATTCATCCAAGCGCCCGTAAATGTTTAAAATAATAACCAAAAGTCGTTCAAAATAGGCTTAAATCGACCAAATTGTGATTTTTTAAAAGTAGCCGAAAGAAACTTTGAATTTTCAGAACATTTTGGTTTTCAGGTGTTCAGATAAAGGGTTATAAACCTGTAATGCACTAAATTTATCAGACTGTTACATTTACATAAAACAGCTAATGTTTCGGTCACTCACAGCGTCAACTTTACATATATAGCAACCACTGATACACTCACATCAGTGGAACTGATGACAAGAACCAGACAAATGCCAGTGGAACAAGAGTTGAGAAGAAGACGCTGGCGATGGAAAGGACACACATTGAGGAAACCTGCTGATAGCATTACAAGGCAGTTCTTGTTCTGGAATCCCCAGGGAAAGAGAGGCAGAGGTAGACCAAAAAAACACATGGAGAAGAGAACTGCATACAGAGGTGAAAATGACGAGGAAAACATGCAAAAAACTTGAGTGGATGGCATGTGACAGGAGGACTTGGCATGTTTTTGTTGAAGGCCTATGCTCCATGGGGAGATAAAGGGTATTGATCGATTGATTGATTCACTCACACAAATTTACCTACAACTGCTGATTAACTAACAGGTACTACTGATTCTTTCAAACAAATAAAGGTCAGTTAAAAAATAACAATGGCTAACTCACACAAGAAAAACATTTTTATATAATTCACACTTAAACATCATTCATGACATTTACTCACGAAAAAGCATACATTAAGCTACAAAAAAATAACCAAACATTCACTCACAAAAATCTATTAAGTGTCCGTGTGCTACACTCACATATGCCATTCACAAATTTTACATACAACAAACAATGATTGACTCACATATACCTTACAATTTGCATCAAAGTTTACATAAAACAGCCAATGACTGACTCACATATACCTAATAGTTTACAGACAATAACTAATGATTGACTCACACATACCTTACAATCTGCACAAGACAGCCAATGATTGATTGACTTACAAATACCTTGCAATCTGCACAAGACATCCAATGATTGATGCACACATACCTTACAATTTGCATCAAAGTTTACATAAAATATCCAATGACTGACTCACATATACCTTACAATTTACATAAAACAGTCGAAAATGACTTTGTGTGTAGTTATAATTAGAAACAGTCTCAAACAGAGGCACATATACTAAAGGCTTTTTAAAGTCGATTGGGCCAAGCGCGTCTAACCCCTGAGCCTTTATAAAGTCGATTGGGACTTAAAGAGTTAATAAAACAATGCAGGTACAAGAGACATATCTGACCTGGTTAATTAGATCAATGTAGTCTCCTTCTTGGAAGGCCAGTTCTCCCTCATTTTCTGCAATAAAATCGTACAAAGCCCTGGCCATTGGTTTCTTCTTGGTGTCCGGAACTGAAATAGTAAGCATTTATATGTGTATAATGAAACAGGTGAAGAAATAATCTATGTTCTGGAAGCCAACACTGAAGAAAGATTTCAAATTATAATGCATGATTTGAGAACTGAAAGCTCATGTAAATGTATAAGGTAAAAGTAAACCCATAACAGACACCGCCGCAGAGGAGTGAAGTGTTAGTGACTTCATTGCATTAGGTCCAGCTTTATAAGGTGGGGTGACCAGTTAACTTCCTTGCTGCCTTTTCCTTCCAAACTCAAGAGCAAAGTCAGGTACCCATTAACAGCGGAGTAGACTGGAGCGTGACGCTACCAGGTTTTAATCCCGCAACCCGGTAACTTTACTGTGAGAGACGAGCCGTCTAACCGCTTAACAAATCCGACGCTCTTATAAAAGTATACCAGACTTAAATAAAATATAACATCTCGACCACAATTTAATAACTCAACCATAAGAAATGAGAGAATCATGCGATCATCAGGCACAGAATATCCATGTTAGACTAATGCCACACAGTACTTCACAGTTAGATCATAATGTATTCATTGTTAGACTGTAAGTCACAGCACTTCATTATTAGACTATAAATTGCAGTGTACATCACTGTTAAATTATAGGATGCATGATTATAAAAAGTCTAGAAGTACATCAATGTTAAAGTGTAAATCCCAAAATTACATCCCCATTAGACTGAAGTATAAGTCCAAAAGTACATCATTGTTAAACTGAAGCTTAAGTCCATAAGTACATCATCATTAAATTGAAGCTTAAGTCCAGAAGTACATTAGTGTTAGACAAAGTAGAGTACTCAAGCACACCAATGATACACTGAAGTTAAAATCTAGGGTAAATCACATTCAGACTAAAGTATATTTTAAATAACTGTATAACTACAGACGTACATGATTCTTAGTAATTAAAAAAAACACACAAAAATATATTTCTGTTAAACCAAAGTATAAACATTGTCAAAATTGGGGGGGGGGGGGGGAGAAGAAATTATTTGCTCATGGTGACAAGGGTGAGTATGAGCTGTAACATACTGATCATTTGAAAAATAAAAATAAAGCATTCTTTTGTCATGCTCATTTTAAAATCAAACAGAAATTGATTTAAGTAATTCTGTTGTATTTATTTATTTCTCCGGCCTCAGCTCAAAAGTGAGGTAATGGTGGTAAAACTAACAGTTATAAGATGATTAGCAGACTACAGACTCGAAAGGAATAATAAGTGGACATCAAAACTAACCATCCCTTGTGCTCTACCTATACACTGTGGGACAGCTTGAATGCCTCACTGATACCATAGCTCTGACAATGGAAGCTTTATGTTCCTGGCAGGTTCAACCAAGCTAACAAGTTCACGGGGAAGAGACAGACAAGGGCTACACTCCAGGTTTGAGGGTTGGGCTACATCCCAAGCCCAGAAAAAATAAAGTATGTAACAGTATCAGAAATTGTAACTGTGATATCTATCAATGAAAGTTTGGAAGAATCCACACAATTCAACAATTCAAGTGACTCAAGACTTCAGTCAAGATGTGTCCACAAAAGCAAACTCTCAAAATCCTCTGCAATACATAAGTGCATGAAGAGCTAATGGCCTTGCAGACGAATATAGGTTATCAACATCCAAAAATATTGACCATCCTGACAACAACAAAAAGATAAATTGTAAAGACATAAATGTTACAGACCAATCAATCAGGGTTAAGAAAAGCAAGGTCTCTTATGCAGAAATAGAGAGACTGCCGATCCTTTGAACAAGAGGCAGTAAATGTCTATGAAAAAGCCAGAGAAATTTAAAAGTTTTAACCATGTAAAAGCTAAAACTCCCAGTAAT
Source organism: Oreohelix idahoensis (assembly GCA_024509875.1). NCBI lineage: Eukaryota > Metazoa > Mollusca > Gastropoda > Stylommatophora > Oreohelicidae > Oreohelix > Oreohelix idahoensis. The sequence goes on from JAMPIV010001073.1 coordinate 287,059, forward strand.
GATGTTCAGCATGATGAATTTGTCATCAACAACCGCTGGTTTGAAAAAAGGCAGACGTACATAATGTAGGAAGCCGCTGAGGGCTGCAAGTTCAGAGAAAGAATAAGCTGAAATATTCAAATGCGTGTTCCAATAGAAGAGACAAGGAAGTGTAGCATCTGATCCAACATTTTAGGGATATATTTAGATATGAAAAGAAGAGTTAAGGCTCTTGGAATAATGGGCGTTGTGAGAAGTTGGACATTTTGTATCTCTGTGTGCAATAAAAGTTAAGAACGACACGTGTATTATTTCATTTAGAGGACTAAGGTAGGATACCACAGGAAGGAAGTGAGTTATCTTCCCTTCAGGTCTTCCATGTAGCAGAAACTGAACTTGTTTGGGGGAAAAAATTACCCAGCAGAGCCTACTTCCTCTGTACAAATTTGTTGAAGGCCTATGTTTCTTTGGGAGCTGAATAGTAATGATGATGAGAACCTAAATCATAATATGGAAGAACAAGACTACCAACATAAGATGACACAGCACTAAATGAATGATGATTAAACTAATTCCACATAACGAGTGACTTCACTGAACCCATTATTTTCATTAGGTGGGGGGGTAAACTATAACAGTGGTTCCCAAACTGTGGTCTGCGGACCACTTATGGTCCATGGCTGCATTATCCATTTGGTATTAAGTGCTTTGATTTTGCTCTGATCCTCCATCTGGCAAATCATTAACAATTTATGTTATTGAATATTGGCCTATTCATTCTATTGAATAAAAACAGTTAAGTGTTTATGGCATTGGGATATTACATATAAGCTTATGGTCTGCAACTTATATGTAGTTGGAAAAGTGGTCCTTAGATGTAACAAGGTTGGGAACCACTGCACTATAAGATCTAAGAGAAGTGAGTTTTAAGATCTAAGAGAAGTGAGTTTTAAGATCTAAGAGAAGTGAGTTTTATTATGCAAAGAGGCACCTGGAAAAAACTATCTCTGGTACATGAACTCACATACACCTTTATCCAATGACGACAAAAAAAACCGTTTGATTATAACATGAAGTCATTCTTTGGCTTCAAAGACGTTCAGTAGTGATGTTAAACTTTGCTTTTAATGAGTTAAAGTTAACCATTCAGGGGGAGAACAAATAGAATAATAAACTTAGTTTTCACATATCTGCACAATTTACATTTGCTAAATACTTAGTGAAAACATCCATAATTGAATGTGTATGGATGGTTTACTTTTCACTGTACTATTATTTATTTTGTTCCTTATCTGACTAACACTCTTGTCAAGATTCTAAAAATATCTTAATGATCTTTCAGCCAATAAGAACATCTCATTATTTCAGCAATACAGTAAAAAACTGATCATGTGCAATATCAGCCACACCTTATACCAGCACAATTTTCTTACACCAAATAACTAACACCAAAGAAAGTATTAGAAACTATTAACACAAGATATTTCACACTCATGCATGAAACTTAAAAGGAAAAACATGTTTTAGTTGCTTTAATAATTTAAAAAATGTTCTTCAAATGTGGTTGTGATGCAAAAGAAATATAAAAATATTCATTCTCCAAAGAATTTAGATCTGCTTGTTAATGTTAACTTCCAGAAATGATTGCAATTTGTAAATGAAAATTTATGATTGATTATATAACATATGGTTAGGATAAAATACAATCATACATATGGGTAGACCACAATCATAGCAAGAATGAGGCAGAAGGGGCAGCTGTTTTGGGTAAAAAGAGGAAAGGGGTCCATGTTTGATGAAATGTGTCCATATTAATTGCAGGACGGGGAATGGGGGATGCATAACAAATCCAATTGCTTCTGGCGTAAAATAAAAAATATGGATGGCTCTGGGATAGACTACAACACATACAAATATTCAGTCACATTCGACACATTCAACTATTCATCATCAGCTGTAATCTCCACCAAGAAGGTCAGCTGCAATAGATCTCCAACGTCTTCTGTCTCTTGTCTTGATGGTGCACTCTGATGTACTCTTTCCTGTCTCTTGTCTTGATGGTGCACTCTGATGTACTCTTTCCTGTCTCTTGTCTTGATGGTGCACTCTGATAGAGTCTTTCCTGTCTCTTGTCTTGATGGTGCACTCTGATGTACTCTTTCCTGTCTCTTGTCTTGATGGTGCACTCTGATAGACTCTTTCCTGTCTCGTCTCGATGGTGCACTCTGATAGAGTCTTTCCTGTCTCTTGTCTTGATGGTGCACTCTGATGTACTCTTTCCTGTCTCTTGTCTTGATGGTGCACTCTGATAGAGTCTTTCCTGTCTCTTGTCTTGATGGTGCACTCTGATAGACTCTTTCCTGTCCATCTCTTGATGTTATCTTCCCACTGATAGCGCTGCCTTCCTCTTGGACCTTCACCTTCAACTCTTCCTTCCATTATGATCTTCAGAAAGGTATTGTCTTTTTACATAGCCAAAATATTTTAGCTGTCTAATTTTGATCTCTGTCATTAATTCTCTTTTCATTCCTAAGTTTTCTAAGACCTCTTTATTTATTCAACTATTAGCCTACAACACAAACACTTCAATGGAGAGATTACAACACATATTTCTTGTTACAAAGGATGCAAAAGCATAAGGGGAACACAGATAAACTAACAAACATGCATTACTGGAAAAACAAACCAAGAACATTAAACAAACCATGTATGCAAACATTCAGAAGAGGACTAAAGCAATATCATAATCTTACCAGCATAAGATCCAAATGGATCTAAATCATCATATGGGTCAAAGGCTTTAAGGAAAATGCGTAAAATATTCAGGAATCCATAAAGTATTTGTTCTAGTTCGATAGTGTATTATTAACTAAATTATGGTAAATTATCAAGGCATATTTGGGATGTCAAACAAAATGCAACTTCTAAGAAAATAGGAAATTAATATCTACTTATATGTCTTCTAAATCAACTGGCACAAACTATTTAAGTACAAAGGTATGTTAGAAATAGAGAAACTACGCATCATTAACGCCTCTGCAAATGCTTAATTAAAAATGCTCTCAAATATGCATAAATAGTTTACAAATTGAATAGGATATTAGCATACCATGCACATTGTGAATATGATAAAGCAGCTCAAATATTAAGCATGATGTTGTAATGATTTCATAAACAATAAACATGTGAATTCTTTTACATGTCAGTAAAACAGTAAATTAACAGTTTTCACTTCAGTGAAAGAAATTTCATGAGTTATCCAAGACAGAACATGGAATACATAAAGGCACTAAGAATAAACAGGTTTGGATTCTAAGAATACACCCAGATTAATTGGCATCATGTGAAGTACAAGCAACAGGATACTTGACGTCACAAATACTATTTTTTTAAATGTTTATATGGAGTGACTGATGAATATAACAGAAGTCACTTGATCATCACCAATGCTACTTGAATAGCCCAGAAGCATCTGTGAATCGTCCTGTAGTACTTCAAGAGATAATTGGAAGAAAAGAAAGAAAAACCTCATCCACTAAAAGGGAGCGTGTTTATTTAAATTCAACAAAAGGCAAAAAACACTCAGTTTATTACTATTATTCTTCTGGTTAATTCTGAAAACAAACAACAAGAGAATTTTACTGAATATAAAAGTTTCCATCTATAATACTACGTTCTAAAGTCATACAAGTTAAAATGCCTGGGACTTGGTAAAGGCAGTGTCAACTGGCAGATAATGAAGATAGAGACTATGAGAGACAGAAAGTAAATCAGTATAAAGTAAGAAAATTATAAGATTGTCCACACACACCAAAAATGGACAGACAACACAGAAATCGATATGAAATAACTAGGAACAGAAGAAATGGAGACCACTAAGGAAAGAGATAACTGGAAAAAATACTGGATCTGCAGCAAAGAACATGAAGGGCCTAGACATCTGAAGAAGAAATTATCTTCTGTGGTAAAGTAGATACAAGAAGAGACAAAGAAAGAATAGAAATAATACACCTTCAGACATATTGTACAAGGCGACTAATATGAGGTTGCACATGGGACAGGCAACCTCAACATGTAAAACAAATTGCCATAGAAACCACCACTGTAAGAGCTTGTTAATGCTTGGTGCAGGTTTCCTGTAAGGGGACACCATCTCCAATGGTGGTTCCATGCTCCATAAAGAGTGCAAAGGAAAATGATGATGAAAGAAGATACCATTTGTGTGTATGAAACAACTGAAAGATAAGGCCAATACTCAACTAAGCTGCAACCCTTTTCAGTGCTTCAGGATTAGATTTAAATACTTCATTAACGTCTTCATATTATTATGGTTATGAATTTCTCATGCCATGGCTTACCTGAGGTGAAAGAGACAAAACACTTCTCAGTTAAGTGATAATTCTATTTATAATCTGGCAACGATCATGTCACAAATAATTCCATAAATATTTCCAGTGCCTTTCAAGCAAGCAAAAGGAGGTATCACAACTTTCCAACCAATGATACTTAAAATACATAATTTATTTTAATATATATTTTTTTTCAGTCAAGAATCACATCCAGTGCCATGAATGCTTCAAACAATGATCTGTTTATATATATGTATTAATGAAATAACACAACTCATCACTTAAGAGCAGTACTCCACAAACTGTATCAGTGATTCAAAAGATTGTGATCCCATCTCGCTGCAACATTCCTGACAATGAAAAGGCTGACTCACTGGCAAAGGAAGGTTGAAGTACCTCAGCCTAATACAAGCATAACTTATGAAGAGACCAAGAGTTTTAACAGGAGCAGATACAGGAATAAGTGCAGAGCATCAAGGCCACCAGAAAAATGATGAATATTACCAGCTCAAAAGAAGAGAACAAGTGGTAATTTTCAGACTCTGCACAGGCCAAAACAGATTGAGATACCATCTTTTCAACAAGCTAAACTGCTAGAGTAAAGGGCAGAACTGTCACTGAACATGGCGAACTTACATGATAACAACCTCCAGCATGAGAATGGAGGTAGAGGCAGTTACTGCTGCCTTAAGATGGCTGTCTGAGACTTTATAACAAAGGCAGTTATTGTATCAGACTCACAATCCATGATTCGAAAGGTCCAAAATGGTTGGCTTCGACATGAATGGAAAACCTCCACAGAAGCATCGAACTTTCAAGAACTGATATGGATATACTGTCCTGGTCTTGCCAGGGTACATGGCAATGAAAGAGCTGACAGACTAGCTTCAAAAGCACCCATAAATGGTGCATTGGCCATGGATAAGGAAGAAATACTGAGGGCGATTCATGTTTGTCTATTAGAGAATGACACTGCAATTGTTGAATCATCAAGGCTAAGATTGCTGGAATTTAGCATCAAACGTAAGACCAGCAGGGATAGACGTATGAGAGGACACATCCGCCATGTATACAACTAGTGCGCAACAGGAACAATTAGCATTCATACCCTTCGACATTTGCTGCAGGAGACTGAGCACCTATGGGTTTGCCCGGAGTGCAATGACATCGATTCTGATTAACAATAACAATAAGCTAAAGATAGGAACTACCAATGTGTGTAGCTGTGGCACAGATATAAATGACAGTTGAATATATGTTGTAAAAGTGGCCAGACATATGAAGAATAGTAAAAGCACATATGGCCATCAACAGTAACATTCCTGGACAAATTGTATGGAGATACCAACAACCTCAGGCTGACTGCTTTCTTTAAACATAATCAAATCTACGTCTGAAAGTGCACAAAGATGAAGAGGTTATACATCAATATTTTAAAATTTCATATGGTTAACTAAGAATCATTCCTATTTTCAGTTACCGATTTCTGACATTTACATTTTAATGTCTGATTGATTTTTCAGATTTACGTGAATAGGTAGAAAGCCCTGTATCCACATTAAGAACATACAAATGTATTGCTCACCTGACTTCTGGTATGCTGGTGTTTGAATGTTATTGAAGGTGTAGCTGCCAGAGTCTTCATTCTGACCATCATCGGAATTTGGAGATTCGCTGCGGCGGAACGAGCTCACCCGCTTTGGTATGTGCTCTGACCTGGGTCGACTCGCAGCCTCATTGCGTCTTTCAGAAAAACAATGAATCAACACATAGTCACTGTGTACATTATTGATTTACATAGTAGTCCTGCTATCTCTCAATAACAGAAAGCCATGATCACGCCGGAATAGGACAAGTTATCTAATGTTTTTTTTTTTAAAAACTATTAAGAACATTCCTGAAAAACGTATTCTCTTTCTAAGCATTTATGTGCACTCTTACACCTCCCTCCCCATGTGTATACTGACATGTATTCTTGTTACAGATGCATCTAGAAAAGTAAAAGTTGCACAAGCCAAATGTTTTCTTCTGCCAATAAAAATACTTCTACTTGCCAGTTTTGCTCAATCATCATCATTCCTTTTCGTTCCCTGTGGAACATAGGGCAGAAACAGTTGCTCTCCATCGATTTCTATTCTGGGCTGTCTTTTTTTCAGCTATGCCCAAGTCATTCCAATTTCCCCAGCCTTCTCTTCAACAGTTCTTCTCCAAGTTCTCTTTGGCCTCCCCACTCTTCTTTTCCCCTGTGGGTTCCAGTCAAGGGCAACTCTAACTATGCTTGATTTTTCTCTTCTGAGTGTATGTCCTATCCTCCCCACTTTCTTACCTTAATTTCTGTTTGTATTGGCTAATGTCCGCATCTTTTCCATAGCTCTATATTTGTTATTACATCTGGCCATCTTATACGGAGGATAGGTTGGAGACATCTATTTACAAATGTCTGTAGCTTTGAGAGGTGCTGTTACTCCTTTGAAACATCCCCATAAAGCTTGTAAGAAAGTCCGAGAAGATAGAATTTTGATAAAAAATGATGTGACTGTGGAAAGATGAGACTATTGGCTCAAGAGTGAGAACCTGGATTGACTCTCCCTTGCCGCTTCGTGACTTCAGAATTGCTATAGCCTCACCCCCTCTGACTATCTTTAAACAAAAGGAGATAAGGATTATCTAAGACCACAGACACACTATACAGACGATATATATATACGTACAGTACAGTATAGAACCTGATCCAGTTTGCAATATATATATATATATATAGTTTATTTACACAAATCAGAAAATAAAAATTCATCACACAGCAAAGAAATAAATATCGTGCACTGTTGCACAGACCTGAAAAAGCAAAGAACCAATTAAATAGATAGACACTAGGAAAACCAAATGAAGGCACAAATCATCTGCAAAGTCTAGATCCTCCAGTTGTTTGTTAAATGTCCACTGTATTCCAGTTTTCTCTCCCTCTGTTGTCTGTCTCATAACCCAGTCTATGACCATGAGAAAAATTGTTGGTGATAGCAGACATCCCTGTCTGACTCCACTTTGTACTGTGAAGGACTCTGATAGTTTTCCTTTGTGTACTACTTTACATGAGGCCTCAAGGTAGAAATCTTGGAAGATGTTAATGAATTTCTCTGGGATTCCATAATGTCTCAGGATTTTCCATATCACAATACGGTCTACACTGCCGAAAGCCTTTTCGAAGTCCACAAAATGTACAAATAAGGGGGTCTGTCACTCATTTGATTGTTCTATGATGATTCTGAGTGTTGCTATCTGGTCTGTACATGATCTTCCTGCACAAAATCCTGCCTGCTCTTCTCTAAGTTTGTCATCCACCACCTTCTTAATACGGTCCAACAAAACTCTGGTCAAAATTTTTCCAGCCACTGCTAGTAGTGTTATACCCCTCCAGTTGCTACATACAGTCAGGTTTCCTTTCTTTGGCAGCTTGATAATGTGGCCTTCCTTCCAGCTCTTTGGGATGGCATCTTTTCCCCAGATTTTCTTGAAGAGCTGGCGTAGCAATTCTGTAGTGTATGGTATATCTGCCTTCAGGGCTTCTGGTGGTATTCCATCTGCTCCTGCAGCCTTCCCATTTTTCAGCTGTTTTATTGCCCGAGAGATCTCTTGTTTAGTGGGTGGGTTTATGTTGCACTGTAGTGGCTCTTCTGCTGGTTCTATGATGGATTGCTGTGATAGTCAATTTCAGTTTAGGATTTCCTTAAAATATTCAGCCATATGGCCCTTTGTTTCTCTTCATTGCTAATGCTTTGAGCTTCTCTGCTCTTCACTGTTGTATTGTGGTTTAGCTGTTTCTTAGATAAAGTTCTAGTAATATTATATTTATGTTTTCAAGTCTCCTTTTTTTGTCGCAGACTCGGCTTCCTCTGTTAGTTTTTCAATAAATTCTCTTTTATCTTGCCTGGTACTCTGTTTCACTTTCCTGTTTAGCTCCCAATATATGGTGAGCAGTTGTGTTTTCTCTCCTGCCTCTTTACAGTTGTTTACTTGCTGTTTAATGTCTCTCCTTTATCTTATGAGGTTCCATGTGTTTTCTGTGAGCCATTCCTTGTGTTGTTTACTTCTTTTGCCAAGAAGTTCTTCACATGTATTCCTGTATGCTTCCTGAATTGTGCACCAATGGTTATCTATACTTTCCTCTTCAAGGTTCTCCAGTGCTTCAAATCTATTTCTCAACTTTAGGTTGAACTGAACTCTTGTGTCTTTGTTCATAATGTTCTGGGTATTATACTTCGGGCTTGATCTTTCTGCTCTGTCTTTGTGCGTCCTCAATTTTATTCTCAGTGATGCCAGGAGAAGGTGGTGGTCTGACGCTACATCAGCTCCTCTCTTTACTCTAACATTTTGTAGGCAGCATCTCCATAATCTTTCTATGGTGAAGTGGTCTATCTGATTTTGCCTGTGCCCATCTGGGGAGTTCCATGTAATCTTGTGTATATCTTTGCGCGGGAAGATAGTCCCTCTGATGACCAGATCATTCAAATCACAAAAGTTTACAAAAAGCTCTCCATTCTCATTTCTGTTTCCTATGCCATTTTTTTCCCATGATTAGTTCCCAGTTTTTGTTGTCTACTCCTACTTTTGCATTTAAATCTCCCATTACTATCTTAATGTCTCTCCTGTGTGTTTTGTCCAGTGTTCCTTGGAGTTCATCATAGAAATCTTGCTTCTTATCATCATCTGCATTGTTAGTAGGGGCATAACACTGAATGATGGTGATTGTTCTTCCTTTTCCCTGGAATCTTGCCGTTATTATCCTGGGTGATATTGGTTCCCATTCTATTAATGCTTTTGTGGCTTCGTGGGACATCATAATAGCAACCTCTTCTCTGTGTGTGTGGTCTTCCACAGCTACCTGTGTTGTCCTTCCGGCTTCCTGCATTGTCCGTATGTTCCAGGTGCCTATTCTGGTTTTTGCCTTCGTTGTCAGTAGTCAAGAACAGGCAGCCTAACTTCCATCAGGTGTCTGCATCATACGTCTCTCTTGTGAGGATTCTTCCTGACTCTGGCTTATGTTTCTTTCTTCAACTGTTTCCGTTTCTGTGACAATTTGTTTTTTCCGGCAGGGTTGTCAGCCCTTTCTCCTACCTCCTTTAACCTGGAGGAAAGGGTGTGCCCATTTTGTCTGTCCTTTCCATTTTGACCTGCTCAGCTTGATTGAGCCTACCAGGAGCAAAAGCTCCCGCTGATATAGCTCAAAATTTCCTCAAGGCACTCAAGCCGACCCACCATTTCAAGGTGGGGCACTTGAGTCAGAGTTTTGCTCAATGTTATATGATAATTATGTGTTTCATTTTATATAAAAATATTCACATTTTTGGCATTGTTTCATTAAGTAAATAATTAATGAATATAGGTAAGTGAGAAATAGAAGGAGAACACTAGACAAGATTCGAACCAGGGACAATCTGAATGGCACTATTCTTTTGTCATGCTGCGAGAGTGAACAATGACAGATCACATGACTTGCTAAGCACAAAGAAAAGAACAGTGCGTCATCAAGGGCAGTCACTCTCACGATACTGAACACAACTATGGGATACAGGAATAAAAATGGCCTCAACCTTTATATATTCCATCAGCTCTATTACTTTCCCAATCACATTAGTAGACCAAATAATAAACATAACAAAGGCCATAATACTGCGACTAGTAGAACGTAGAAAAATATTTTAATAATAAAGAATAGCATTGGTTGGCTTAAGCAACAAGTTTAAACAAAGAAGAAAACCAGAGGCCTGGTAGTAGTAGGTGCCATACCATTTCAATGAATTATTTATGATCTGCCGGCAGTTTCTGATACCAGATTTCTAGAAATGGGGTAACCAGGCCACTCCCAACCCTCCTTAGCTGCCTCTTGTTACAGGCCTAGTTGAATTATTCTTTGTGGGCACAGTCAATAAAAATGTATATAAAATACACACATGATAGATTAATCTGTCACACAATGATATTTGTAAGGGCTACTGAAAATCCACTACTGACCTGTTAGGCACACATATAAAACACTTACTGCTAGGCAAGTACAAACTGAGCTTTGAAAAAACAAAACAAACAGTTGACTTAGAAAGGAATCAATTCAAGACACACAAAAACATGTCCAAGTCCACAGACAGGAACAATTAACGGGGAAAAACGTTTTGGGCTTACTTCTGCTCTATAGCCTCTAATAATGACTGAAGTGTATTTAGAGCCTGTCTGTGGTAATCAACCTCTGCCTCAATGAAAGCCTGCAATTGGCTGATATATTCCACCTGTTAAAAAAAAAACAATATTCAGTCGCATAAAAGAAAAACCCCAGTAAATTTGGATTACCGAAGACTTCAAATCTATTAATAGGATCATAACTTTGAAAGAAGACAGAACAGATGAAGAAGTTTGTATGTGTAGTATAACAGGATGAACAAACTTACAAAAAAGAGACAACAAACGAAAATGGCCAATTACTCAAGCAGCCCAATTGCCAGAGAACACAAATAATTTCTCCCCTTACCCCCTTCAAAACACTTCACGGTGACTATAACCAAGAACAGAACACAAGAAAGACCAAAGATCAATTAAACTTTTTTCAAAACATTATAAACAGCACTTCCATCTAAATTCTGTAATACAAATCAATGGCTTTAAATGCAAAACATGCAAAGGATTCTCAGCTATTTCTTTAGATAGAGGAATGAATTCCTACCTCATTTTCCAAAACATTATGCATGGCATTCTCTGCAAGATTCTTTGACTCTTCAAACTTGTCCTCCGCAACTCTTATTTCTTCTTCTGTAACGGTGGAACCTGTTAAAATGAGGTGACAAATAAACTGTGAAGAAATCACCATCTGCTTCCATTTTTCATTTAGGTATGAGAAGTGTACAATAACATACTTAATATTTTTGCTAAATGCTATTAAAACTATCATATTCCTCATACTAAAAGTCTCCCACTTTTATTAACATCTTTAATGTGTCATGAAAAAATCAGTATTTTAAGGTATTCTGAGATACTGAGACATCAGAATCACATGAAAGATCTTGCAAATAATCATGAAAAATATTAAAATAGAAATACTCGCTAAATAGGCACCAAATAAGATCTGGGTAATGGTAAGCAGAAATGAGAGACATTTCCAGGAGTGGACATCTCGTCCTTTCCCCCTTCTAAATGATAATATATGTAGAGTGTAATAAAGCTCATTTCTTTTTAAATACTGAAGAAAAATATTTTACAAACCAATTTAAATCTTTCTTTTTAATATTGTTTAAAAACTACACCACCTAAGCATTCTTCATTCTTTTCATATCCAGGCTGAAAATCTTTTTCATCAGGGTAACGAAGTAGGCATTACTGCCTTTTTACATTCCTGCCCAGCAATAATACAATTCTCAAAGTGTTTTCAAATTAAAACATTCTAAAGAGACATTAAATAATAATAGCACGAAATTCATCTTCACTTTTGTTTATACAAATGTTATAAGCTTTAAGAACTGAATGCACCATACATTTTATTGACAGACAGACAGGGACCAGCAAGCTAATCATAATATGAATATTCAAAGCCAGGCAAACATAATATATATATTCAAAGCACAGCCAATCATAATATAAATTACATTTTCAAAGCCCAGGCAATCTTATTACGATAGCAATCATGTAAAACATTTTACATAACCAGTTCAGCAATCATGGAAAATATTTTACATAACCAGTTCAGCAATCATGTAAAACATTTTACATAACCAGTTCAGCAATCATGTAAAACATTTTACATAACCAGTTCAGCAATCCATTCATGCTACTGTTTAAACCAGTGGGGGTTCTCTATCTTTTTTTTTTTGCTCATGGTCCCCTTCTGGCCTCTTTTACCTCTGTGGCCCCCCTCATAACTGCTGTTGGCTGGAAAAGTAGGTACTTTACCATATTACTGTGGCCTCCCTCATAACTGCTGTTGGCTGGAAAAGTAGGTACTTTACCATCTTACTGTGCCCCCCCCCCCCCCTCATAACTGCTGTTGGCTGGAAAAGTAGGTACTTTACCATCTTACTGTGGCCCCCTCATAACTGCTGTTGGCTGGAAAAGTAGGTACTTTACCATCTTACTGTGGCCCCCCTCATAACTGCTGTTGGCTGGAAAAGTAGGTACTTTACCATCTTACTGTGGCCCCCCTCATAACTGCTGTTGGCTGGAAAAGTAGGTACTTTACCATCTTACTGTGACACCCCCCCCCCCCCCCCCCCCCCCCCCCCCCCCCCCCCCCCCCCCCCCCCCCCCCCCCCCCCCCCCCCCCCCCCCCCCCCCCCCCCCCCCCCCCCAGAAATACGACATAGCTCCCTACAGGACATATGGCCCACGCTGAGAACCACTGGTTTAAACTATGCTGAAGCTAACACTGTTTATAGGTCAGCGAGGCAAATATCATCTTGATCTAACAGTATATTATCACCAAGCCAACTTGACTTAATTAGCTTAAGTGTCTGTTCAGCATTAAGTCTGTTTAATGACCACTTAAGCAGTTTCACCCTGGACACAACTGTAAATGTGGCAATCCTCTCATTATGTCATGACTGACTACAGAAACTGTCCACTTGATTTGTGCTCATACATGTGCTACTTACTTTACTGGTGGACTTGCTAAACTGCACAATACTCCTTAGGAAGAACTAACAGTGTGAATGTCAGACAGGAGGAGAAAAAAAACAAGAACTTATTTAATGAGTTTATCTGTTCACTTTCATTAGTAATTGCACCACAATGAATGAGCAGAAGTAAATTTTTTTTTAAAGAACTACAATAATGCCACAGCTGTTTAACATGACACCTGTGTGTTATTAAGACCCAAAAGGGGAAGCACAGAACAGCAACAACTTAACCTACCATGTCGTAAAAGGATATTAAGGAAGGTTGGGCAAGAGGCCGGCTTCCCCTATCCTGCAGAAAACTTTAAGCCATTAGAACTTCAACAGCAATAGAAATAGAAGGACTGAAATGGTATGAAAAGATCACCAATACGGAATGATGACAAGAACCAGACAAGTGCCAGTGGAGCACTAGATGTGAAAAAGACACTGGCGATGGACAGCGCACACACAGAAAACCTGCTGATAGTATTACAAGGGAGCCTTTTGTCCTGGAATCCCCAGGGTTGAGAGGTAGAGGGAGGCCAAAAAACAAACGGAGAAGAGAAATGGAGACAGAAATGAAAGGGATGAGAAAGACATGAAACTGATGACACGGTACAGGAACATTTGGCATGAGTTTGTCAAAGCCTTATGCTCCTTGGGGAGCTGAAGGGTGATGATGATCTTTCATGTGTTTCTAAATGTAACCTTATCTCAACAGATAAAAACCCCTACAACCATAACCACTCAATAAATTCATGATTCAGTTTACCACATACATATATACTCGGGCATAGGTCGGTCTGACTATAAGTTGACCCCTAGATCTAAGGGCTTAAACCTTCCAAAAGGGATCTAAGACGCATCAACAGTGAGAAATGCAGTTAGCGACCCATAGCTAGACTGCTTGCGTCAGGGTCAGCGAACCAGAGCTGACCAAGACCCTACTCCACCTCCAAGTGGTGGTCCTGGAAACAGGCTGCATCACTGCAGTCTGGCTGAGTGAGTAGGGATCGAAGAGGGAAGGCTAACCCGGTCCCAAAAATGCTGTGCTGAAGTCAGATGTGTCGGCCGAAAGGCGCAAATATCGCAGCTTCGCTGTAAACGGACACAACGCAACCAACGTCCTTTTCAGGACGAACGAAGAAGAAGAAGAAAAAACCTTCCAAAATGAATGACCCAGTTATAAGGAACCCCGTTACACGCCCATTGAGGCATATTGGGAATATGGTGTTAGGCCCATATTATCTTGACCGTCGGCACACGAGGGGTGATGTGGTCGGCATCACGCCGGCCGCCTTAACCTTCCCAGAGTAGCTCTGGTACCCAATTTGGGCTGGGTCGACCCAGGAGCCGTTTGTGGCCTAAAAATTTTCCGCCTCATCTGGGGATCGAACCATAGACCACTGCGCTAGGAAGCCAGTGCACTAACCACTATGCTACCGCGGCTCCTATGTCGAAGTTAAAAATACAGATGCAAGAAATTTTGATATTTCTGGCATATTGCAAAATTTTTACTCCTTTTCACTTGAAGGGCATGAATTCGAATTGGTCCCTGAGTAATGATGCAACCATTTTGCCTCTGAGTTAAAACGCACCCATTTATTTCTTCTTCAAGAGCCATAAACGACGAAGTGTTCCCTCTCCTTGCTCGTTTTGTTTTTGGCACTTCTTGCAACGATTCCGTTATTTTATGCCAGTCTCAAACAAGTTTTTGGTCGATTTTGAATTCCCACACTGCACTGCAATTGCTATGGCTTTCTGCACATTCAACCACTTTCAGCTAAAAGCCAGCCTCATAAGCAGTATGCTTTCTTTTCTACTCACTGTAATAGCACCTTTGGGACATAACTTAAAAAAAAGAAAAACTAAAGGCCAGTGATTTAAGCAGCTGTAATCATATAGTTTCGTGAGCACAAGAGCAAACGAGTGATCTTGGAAACAAAGAAAAAAAACAATACTACATTTAACATGCAGCTAGACCAGGCTTAATAATAAAGACACTATCTTTGTCACTCATGCACACAGGAAAATCCAACTGTGCATAACAAAGAAAAAAAAACAAGAACTCTCACATGAAAATAAACCTTTGCTTACTTAGTCATCCCTCTTCTACCATGGGGTGTAGAAGTTTGTCATAAAAAGCGCCAGACTATCATATCGGCTATCTTCCTCATGGCCTGATTCCAATCTAGTCCTCAGTCCTTCAGAGATTGTTTAATGTTGACCTCCCAGCGTCCTCTGTGTCGTCCTGGAGGTCTGGATCTCTGGCTCTTAGTTTCCAGTATTTGCAGTGGTAGCCGATCTCCTCCCATTCTGCAGACATGGCCAAACTATTGTAATAGGGACTGTTCTACTCAGGTCTCCAGGGGCTGGGTTGTGAGGCCATTACATATCGTTTGGATACAGACTATGTCTCATCTTGTTACTTCAACCACCTTTCTCAGTTATGTTATTTCTGAGGTTTGAAGCTGGCTTTTGTGGGTTGTAGTCAATGCCCATGACACGCATCCTTATGTCAAGACTGGAACACAGGTGGAGTGGTATACAACCATCTTCGTCCTCTTGCCCATTCCTCTTTGAGGAATCCTCAATTTATGGCCTGAAAAAGTCTCCTTTACAAGGAAGTAAATATTTCCACCACAATGTCACATGAAAGTGAATATCAAAATCGCAAGGAAATAATAATCACCATCCCATGAAAGAAAACATTAATGCTTAATTGGAAGTAAACATTGATTACATGGTAAAGGTAGTCCCACAGCTATGGGGAAGTGAAGTGTGAGAGACTTCACTATAACAAAGCTTTATGAGGTGGTGTGACCAGTTTCCTTTCTCGCTGCCTTTGCCTTTACTAACTCAAGATCAGAGCCAGGTATACATTTACAGCTGGGTAGACTGGAGTGTGACTCCACCTGGTTTCTAACCCAGCAACACTGCGGCAAATATGTGCACATGACAAAAAAAAAAAAAAAAGGGCTCCCAAATAAATAGCCAGAGGTGCTGTGTAAAACAGATACGATACTACAAATACCAATGCAGTAATCCCCATGCAGGAACAAGATGGTGGATGAGCGGAGCCAAAAGATAACATTTGATGCTAGCCCGCTCTCCTTCCATTTCCTTTTAAAACCAACTAACCATACAGGAAGCCTGCAGCAAAGCATTCATGTGCTCTTGTAGTGGTGCTTTCTGCAGCAATGTGTTTTTCACTGTAGGGTGTCAAGGATAATGTCTGCTGCTAAGTTTTGCCCTCTAATCAAAACCGGTCTGTCACGTGCTAGCCTTCAGCGCAGATTATGCTGGCTTGGCCATGTCTGGCGCTTGAAAGATGGTCGCATCCCTCAAAATGTCTTCTACAGACAACTGGCAGATGGCAAAAGAACAGTTGGGCGACTGCAGCTGAGGTTCAAAGATGTGTGCAAGAAAGACATGAAGGCATTGGACATAAATCCAGCAACATGGGAGGATGAAGCTGCCGATCGCACCAAGTGGTGATGCACCCTACGGTACCACCTCAGATTGGGCAAAAAGAAGCTCTCACAACAAGCAGAAAAGAACGCGTCAAAAAGAAAACCAGGAAAATAGTAGCTGATGGCTATCACCTCAGGGGCGCATTCCCATAGTCAGTCATGAATGAAGGGGCTACTTCTACTATTACTTGAAACCGGGCTAAAATTATCCTAATGTGTTTAAGATGGCATTACTTGTGAAGCCAAAAACAAGACAAAGAACCAAAATACAAGCCTGGCCAAACTATTAACATTTGCACTATATGTTAATATTAACGCATCTGAAATAGCTGAAGATCCCATTAAAGTACATGCAAACAGAAAATGTAAAATAACTAAAGAACCCATCACAACACATGCAAATAAAAAGAAAAACTATCTGTTAGAAGGTTTGTTATTTAATGGCAATGCAAATGCACCTAATGTGGAAAAGCAGTGCTAATCTGAACGGTAACAGAAGAAAACAAAGGACAACATAAAGAAGCAAAATAGGTGACTACAAGTTTTCATACTACCTCCAGTAGCTAGATATTGAGACACAAAAGGACACATTAATTATAAGAAGATATAAGAAGAAACTTTTAAAAAAAGACACATTTTTAAAAATTAGGATACGAAACAGAAAGACTGACTCTCAACTAAACTGAAACCTAACACATTTATAAATTATTATAGACAACATCAACAGCTATCCATACTAAAATGTATCATAGATTATTTAAGTGCAACAATACTTACATTTAGTGTTTGCATATACATCAAAAGTAAGATACAGTTGTGTTAGTTTAAAAAAAAAAATGATACCACAAATTATAACTAGACGGTTTATTATCGACACAACACTGTCTTCATTGCATCTACACTTATTTTTGGCAGGTGATTTTTCAACAGATACAAAACCTGCATTACAAAACTGTTGAACTGAAGTAAATTATTTATAAATCAATACCCTTTAGCACCTCAAGGAGCATAGGCCTTCAACAAACACATGCTAAGCTCTACTGTCACGTGCCATCAGCTCCGAGATCTTTCCATCATTTTCATTTCTGTCTCCAGTTCTCTTCTTCGATCTGCTTCTACCTCTCTTACACTGAGGGTTCCACAGCAAGGACTGCCTGCAAGTGCTATAAACAGGTTTCCTCAATATGTTTCCAATTTATTTATATGAACACTGCAACTGAATGATTATGAAGAATGATACTTTTACCCTACCACTGCTGTAATTATGGAGGCAGTAAGATTTCTGATATCTGTCTTTCTGATAATGAATAATCACAGACAGACACATGCACACACACAAAGACAGAGAGAGAAGAAGAAGGTGTATGACATTCTGAATGTAAATGTTAGTTATTGTATTAAAGGGACAGTATTCTTCAATCACATTTGCAAACTAGTTAAGATTAACTGTGCAAAGTGTCCATGTAAAGAACTTTATTAAACAATTTTTAATTATATTTCTTTTTTTATATTTAAAAATTAAACAAGACAGATGGATCAGCACAGCAACAACTTAAATGATTTGGTACAATAATGGTTATGGATAGGTATTCATATAATTATTATATTATCATCAACATAATACAACGTTCATTTTACCACAGCTAAGAGACATCTTTTTTCTTCAAACCCAGCTGACAGGAAAACAATTTTTTTTTCAAATGTTACATAATAAATAAATGAAGATCAAAACATAAATGAATGCAGGCATATTAGATGTGCTGAGATATCAGACGTGACTGGTGAACATAAAGTGATGGAAAGATCTTAATCAAGCACCAGAATGTTAGAACTAGTGCCTATTTTTGGTATGAGGTAAAGATAAAGGATCCCGTTACACGCCCATTGAGGCATATTGGGAATATGGTGTTAGGCCCATATTTTCTTGACCATCGGCACACTAAGGGTGATGTGGTCAGCATCACGCCGGCTGCCTTAACCTTCCCAGAAGTTGCTCTGGTACCCAGTTGGGGCTGGGTCGACCCAGGAGCCGTTTGCAGCCTAAAAAAATCCAACCTCATCTGGGGATCGAACCATAGACCACTGAGCTAGGAAGCCAGTGCACTAACCACTATGCTAATGCAGCTCCCATTTTTGGTATGACTTCAGCTATTTTTTAGCATCTGAGGTTATAACACATGTGTGCTTGAAGACAACATAAAAGCTACTTTAGCTATGCTACCTGTGCTGGAAAGAACTTTCTTGTGTTCTGCTTACTGTAAAATGTGCATGATTTATAACATTTTCTTATATCTCTTTTAACTAAAAATGTAGAAGGATTACTCTTGCAGCACTTATTTTGTTCTACCATATATGTGAAGAGACAAAAGCACTGACTGCTTAAATATTTATAAAGAACATTAGTTTTTATAAAGCCTACATATTTATAGACAATAACATTAGTCATCTACACAGTTTTAATTTTACCCCAATTGGATCATGATATTTTGAATTATGATTCCACTTTTACTTTCAAGGACAGTAATACAAAAAGTAGTAAAAATATTTTTGCAATAATAATATGAAAATACTCGTACAGGTAAGTGGGGAATTGCAGCATAATCACCAGCTGTAAGTTCAATTCTACAAGTCCAATTTGTTCGCTTACACTGCCACTGAGAACCTAGACCTACCCTTGCGGTCAAAGTGTTAAAGACAAGTGCAAAAACAGATAAGACCACAGCAATGGATAATTATTTGATGGTTTCACATTACTAAAGTAAATAAAGCAGAAAATCTTACCTCCTAGGGTTGAGTGAAATGGAACATGAAAACAAGAACAATATGTTAATGCAATACAATTTAACAGATATTTGATACTATAACTGAACAAGGAATAAAATTACCCAACATATACATTATTCAGTTTTGCTCGGCTTCTGAGCTGTGGGCAGATTTTAATTCTTGGCAAAAGAAAAAAAAAATATGCTGCACCAATCAAATGATTATATTCATTAAATATGTGGCAAGTTACCGATAACATGTAATTGTGAAAAACAAATTTGCCAAACTCTTACATATCAAGAATGCATTCAATTAAGCAACTGCATAAAAATAATCAAAACTGTGCTTGAGATTTCAGCCCTTGTTTAGAACAGCACAGTTATTAAAGTTAACATTTATGAAATGTCTGCCACAAACTGGACAGAGAAGACAGTAAGGAAAGAAAGGAATGAAGGATTGTTTCTGCACACCAAAGTTAATGGCTCATGATGATGAAGAAGAAGACAAACAATCTTCTAAAGCAATGGTCACACTTATGCAATGACTGAAGTTCAATTTTCAGACAGCAAAAGCAGAAACAATAACTGCACTCTAATTGTAAGAAATGAGGAAAGTATGCTCTTAACAGATAGGTCACAAATCAAGAAAACCTGTTGATAGCATTATAAGGTAGTCCTTATTCTTGAGTTCTCAGGGGAAGCGAGGCAGAGGAAACTAAAATAATGTGGTAAAGAGAACTGGAAACAGAAATGGAAGGAGTCAAGAAGACATAGAAAACCCTGGAGAGGGTTGTACCAGACACTAAAATGTGTTGAAGGACTATGCTCCTTGGGGAGCTGAGAGAGTGACTGAACTGACTGATTATGTGCTCATGTTATGACTGCACCCTAGGCCATTTTATTTAAGGCAAAGAGAAGCTCAGTCAGCACGTTAGCAAAACTGGTAATATTTTTAGTTTTCAAAATGTTCAAACCACATGCATACACTGAAGATCTATATTGCAACCTATTTTGTATACATTATAGAATTGTTCTGAACAAATTATTCAGGTCTGTTTTATTATTATGTATACATTACTTCATCTTCTTCTTCTTTACCATTCTGCTCCCTGTGGAACATACACTTTCAATAGTTCATGTCACATCCCCCACCTTCCACTATCTTTTCATGTTTTTCCCAGGTCTCCATGAACCTCTGTACAATTGTATCAAGTTCTCTTCCCAACCTCTGTACAACTATGTCAAGTTCTCTTCCCAATATATCACGTCTCCTTCCCATTAATCTATCCAATCTACTCAGTCCTGAAGTATTCAAATCGCTTCTCAATGCTGTGAGCTACTCCTTCTAATTAATCTATCCAATCTACTCAACCCTGAGGCAGTCAGATGGCTTATCAATCCTGTGAGCCACTCCTTTCAATTAATATATCCAATCTACAGTCTCAAAGTAGTCAGATGGGTTATCAATCCCTGTTAGCTATGTCAATGTAAGCATTGTGCTTCTGCCAGGTTCGACCAAACCAAAACAGGTCAAGGAGAAGAAGTCAGATGAAGTGAAAACTGCATGGCAGGAAAATGGCATGGGAGTCAGTTTTACAAATGGACAATAAAATAAAAACAAGGGACATTTTAGGTAATAACCTTTATGAGCCACAGTCACAAAAAAGGTGACAAGATAAGAAATATAGTTATGGTATGAGAAAATATAACCCTAGCCCACAAAAATAGTGGTTACAGGAAATGCAACCAATGCACAAAGAGCAACCAGCTGAAGTTCAGAAAAACTTCCATAAAAGGAGATCCATCATGCATCCTAAAAAATCTGAAATAATTGGTATGGGGCTGTCTACAAAACTGGAAAAGAAGAGTGAGACTGCCAATAAGAACAGGGAAAAGAAAGACTAAAGTGGAAGCCAAAGCACCTAAAACCTTATGTACAGAGTTTAAGTAGGCTTAGAATAGAAATAGAGAGCAAGAACTGCTACCCAATGGTCAATTGGGAATATGAAATAATGATACTCATGAATTAAACTAATTTGAAAACCAGTTACCGCTGCAGCATTTATTCTCAAGCTGCTATTTCAAAGAAATCATCTGCTTCGCTTACCTTTTTCCTTTTTCCTCCTCTTGCAATCAAAGTCTAGCCTTCTGCCTGACAATTTTTTGCGATGATGCTAAAATGAGAAGAACCATTCATGTGTATCTTGTAATAATGTAAAATAACAAACTTCACATTAACTTCTCACTCTGTAATCAAGGCTGTTTTTATAAAACAGCATAAATGAAGCTTAATTTTAGCTTCACATGGTCCAATGACACTGTAATAATGCTTGATGTGTGGAACTATTATATTAAAAGCTCATTCTTTAAAAAGTAAAGCTTGTAACTAAAAATGTTATCACTAAGTATGTAACGATTAATTAAAAACTCACTCTTCAACAGTGAGAAACTATTTGATTAAAAGTATTTTCTCTGACAGCAACTAGCATGTGATACAAATTGAATATATGAACACCCAAAATGATAAAAAGCAGACAAAATAATCATACAAGGAGAAATGAAGAAAATATTAACTATGAAATAACAAACAACAAGAAAACACTATAATGCAGACAGGCCAATCAATGTTAAAAGAAGGCCAAAAATGAATCATATTTCATTAAATTATTTTTACCTTTTCCTTTACTCCATACACACGCAGAAGATTAAACTGGAACTACAGGTTGACAAAATTGAAAAAAAAAAAAAAAACCTGTTTTCTCAATTTTTCATTGCAGTAATTTATATCCACTATGTCCTTTAATGTCAAAGACAGGAATTGTTGCTGTTTTATGTTTCTATCTTATATCTATCTTAATTGGTCTTTCTTCCCCTCGATTTTTTTAAAATTTTGTCAACCTGTATTTCGATTTTAATCTTCTGCATGTGTATGGAGTACAGAAAAATGCAAAAATAATTTCTCTCTTACATTAACTTCTCTCAAGTCTTTATTCTGTAACTGGTTTAATGGCTCCAGAAAATTCTGCTTCACATTATCCTCTAAATTGTATTTGATCTCAGCTAAATGCTTAAATGATTCTCCAGCCTCAATCAGACAACCTCCTGTTAAAAAAAAAAAAAAAACAATTAACCTGAAAGAACAGATTAACGCAATGCCATAACACCATCATTCAAAATTAAGAGATATAGTTTTTTAATAGCATAAAGATAATTAATAATAAGCAATTCACAATCCATCCTGGGAAGTTTAGGATCATTGAAATTAACTTAGTCCGACTTGGGAACAAGAGAAAGAAGACACCTTGGTGGACAGAGGAAGTCAAAGAGAAAATAAGAGAGAAGAAAATGGCATGGAAACAATACTTAGGAGCTAAAAACACAACAGGACAAATGGAGAAATATAGACAATATGTGACACTCAGAACAGAAGCAAAGAACAAGGTGCTAGCAGCAAAACAGAAGTCCTGGGAAGAATTTGGAGAAAAGCTAGAAAAGGATACGCAAGAAAACCAGAAATTGTTCTATAAGACCCTAAAGAACATGAGGAAGGAAAAACAATGCCCTCTCAAATTTATAAAGGACAAGCAAGGCAAATTGCTTACTGCCCCGAAGGAAATAATGGAAAGATGGAAAGAATATTTCTCATAACTCCTGGATGGTGAGCATGGTGAAGCATCAGAAATGATAACCACTAGCACAGAAGAGAAAACCAATGGTGAAGATGACATAAAGATGGAAGAACTGAAGGCAGCACTGGAGAAAATCAAGATGGGCAAAGCAGCAGGGCATGATGGTATAACACCAGAAATGGTTAAGTACATGGGAGCATCAGGCGACCTATTACTCTTAAGGGTCCTACAGGCAGCGTGGTGCAACAAGACCATACCAAAGGATTGGGAGATTACCATCATAACACAAATTTTCAAAAAGGGTGACAATCGACAATGTGGAAACCATAGAGGCATATCCCTTCTCAGCATCCCTGGTAAAATCTATTCTAGAATCCTAGAGCAGAGACTCCGACGCCTAGCTGAGCCACAATTGGATGAGGTCCAGTGCGGATTCCGAGCAAACCGAAGTACTCAAGACCTAATCTTCACACTCAGACAGCTGAGTGAAAAGGCCCTTGAGTATAAGAGTGAGATCCATCTTTGTTTCATAGATCTGGAAAAGGCGTTTGACAGGGTCCCCTGGAGCAAACTTTGGGACTGTTTGGCAAGGAAGAACATTCCAGCTCCTCTGATTCATGCTATACAGAGCTTCTACGAGTCTTGCAGAAATTATGTGAGGACAGCAAACCAAAAGTCAGAAGAGTTCAGGACCACCACTGGTGTAAGACAAGGTGATATCCTGTCACCTTATCTTTTCGTACTCCTCATGGAAGATGTCATCAAGGCATGTAAGGAGAGAACAAGAAAGTATTCAGTGGGGTACTGGAAGAAGAGACAGGTATGTATTTCAGAGCTGGCATTTGCTGATGATGTTGCCCTGATTGCTAAATCAGAGGCACATCTCCAATCCAACCTGCAAGTCTGGAAGGAAGAGCTGGAGAAGAGAGGGATGGTCATAAGCAGCTCTAAAACAAAATCCATGGTGATATCACGAGAAGAAAGAAGACATCAGATTAAACTGGGAGAACAGGTCCTGGAGCAGGTCGACCACTTTAAATACCTTGGAGCTATTATAGACCGAAAGGGAGGCATCAAATAAGAGTTGGCCACTCGAAAAGCAGCAGCTGGGAGACTTTTTCAGGCCATAAATCGAGAATTCCTCAGCAAAAGAGAGGTTGGTAAGAAAACGAAGATGGCTGTATACCGCTCCACCTATGTCCCAGTCTTGACATATGGATGCGAGTCATGGGCAATGACTACAACCCACAAAAACCAGATCCAAACGTCAGAAATGAGGTATCTGAGGAAGGTGGTTGAAGTAACAAGAAGAGACATGGTCCGCAACCAGACGATACGTCAAGGCCTAAAATCCCACCCCCTGCAGACCCAAGTAGAACAGTCCCAACTAAGATGGTTTGGCCATGTCTGCAGAATGGGAGAAGATCAGCTACCACAACAAGCATGGGAAACAAAGAGCCAGGGATCCAGACCCCCAGGATGATCCAGAGTCCGCTGGGAGGACAACATTAGACAATCTTTGAAGGATCGAGGACTAGAATGGAACCAGGCCAGGAGGAAGACAGCTGATAGGATAGTCTGGCGCTCTCTCTTCCAAACCTCTACACCTCACGGTAGAAGGGGAACGACTAAGTAAGAAATTAACGTAATAATGTTAAAAGTACTGTCTTACGGATTCATTTAACACATATTGTGTTTGCCTAAACTCTTCAGAGTTGAGGTATTCCATGTAAGTAATCCACATTCTGAACAAAATACTGGCGATGGATAGGACACACACTGAGGAAACCTGTTGATAGCTTTACCAGGCAGTGCTTATTCTAGAATCCCCAGAGTAGGAGAGGTAGAAGTAGACCAAAAAACACATGGAGACGAGAACTTGAGGCAGAAATGAAAAAGATAAAAAAGATATGCAAATGAGAACAATTGACTAGATTACAACAAGTGTAAGAGACAAGTATATGTTGTCAACTTTGGCTACACCAAGGCAGCCCCCCCCCCCCCCCCCCCCCCCCCCCCCCCCCCCCCCCCCCCCCCCAAGGTTCATAATTGCTGACTATCAAGCACCTGAATTCTGGTCTTCTTCTAGGTTTTAGAACAAGGTACATAGTTTAGCTCAGTTAATATTTTTATGTTGTAAATTGTTCTGCTTTGCACTAATACTCCAACTCTTGCACAAACTGATTTTCTAACCCAAGCTACAGAACACTCTTGGCCTGTTCAAAAGATATGCTTGTTCCACGGTGAGGAAGCTTTCCACTATCGGGGATGTTGCAACAGACTGGGATCCACTGTATCACAACTCTTTTGAAGTTTGTTGAGTATTAGGTCATCTAGGTAAGAATTATTCTGGTTCTTCAGCGCTGCAACTTCTGATAGCGCATCTGTGAAGAAAGCTACTTGTCTCTCTGTCCTTTCCTCAATCATAGGACATCTGCTGCAGTTTTTAAAGGCCTCTGCTCTGAAGTTACTTGAGAATTTTCTTGTTGCCACTGACAGCTTTTTTTGTATACAGTTACTTACACTCAGAAAGATTCCTCCACCTCCATCTTTGGTTGCATTTGTTGCTGATCCATCTCTGTATGCGGAAAATTTGCTAAAAGCCAAGGGTCTATGGGGACCAAAAATGGTTGGAAATCCCCTAAACCAGAGGTTTTCAAACTGTGCGTCGCGGCTCCCAAGGGCGTCGCGGCCCTCGGCTAAGGGCGTCGCGGGGGCTTGGGAAAAGTGTTGGGCTCAATATTATGAGCCAAGGTCCACCAATAAATATAGATCTTCGTAGTATAGAGAGGAGTCGCGGACCAAAAAAGTTTGAAAACCTCTGCCCTAAACTATAGCATGGGAACAAAATCTTTATTTCATCAGGGTAAAGAATAGTCATTATTACCTTTTTATATTTCTGCCCTGCAATAATATAATTCTCAGTGTTTTCTAATTAAAACACTTGTAACTTCAATATTAAGCATTCTAAATTTACATTCATTCAGTAATATAACACACACACAGAGATAAAAATAAAAATAAATGAGAGAAGAGAGACAGATGAAACAAAGAAGCAATTACACATTTAAAGTTAAAATATGCAAAAGTAACTACTCATGAAAACATTGCATGAACAAAAACTGAGATTTGTCTGTTAAAAACTTTTTCAAGCCTTCACCAAACAGAAAAGGTCAACAAAGGAAAAGGTCAACAACAGATGAGGTCAACATGAAGAACATCATAAGGGATCAAGATATAAAAATCTGGGATTGCTGACACTTCAAGGTATGGCAACTAATGATAATCCAAAAGATCCAAAAGACTGAAAAGAAGCAATTGATAAAAACAATATTTACATCACCATTACTGCAGTAACTATCATCACCTTTATCGCTCCTAATGGAAGCATGCAGCCACTACAGAAAATAGCTCCCATGAGAAAGCCTCTGCCACAGAATGAACTCTTACAGCAGTGATTTATGTAGTAATTTGTTTGACATGATGAGAGTACCATCCCCATGCCCAACCTCACATTAATTATCTTTTACGACATGCCTGAGGGAACCAGTGGCCCTATTATTTCTTTGCCTCTTTAGAGACCCCCCAAAATTACATGGAGCCTGTACTAATTATGCTATTAATTAACTAGTGACATGGCCACAGATCAGGGAAAATGGAGGAAAAAATCCTCTTCTGTGAAATGAGATGTCAGAGAAAAGCTGCCAATAAAACATGAAAAGACCCAGTGAGAAATAAAGAGATCACAGTTAACAACAGAGCATACATCAGTCAAGAATGTGTTGAGAAAAAAGAACAAGTTATTTTGGATAGCTTGTGAGGATCAATCTCAGTCAATCACGGTGGCACAGGCATGTAGCCTCAACATGAAAGCAGAAATGTAGGACAACATAGCAGAAGATGGATAAAGGATGTTAGAGACAAACAATAATAATGTAAAGGACAGCATGACAGCACATCAAGACACAGTGTGTGAAATGGGTCAGAAGCTGTCAATCAACCCCCAACTGAAAGAAAGTGAGTGAGTGAGTGAGTGAGTGAGTGAGTGAGTGAGTGAGTGAGGGAGGGAGGGAGGGAGGGAGGGAGGGAGGGAGGGAGGGAGGGAGGGAGGAAGGAAGGAAGGAAGGAAGGAAGGAAGGAAGGAAGGAAGGAAGGAAGGAAGGAAGGAAGGAAGGAAGGAAGGAAGGAAGGAAGGAAGGAAGGAAGAGAAAGATTCTCTTTACAACAGCACTGTAAGCAGTTAAAAAAAATGGTGTTGATGCATCTGGTAAATATTGACACAAAGTTGGGCAAGCTGACCAAATAATGAGTCATCTCCTAGGTCAGTCCCATGCTTAACCATGTAGTCCCCGAGGGTGCCTTCTGGCTGTGGGTACAACATTTTCTGCTCTTGGCCTCTCATTTTGGATATTGCATTACGGGTCGACATCTTTGCCCGAGATGCTGAAAACAAAACATTGCAGTTAAATACTTCATTGTGCTGATTCTCAAACAGACAGACTGCTGCAGTAACTATGAAGATTTAATTGTGGTTAAAAGGAAAGATGGTCAATTATGTTATCAGAATGTTGTAATAACCCCCTTGTGGTTCCTGGGATTCTCTGATGAGCTAAAAGCTTTGGTAAAGGTAGTCCCGTAGCAGATACTGCCATAGGGGAATGAAGTGTCAGAGACTTCACCATACTAGGTCCAGCATCGAAATGGGGGAGGTGACCTCGCTGCTTTTTCCTTCCCTAACTCAAAGAGCAGAGTCAGGTACCCATTTACAGCTGGGTAGACTGGAGCTTGTCAGTACCATGATTCAAACCTGGCACCTTTGACCAGCTCTAACCACCCTGTCAATCGGACACTCTCTCTGAAGAGATAAAGAAAGAACAGGACTATCCTGCATGTTGTAAGAGGAGATTAATATGAGGTTGTGCTTGTGGCTGACAACCTAGTCATGTAATGCTAATTGCTACAGAAACCTTCCCTGTAACAGCTCATGAATGCTTTAGTACAAGCTTCTTGCAGTGATGGCTCCAGGCTCCATATGGGAAGAAAAAGGAAATGAACACTAAAAAAAATGTCATTGTTTCGGTAAGTGTATCATGACAGCCAACAAACCAACTTCCTTCACTACACCTGGTAAGTTATAAACAGGCCCTGATCCTACTAAATGTGAGAAAAAGGAACCTGTAAACATACTTGGCTGAATGTGTGAAGCCTCATTAAGATAAGCAAAATAATATTTAAAAATAAAACAAGAGATCTCATAGTTAGAGGAATGCAGATCATAGATCAACTGGTGCCTTCAACTCATGCAGGACACACCAAAGCATTCATCTGCTTTTGTTGCAGTGGGCTCTGCAAGTATTTGTTTTTTTTTTAACCAGCGGCACTTGGGCTTCAGCCCTTCGGCCCAATGACATGAAACATATTTCATGGCATTGCGAGGCTGGGGAGCCTGTGGACTTTCCTTCCAACCCGGTCAAGAGCTTCGCTCCTTCCCATCCACAGAGGGTTTGTGCTCAGGAGCCGCTCGGGTTATTCCAGTCCCCTGATCAAAGGCACTCTTTCAAATGTCTTCGCCAGGACTCAAATTAATCCAGTCCAAGTCCGGCCAAAGACACTCCTTCAAATGTCTTCGCTCCCGTATTTGTTTTATATGATACGGCTGCCAGTCCCATGTGCAAGCTCATATTTGTTGCCTCTTTCAACATGCCTGAGATCCCTAGGGACAACCAGTAAACTAGTCAACTACTTAATTTATTTCTATAACATTTAAAAATATGGAGTAAAAATTATACGCACAATGCCTCTAAATAACCATTCTGAAAATACGTATTCTGAAGCTGATGTTTACATCAAACAAACCTTACGCGCTTTGCAAAACTTCAACATCATTGGTTTTCTACCTTTAATTTTTTTTTTTTACACTTACTCCTGACAGAGTGGTTAGAGCGCTAGTCTTTCGCTGCAAAGGTGCCGGGTTTGATTTACGGTGTTGACAAGCTTCAGTCTACCCAGCTGTAAATGGGTACCCGACTCTGCTCAGGGAAGGAAAAAGCAGCGATGAAGGGAACTGGTCACCCCATCTCTCGATGCTGGACCTAGTATAGTGAAGTCACTTCCCCTTGGCAGCATCTGCTATGGGACTACCTCTACCTTACTCCTGAATTATTATTCATCCTGTGCCATGTTTATCTTGTTTATAGCATTAAAACTGTCAGTGCTTACTGAACTGTACCATTATTAGTTTCCACTTTGTTTTCTTCCCCACCAAATAGAGTAAAACTGAATTGTTAACACTAACATGTTGTAATTACTGACACTTTATGATCATATCACTCATGAGCTTTGACAATAACATAAACACACAATAAAACACATAAATGTCATGTTTCATTAATGCACAGAATAACAGACAATGAATGGCAAAAGCATAGAGCAACTGACTATTTAATTTACTTTTCAGGTACAGAAAATGTGTCTGCAACATTAATTGTCACAAGTATCTGATTTCGTTACCCACTTTCCCCTCCTAAAAAATAAAAAAATCAATAAACCAACTAATTTGTAATGCATCAATTAAAACACGGGGCCTTATTAATCTCACAGCAACTATTTACCTGGGTTAGGTTGAAGAAATTCATGTGTCTTGTTGATAAGATCATCCACCAACTTCCCCAAGACATCAATTCGCTGCAAAAGTATTAAAAAAAATAAAACCTGTATTAGCATGTAATTTGAACTGGGCACACACTGAAAAAAGCTATCTTTCAGACAGAAAAATAAAGTTAGGTTGTACGTGGAGCAAATATACTATGACACAACTTTGGGATCAGAGAAGCATACAGAGAAATGTGTATGTCTTGTTGATAGATTGTCCATCAACTTCCGCAAGGCATCAATTCACTGCAACAGTATTATTAAAAAACCTGACTTATCAGGCAGTTTGTACTATGCATCACTTTAAAAAAAAAATGTTCTTTTAAGCAGAAAAAAAGGTTAGGTCATACGTGAAGCAAAGATACTATGATAAAACTCTGGGATCAGAGAAGCAAATATTATGAATCAAAATTTTATCACCAAGACAGCAAAAAATACTGACTGACTTTATGACTGATGTTACCCTCAATGAATATATCAATACATCTAGATATTAGTCATAAAAAGATGATGGATATGCCATACACTCCAGAAATGACCAGCAGGAGTAGCTAAACATGTCTTAGACTGGAGAAACCACAGAGGAAGAGAACAGCAAGGAGACCAAATAAGCATGAGTAAACATAAACAGAGGAAACTTAAAATGACTAGATTTTTTAGGGCGAAGTTGAAGAAGATTACCAAAGATAGAAACTGGGTTGCAGGAAACAAACAGTTTCAACCCAACGTTCCAAAATGCGTAAAACCTCCACACCTCTGGGTTGTGTCTGGATTCCACAAGTAGCTGTGAAATTAATTTTTGGTTTTAATTACCAAAATACTGCAAGAAAAAAATTTGTAATTCCAATAATTTACAAAACGTTTTACATATGAAGAAGTTTTCATGTCTGACAAACATTAACAGCAAACAATGAGACGATCTATTGTCCATCAACTAAAGAACCGTTAATGTATATGCAAAAAATCTGCAAGAATTAAACATCTGCATAAATATAACTGACCACCCATACCCCAATTTTCTCTTCCTACCTCAAACACACACACTGAGAGAAAGTGAAAGAACGATTCTTTAGAACAAACAAATTTTCTAATAATAATTTAACAGTTATTTAAATGTGTTCATCATCATCATCATTAAAGCTCATAGCAAGGGCTCATGATTGCCATGACACTTCTTTTCGCTGCAGCACTCCACTCTCAGTTATGGCCAATCTCACAGAGCTCTTCAATTAGATTTTCCATGATTGAAAGGATGTGGTGCAGACTGCTCGTCTTCATTTCATTTATTCTCTTCTTCCTTCTCCTTCTTGTTTTCTTAGTTGTGTGGCTAATTTTTCAAAGTCATAACTGGAAAGAGGCTGTTTATGACTTTCCAACACCTTTGTTACATCTTTATTTGTAACTTCATCCAAGCCCGCCTCTTCAGCTGCGCCTGTGCCCCTCACTGACTTTAACGGTGCATGGATGGCTCTTGTTATTCTCTCATTTCTGAATGGCTACGGTTTGTTTACATTACACCAATACCCTCTATTGAACTCTTTAAAAAACAATTAAACTATCAAAATCGGTGTTATTGTGAATCAACACAGATCAAGGGCTACCTGTAGTTTTGTTTTTGATAAGTGCAGTGTTTTACTATTTAACACTATGACGATGCCAATAATGAATGATCATGATAAAGAAAAAATAATACTATTTACTACTGTGAAGGACTCGACTAGAAGAGGTCATATATCCCTACACTTTATAAGTCACAGACCCCACTAAAGTGATGAAAATAAGAGTATAATTAATAACTTGTTTCCTTTATAACTGAGTACTGGACTAGAACCAGGCCAAAAGGAAGACAGCTGATAGGATAGCATAGCGCTCTCTCTCTGGCAAACCTCAAGGTAGAAGAGAAGGGACTAATTAACATAAAAAGTAAAACATTTTTTTTTTTAAGGAAATCCATGAGACAAGCTGAACACTTTTAAATATCAACAATCCAAGATTAAAAAGGGTGGAAAAGACTGAAACAGATCTAAAAGAAGCAGACGGCTGGAGAGGATAATCAAGATGTGAGAAGATTAGAGAGAAAAGTAGTATCAGCAGGAAAGAATCTTGAACTAAAAAAAAAAATTACTTACTCTTTCCATTTCAACAAATTCATCATCAAGCTCTGTTCCTTTGGCTCCACCAATCTTTTCACTCATGTACTGTAAAAGAAAAAAAAAATGCAAGTGAAATATTACAGTATTTAATTATATCAGATCATCAACAATACACTTTTGGGTGTGTTGTAACACAACAAATTTTTCAAATATTTCCATATCGCTCACAGCAAACAAAATGTTATAAAAATATGAAAATTAGTCATTCCAAGATCTGGCATTGCAGGTCCTATTAGCAGTACAACGTAAAGGCCATTTTACTTACTTACTTAGTCATCCCTCTTATACCGTAAGGTGTAGAGGTTTGGAGGAGGGAGAGCCATACTAATCCTATCGGCTGTCTTCCTTCTGGCCTGGTTCCAATCTAGTCCTTGGTCCTTCAGAGATTGACTAATGTTGCCCTCCCAGCGGACTCTGGATCGTCCTGGAGGTCTGGATCCCTGGCTCTTAGTTTCCCATGCTTGTCATGCTAGCCGATCTTCTTCCATTCTGCAGACTTGGCCAAACCATCGTAGTTTGGACTCTTCTACTTGAGTCTGTGGTGGCTTGGTTTTGAGGCCTTGCCTTGTGGTCTGGTTGCGGACCATATCTCTTCTTGTTACTTCAACCACCTTCCTCAGATACCCAATTTCTGACCTCTTAAATGTATTTTAACGTATAAAACTTATTTCTTAATCCTTCTGAACTCGGGGGTCAGAGTGGCTAAGAGGTATGGTGTTCGCCTCGAATTCTAGAGGTACCGGGTTCGATTCCCAGTTGAGGGAATATAATTTTTGAAATTTATTTTTCAAAACCAGTGGTCCTAATGATGTTATACTCCCCCTGGTCTCCTGGGTAGTGAGATCGGTTGCCTAGCCTTCTCGGGTAAGAGTGAAAAAATAGGAGGTCCTGTGTGCAAGTAGCGCAAGATATTAAAAATTCCACAGCAGTTGGGATTCTTGCCGGTGCTATGGAGTTCGTGCACTGTGCTGAGATCCTCCTTGTGTGATCTAAGGGAGACGATCGGAGCACTGATGGAGTTGTCCGTGTGCAATGAAGAATAGTCCTTAACAAACCAAACCAAACCAAATCTTCTGAACTCTAGAGATCAGACGTATCATGTGTTTTTTGTTTAAATCTTACCACTAAACTATCACTTCAAGTCAGCAAACTGTCAATTGTTAGCTATATGCTATGATGTGTGATCCTCAATATGTTACACCTCTAAATTATCTATGATGTTAAGTACATGTATGCTGAAGTTGTAAAGACACACAAAAGAACACTCTTCTTCTTCTTCGCTCGCACTCAAATAACCACATCTATTTCTCTTGTAAAGCTGCCAGCCCATCTCAGGTCTCTCTCCTTACCATAGGATGGGTGTGAAAAAAAAATAGAAAAAAGGTGATCTCCTTACCATACAGTTTCTCCCTCAACTGGGTTGGAGGTCACACTGCCACCCTGCTCCTCTCATGGAGCCAACAGTTTTGGAGTACATGTTCTACTGTCTATTTGTCCTCCCCGCATGGACACTCATCTGTATGTCCAATTTTTAGTTTGTTGAACAGGTGGTATCTGAGTCTGCAATGGCCGGTTCTCAGTCTGAAAATTATCACTTGATCTTTTCTTGATTATGTATAGTATGGTTCAGCATTCCTGGACTCTAGATGTTCCTGCTGCCATTTTTCTCTATAGTTATTTTTGGTTATTGCTTTTATCTCTTTGTTAAGACAGATTTTAATATTTTGTAGTCAAGGGGAGTTTACACGTTGTAATACTTATATGTACAGGCCAGACGTTCGTTATCTCCCTTGACTGGTTTAAAAATATTTGATCCAGAATTCTCTCGAACCTTTGAGATTGAGTTTAGTTCACGTTTCAAGGTTAGCCGCGCATGCGTGACTGAGATGCGGTATCCCGTGACAGTTTGCTCTGGGCGTTTGACCGGGCTGGTCAGCCATGTTTTCTAACTGTGTGTTCGGGGAAGATATTCGTGGTGAGATAGAAACATTGGAGACTCCCCGAGATATTTCTAAAGCCTAGGATATATGGCTAGTATTTATATTGTGCAATGTGTCTTAGATATTGTATTACCAGAGCAGAGGAGGTAAGAAGAATATTTACATTGATTTAAAAGCCAGGAACTTATTATACGGCTTAAATATTGTATCGCCAGAGAAGGTGAAAAGGATATTTACATTGATTAAAAGCCAGGAACTTATACGGCTTATATACGGTATCGCCAGAGAAGGTGAAAAGGATATTTACATTGATTAAAAGCCAGGAACTTATACGGCTTATATATTGTATCGCCAGAGAAGGTGAAAAGGATATTTACAATGATTAAAAGCCAGGAACTTATACGGCTTATATATTGTATCGTCAGAGAAGGTGAAAAGGATATTTACATTGATTAAAAGCCAGGAACTTATATGGCTTATATATTGTATCGCCAGGAGCCGCGCTAGCGTAGTGGTTACAACACTGCTCTGGCGACCGGGTGATTCAGGATCAAACCCGGGTGATTCAGGATCAAACCCGGGCGACGGCATTTGAGGATTTTTCGTCGACCGGGAATTGGACTGGATTAACTCGAGACCTGGCGAGGACATTTGAAGGAGTGTCGTCGACCAGGGATTGGCGGCTCCTGAGCCGACCCAGCTCTAATGGGTACCTCCGAAATTGGCGAGTATCTGCCTGAATGGCGAGGGACACCTGTCTCTGTACAAAGAAAAGGGATATTCACGTAAAATCAATGTCAGGTTACACATTAACAATAACCTGAGATTTCGCCTCGAGTATTAGCGGGCGTACGAAAAAAAAAAAAAAAAAATTGTATCGCCAGAGAAGGTGAAAAGGATATTTACATTGATTAAAAGCCAGGAACTTATACAGCTTATATATTGTATCGCCAGAGAAGGTGAAAAGGATATTTACATTGATTAAAAGCCAGGAACTTATACGGCTTATATATTGTATTGCCAGGGAAGGTGAAAAGAATATTTACACGATGTTTTTCCATGATGTGCTTTGAACTGTACCAGTGACAGTGAATCGTTATAATGTACCCATGTACTGTATTACCAGGATGTTTACGTTGATGTGTCGCTTGTAGCAGTACAATAAACAGTGTATAGACGTTTCAGCCGTCTCTTCATTCTTCTGACTAGGAGGTTTACCAGAGTTCGCAGCGTTACCTGTTATGTGCATTATGGTGTGTGATTGTTCGTGTTTGTTCCAGAACCACAGGCATTCGCGTCCTTTGATAGCTTCACACACACACCCAGTCGGCCACCTGTAAGCCCGACCTGCTGATCGCCTATATCAGCGCAGCACATAATCATAATAATATTTTCATTCTTCTGGAAGTACCCGGAGTTGCCCGGAGGTCTCACACCCTTCAACACTATAACTTCAACAGTGATTCCAGAAATATATCCATATGCGCCCCTTATCAGTGGTCGCCAGTAATACGGGGCTATAAACTGTGAAGCACAAGTTGTTCGACAGAAGATCTGCAGTGTTCCAGCCAACTACAAGTTATTCAAGGCAAGACTTGCGGTGTTTCCAGTTCGTGTTTCCTGTACTTTGGATTACTGATGTGCTTACTACAAGCAGTTACAGTGGCGGAGTTCCAGTATCAAGCACCATAGGATTTCTGTAGACCGTGTTAGCTGTATCCATCTTTGCTGTCATTACGGAGGCCAGGATTTTTTTTCCTTCTAAAGATAAGTGGCTATGTGTTTTGTAAACTGTGCCTCTGTATGTTGTGATTAAGCCTTCTTCTCAACTCACTCTATTTATATTCCTTCTTTTTATGTTATATGTTTCTATGTTATATGTGTTCATATTTCAGCGGGCAGGTTGGGTGGAGACTTACATAGGATATATCCCACTTCACCGAGGGCCTACGTAAGCATTCTATAGGGACTGTTTTGTCTAAGTCCGTGTCGTAAAAGATCCCTTGATAATTCGGGGCATAATCTGTTTACGCCGGATTCAGTCATCTTTATAACTGTTTAGGTGTGACGAGATGTTTTAGTGTTGTTTTTGTTATATTTCTCTCTGTTCTTTAGTTTTGATTAATTTGTTTGTGATTGTCTTCCTCCCCTTTCTATCTTTGAGTTATATTCGTTTATACACTGTTTTGTCATTTGTATTGTATACTTTTCGCAGCTATCATTGCAATATTTTTTGCTTTATTTTGCTTTATTGTTTAGCTGATTCCTGCGAACGTGGTCATTTGTGCTTGTATCTTGTCTTTGTTATTCTTGTCTGTACTGTATATGTTGTTATACACTGTCAATATTGTTATGCACAATAAGTATATAGGTGATTAATTATATTATTTAGAAATAAGGTAATTATACAAGTTCTCGAGCAAAGACTTGTCACCCACTGAGTTGGGATAAAGTGAGTTTCTCAAATAATAATTATTACACAAGGTATTTATCTCATATAATCCAGCATAATGTCTACTTTGGATTATTTCATTGCACAAGGGAAATCCCTTGGCAAGACTGCGGAGAAATTAGAAGAATTTGCACTTGCTGAATTACCAAGGTGCAGAAAGCTGAAGAGAAGAGACAGAAAATGGAAGCTGAAGATAGGAGATTGCAGATGCAGGCAGATGAGAGAAAATTCGAAATGGAGATGGAAAAACAGAAGTTAGAAGCTGAAGAGAGAAAACAGAAACTGGAAGCTGAGGAGAGAAAAAATCAGCAGCAAATGCAAATGGAAGCTGAAAAACAGAAAATGGAAATAGAGAAACAGAAATTAGAAGCTGAAGAGAGAAAACAGAAATTAGAAGCTGAAGAGAGAAAACAGAAATTAGAAGCTGAAGAGAGAAAACAGAAGATAGAAGCTGAAAAACAGAAATTAGAAGCTGAAGAGAAAAAAAATCAACAGCAAATGCAAATGGAAATAGAAAAACAGAAACTTCAGATGCAAGCTGAGGAAAACCAAAGATTACACGATGAAAGAGTCTTAGCTATGGAACTGGAGAAAATAAAGATAGTAAATATGGGTAATACACAAAATGAGACAAACAATCAAACAACTTCTAATAAGGCAAATACTAAACCTCATGATATTAAATTACCTGCTTTCAACCCTGCCAGCAACGATATCTCATTCTATCTAAATAGATTTGAACTTTCATGCAAATCTCATAAGATAGACAAGTCAGGATATTGTGAGCAACTTATGAAGATACTTAAGGGTGAAGCTTTGAATACTAAAGTATGTTAGAAGGTCCTGACAAAAATAACTATGATGTTGCCAGAGTAGCCTTATTTAAAAAATACCAACTGGATGAAGAAGGTTATCGTCTGCGCTTTAAGACTCTGTTGCCAGAGACATGGAAAGATTTTTCAGACTTTATATCAAATATTCGCCTTACGTTTTCACGTTAGATTGAACTTTCAAAAACTGAACACACATATGAAGCCCTTATGGACTTACTACTTCGTGACAAAGTTTTGTCGTCAGTGAATAAATCTTTTCTTTCCTTTCTACATGAGCAAAAACCTCCAAATTTGAAAGATATGGAACAATACTGTCGCCAATATGTCACGGCACATCCAAATGCAACGGTTAGCAATTCTAAAGTCAAAGAACGTTTACCCGTGGCTTCAGCTATGCCATATGATCCTAATTGGCGACGTAGATCTCAAAGTGCTGATTGGAATTTTGATGGTAGATATAATCGTAATTTTGGACAAAACCAAGGGGGTCCATCACGTTATGATTCTTCTTCAAGGAACTGGAGACAATTTAATGGTCCTCAACATTTTAGTTCCAACAATTATGAAAATTTTCGAAGTGGTAACTACAATAGAGGTTATCAACCTGATAATAATTTTTCTCGGAGACAACAAAGCCCATCTAATAGGAATTTTGATCAAAGGGGAAATGACAATCGCAACGATGCTAACTGGGGTTCAAATCAGAACAATAATTTCAATAGAGCGAATAACAATGCTCTCAATAGAGATAATAGTCGTGATAGATCGCGATATGATGGTAGATCTCAAAATGATAGATCGCGATATGACAGTAGATCTCCAAATAATAATAGATCTTATCGCCATGCTAACTCTGCTCAACAAGAGCCCCAGGTTGTTAATGATCAAGGTAACAATAATAATAGTGTCTCTAATGCTATTGGTTGCTCTGCTTTTGATTTCGAGAGAGCATCTCAGTGCCCGGAGTGCACAACTTTGTTTCAACCTACAGCTATAACTACCTTGAGTTGCGGTCATCCTCTACCCCCTCTTCCTGCTGCAGCTGCGCATGACGGAAGAGGGTCTCTTATTCTACATAAAGGGTTTGTGAATAATAATCCAGTCTCAGTTCTTTTTGATTCGGGATGCGCAACTGTTGGGATTAATATGGTGAAATATGTGACATTCGGTGGGACAGTTGAGACTTTTCCGACTGCCATAGTCCACATTGCCACACCATTTTTCACTGGTTATATACACGCATGTTTGCTCAGAGCACCTATCGCCGACCTTACTGTCGGACAGATATATGGTGTAAAGATGTGTACGCCGGTACAAATTGCTGCTTGGGAACGGCAACATCACCTTACTGCTTCTACCTTAGGGACTATGCCAAAATCTTTTCACCAGGTACATTCTGCTAATTTTGTGCGAGCTTGTAGTATTGATGATACGATTGTTCATCATACTAATTTGAGTGCTTTTTTTAGCCCAGTTCGACATACCTCAGTACGTCGCAAATCTGACTTTGATTCTTCTTTAACTACTATTGTAGAGGAAGATCCTTCGATTTTGTCTGACACAGACACTAACTTTAGTGCTACGACTGAGTCTATATCCAGTCACGTTAATGGCAACTTCTTTACTGCAATGGCTAGTGTTTTCTTTGCTACATGTGCGAACTTAATTGTTAGTACATATCTATACCTTATGAGTATCTTAACTTTTCTTGCTGGGCCGGTTAGCTCAGTATCTTCGTCTTTTACGACTTTTTGTCGTACTTACTGCTTTTCTTTTAAACTTCGACTTAGGTCCAAGTTTACCAATGTCTGTTTTTGCATCGTTATTGTATGCTTCTTGTGTCTCTCTTTGCCCAGTACACAGGCTATGACATCAGTTCAGCCTTTAGGATGTACGCATTTATCAACTGCATTTCCTTTGTCTTGCGCAAAATCTCGGATTGTCAGCCATCATGACGCTCTTAGTCGTCATTACCATCCTCTAGATTTGCCTTTTGACGTGGGTATCATGTGTATACTCACGACTTTTCGTTACATAAATTACATGCTGCTATTTTTCTCAGATACTTTTATGACCCTGGTTAATTCAGGATTCTGGTTTAGTCTGTACTACTTTCTCTGTTACCTTTTATTGTGTAACGGAGGAAGGTTTGATTATCACCACACAGGGGTT
Source organism: Oreohelix idahoensis (assembly GCA_024509875.1). Lineage (NCBI taxonomy): Eukaryota > Metazoa > Mollusca > Gastropoda > Stylommatophora > Oreohelicidae > Oreohelix > Oreohelix idahoensis. The sequence continues at coordinate 326,082 of JAMPIV010001073.1, forward strand.
GCAGAATTTCAACACCATTTCAACAGTATATAAGGAAAGTAGCAAATCATGCTTAGGATTCCAGGAAAGGAAGAAGCAAGACTGGATAACACCAGAAACACTAAACACCATAAAGATGAGAAAGGAAATGAAAAGAAAGAAAACAGAAGCGAAGTCCCCCAGGTTAAAGCAACTATATAGCAAACAGTACAGCCAGCTGGACAGGGAAGTTAAACGCCAAACCCGAGCCAACAAAAAGAATTTCCTAGACGATCTTGCAAAACAGGCAGAAGAGGCAGCACTGAGAAATGAACAAAGCACAGTATACAAAATAACTAAATTCATCAGCGGAAAACAAGGTGCAAACAATATTACATTAGTAAGAGATAAGCAAGGAAATCTCATCAAGACAGCAGAGGGACAGGAAACAAGATGGGCAGAGCACTTCAGAGAAACTCTGAACAAGGAAATACCAGAGACACAATTGAATGTTCCTGAGGCTGAAAACGATCTAGATGTAAATACAGACATTCCACGAAAAGAAGAAATCATCACAGCAATCAAAGGGTTAAAGAACGGTAAAGCTCCGGGCCATGATAACTTAAATGCAGAGCTATTTAAGACAGACCCTGAGCTAGCAGCAGAACTATTAGAACCACTATTTGCACAAGTCTGGAAAAATGGGGACAACACCATCAGAGTGGAACAAAGGAATAATTGTCAAATTGCCCAAAAAGGGAGATCTTGCAGACTGCAATAATTGGAGAGGAATCACTCTTCTCTCAGTTCCCAGCAAAATACTAGGCAGGATAATTATACAGAGAATTTCAAAGGCAGTGGACTACAAACTGAGGAAAGAACAAGCAGGATTTAGAAAGAACAGAAGATGTGTAGACCATATATTCACTCTCAGGAACATTATAGAGCAGTGCTCAGAATGGCAAAGACAGCTTTACATAAATTTTGTTGATTTTGAAAAGGCTTTTGACAGCATACATAGGGACAGTTTATGGAAAATACTGAGGGCTTATGGAATTCCAAGCTGCATAGTGGCAATCATAAAAAGCCTCTATGCCAACTTTACGTGTAGTGTTGGGCAGAGCAACCTAACCTTCGAGGTGAAGACAGGAGTACGACAGGGATGCCCCTTATCAACCACTCTTTTTTTAATAGTCATAGACTGGGTGATGCGCCAGACAACAGAGGGCAGTCCAAGAGGAATAAGATGGACTACATTTTCTACATTGGAAGATCTGGAATATGCAGATGACATTGCACTGCTGGCACATTCACATCAACACATCCAGGAAAAAACGGATAGACTTAATAAATTTAGCCAGCAGGTGGGCTTGAACATCAATTTAAAGAAGTCTGAGGTCATGACGCTCAATGTGAGCAACCCTGAGCCCATATCAGTAAGGAATCAGCAATTGGTACAGACAGATACCTTCACATACCTAGGAAGCATAGTAACACCAGACGGTGGGGCAGGCAAAGACATCAACATCAGAATGAATAAGGCAAGAACAGCCTTCTTTAGCCTAAATAACATCTGGAAGTCCTCCCAATACAGCACAAGCACAAAATTAAGATTATACCAGAGCTGTGTGCTTTCTGTGCTTCTCTATGGTGCGGAATGCTGGAGAGTCACAGAGAAGGAAATGTCAAAATTGTCCTCTTTTCACACAACATGCCTAAGAAAAAATTCACCGCATCTTTTGGCCGAATACCATCACCAACCAAGATCTGCTTACTCGTAGCAAGCAAGAGGACATGCACACCATCATAGCTGGCAGACGCTGGAGCTGGGTTGGTCATGTCCTCAGAAGAGACCCCGATGCCATCACAAGAACAGCTATGCTTTGGACCCCTGAAGGAAAGCGAAAGAGAGGTCGACCAAAAACAACTTGGCGGAGGACTGTGGAGGCTGAGATGCAAAGAATGAACCAGAGTTGGGGCACTGTACGAAGGATGGCCACCGACCGTGCAAAGTGGAATCAATTTATTGTTGCCCTACAAGACACCACTAGGCGTGATGGCCACTGACTGCTTTGACGGTCGGTGGTTAAGGATCAAAGAAGAAGAAGAAGACACAGGGGTTGAAAGTTTATACGGCCACATTCTATAAATTAAAATTAATTGTTGTATATCATAACATTTTTTCCTTTATTAAACAGAGATTTCATTTGTATTTTTTCTCAGTGTATGCTTTTCCATGAGGTCTATATTGTTGGTTTCAACCGTCTACTGATGATATTCCACAAGATTTGCTGGTCCAGTTTAACTTATCGGCAGTGTGACTCTACACTAGATCTTGGTGTCTTCTTACCATGGAACATTCTAAGCCTACGGGACTCATCTTATATATGGAGCTTATTTGATATATGGCACATAATGTTGAATATTGAATATTGTTATAGCACAGTCTATTAGAGAGTATTGTATTAATATATGATGTGGCTTTTTGTGATGGCATGTTGAATCGTCTGTATGCACCTTTGCACTATTGTTCTATTCGTGTGCTACTGTGTTTGGAAATGATGAACATATGATTATTGTAATAATGCCACTAATTTTTTATGTAACTCATCATTGCGATATATTTCAGTACTGTAGTTTTCAAGAATATGAAAACAGGCAAAAATGTAATTTTTTCTGTCATTATAATGTTTTTCTGTGCCCAGCGCTTCATTGTGCGCTAGGGGTAACTAGGTAGCATGATATTGGTACTTTGGAAAAATTTTTTTTTCCCGAGGTTGTGAGATATATTTATTTTCTTTTTTTTTCTTTTTCTTTTCCTCACCCGACGCTTGATTGTGCGTCAGCAATAGCTATGCATAACAGTGATGTTTATTTTGTTATCCACTTTGAGCTAATCATTTGTGCTCCACGGATCTATTAACTTGTTTATCATGCACACTATGTTTTTTTTTTAGATGATAGCTACTTGTTTATCTTGAATTTGAGTATGCATTATTTTTTGTGATGTATACTTGTGTACTATAATATAGTTCATTTTTGCAATACACTCTTTCTTGTGATTGTTTACCATGACATATTGCTGTTTCCTTTATTCTTATGGCAGTACTTTCCTTCATTTCTGCTCTTTCCTCTTGTATGTCATATGGTCTTTGTTCACTTTTCTTTTTTCACTTATGGTGTCATGGCAGATTTATACTTTCATATACTTCATACTTCTTTGAGGTTGAACTTACACTTTACTTTGTTTGAAACTTATTATATTTGTATACTTGGCTGATTACTTTGTATGCTTCATTTTTTACTTTACACTTGCTGTTTATATTTTTTGTTGATGTATTCATAGAACTTTACATAAGTGAATTCTTGTATGCGGATAATAGAACTGTACCGACCTCTTGTTTTTTGTTGATGTAATTTAAAAAAAAAAAATAATGTTATTTTTTTTTCCCGGGGGGTCGGTGTAGACTGTTAAGACAGATTTTAATATTTTGTAGTCAAGGGGAGTTTACACGTTGTAATACTTATATGTACAGGCCAGATGTTGGTTATCTCCCTTGACTGGTTTAAAAATATTTGATCCAGAATTCTCTCGAACCTTTGAGATTGAGTTCAATTCACGTTTCGCGGTTAGCCGCGCATGCGTGACTGTTTGAGCGGGACTGAGATGCGGTATCCCGTGATAGTTCGCTCTGGGCGTTTGACCGGGCTGGTCAGCCATGTTTTCTAACTGTGTGTTCAGAGAAGATATTTGTGGTGAGATAGAAACGTTGGAGACTCCCCGAGATATTTCTAAAGCCTAGGATATATGGCTAGTAATTATATTGTGCAATGTGTCTTAGATATTGTATTACCAGAGCAGAGGTGAAAAGGATATTTACATTGATTAAAAGCCAGGAACTTATACGGCTTATATATTGTATCGCCAGAGAAGGTGAAAAGGATATTTACATTGATTAAAAGCCAGGAACTTATACGGCTTATATATTGTATCGCCAGAGAAGGTGAAAAGGATATTTACATTGATTAAAAGCCAGGGACTTATACGGCTTATATATTGTATCGCCAGAGAAGGTGAAAAGGATATTTACATTGATTAAAAGCCAGGAACTTATACGGCTTATATATTGTATTGCCAGAGAAGGTGAAAAGGATATTTACACGATGTTTTTCCATGATGTGCTTTGAACTGTACCAGTGACAGTGAATCGTTATAATGTACCCATGTACTGTATTACCAGGATGTTTACGTTGATGTGTCGCTTGTAGCAGTACAATAAACAGTGTATAGACGTTTCAGCCGTCTCTTCATTCTTCTGACTAGGAGGTTTACCAGAGATCGCAGTGTTACCTGTTATGTGCATTATGGTGTGTGATTGTTCGTGTTTGTTCCAGAACCGCATGCATTCGCGTCCTTTGATAGCTTCACACACACACCCAGTCGGCCACCTGTAAGCCCGACCTGCTGATCGCCTATATCAGCGCAGCACATAATCATAATAATATTTTCATTCTTCTGGAAGTACCCGGCGTTGCCCGGAGGTCTCACACCCTTCAACACTATAACTTCAACAGTGATTCCAGAAATATATCCATACGCGCCCCTTATCACTCTTCATATGTAGCCCTGGCCTCTGTTTGGATTTTCCTTCCTCCCTTTTTGGCAAGTTTATCTGCCTTCTCATTTCCATGTATCTTGCAGTGGGCGGGAATCCCCTGTACTTTTTCTTTTTTGAATTCATAGCTGGTTTTCATTAGTGCCTCTGCCAGGCTGCCTATTTCATTGTTTTTATCGTTTCTGAGACCAGTGATGACTGACAGAGAGTGTAAGGAGTGCTAACTTGTCTCTAGCAAGAACTTAATTTTCCATTATGGTAATTGCAGCTGTTTTTAGTGCTGCTGCCTCCGCTTTGAAGTTGTTTGAGAATGTTTCAATAGTCATCGAGATACATATTTCTTGTCCATTATTTAATTTTGTGTAAACACCTCCACCTCCATTTTTTGTAGCGTTTGTTGCTGATCCATCTGTATATATGTGGGTTCACTCTGTAGTAGGTGTCACAAATTTGACTGATAATTTTATTTTACCAACACGTCCCATTTTTCTTATCTTTTAATGTTCTGTTTTCCTCAATTTTTTTTGCACTTTCAGTTTTCTTTTCTTTCGGATTTTACCTACGTAGCCCATTATTTCCCTCTCAGACCCCACCCGCGGTTTGATTTCATTCTGGCCTTCATTATAAATTCAACACTTGGTCAGTAGTGGTCAGTTTATGATAATATTACCTAAGCTGCACCTGGGGGCTGTCTGACTCAGGGAAGTGCGTGTGGCGCGTAACAGGTTTGATCTCCAGTGAGAAATAGTTCTTTGTGTGAACCGCTAGACTGCTGAAGTCAACAGCGGAATCAAAGGGGAGACAAACTCGCATTCGTTCAGAGATTTTTGGTTGAGGCCCTTGATCACTCACAAAATAACGTTATGCAATATGTACGAAACTTTCTCACGGGCTGTTGTATTCTGATTGTTGTCTTCTGATGTAGACTCTAGAATAATATTTGTCTTACTCATGGTTACGTTACGCCATACATTCGTGGGAACACGCGATGGTGGTTTGGCGTCTCTGGTAGACTATAAAAATTAGATAGGTTACTCAGTCAAGCACACTCGTAAATTGTTCCGGCCCGTAGATGAACAAATGAGACAGGCAGACGTTAACACAGAACTAGATTTTGTTGCCTATTTTCTCGTCATCTCGGGTAAGTAGAGATATTTTATAATATATATATATTCATGAAACAATACTTAGGAGCTAAAAACACAACAGGACAAATGGAAAAATATAGAGAATATGTGACACTCAGAACAGAAGTAAAGAACAAAGTGCTAGCAGCAAAACAGAAGTCCTGGAAAGAATTTGGAGAAAAGCTAGAAAAAGATGCACAAGAAAACCAGAAATTGTTCTATAAGACCCTAAAGAACATGAGGAAGGAAAAACAATGCCCTCTCAAATTTATAAAGGACAAGCAAGGCAAATTGCTTACTGCCCCGAAGGAAGTAATGGAAAGATGGAAAGAATATTTCTCAGAACTCCTTGATGGTGAGCAAGGTCAAACATCAGAAATGATAACCACTAGCACAGAAGAGGAAACCAATGGTGATGAAGATGACATAAAGATGGAAGAACTGAAGGCGGCACTGGAGAAAATCAAGATGGGCAAAGCAGCAGGGCATGATGGTATAACACCAGAAATGGTTAAGTACATGGGAGCATCAGGTGACCTGTTACTCCTAAGGGTCCTACAGGCAGCATGGTGCAACAAGACCATACCAAAGGATTGGGAGATCGCCATCATAACACCAATTTTCAAAAAGGGTGACAACCGACAGTGTGGAAACCATAGAGGCATATCCCTTCTCAGTGTCCCTGGAAAAATCTACTCTAGAATCCTAGAGCAGAGACTCCGACGCCTAGCTGAGCCACAATTGGATGAGGTCCAGTGCGGATTCCGAGCAAACTGAAGTACTCAAGACCTAATCTTCACACTCAGACAGCTGAGTGAAAAGGCCCTTGAGTATAAGAGTGAGATCCATCTTTGTTTCATAGATCTGGAAAAGGCGTTTGACAGGGTCCCTTGGAGCAAACTTTGGGACTGTTTGGCAAGGAAGAATATTCCAGCACCTCTGATTCATGCTATACAGAGCTTCTACAAGTCTTGCAGAAATTATGTGAGGACAGCAAACCATAAGTCAGAAGAGTTCAGGACCACCACTGGTGTAAGACAAGGTGATATCCTATCACCTTACCTCTTCATACTCCTTATGGACGATGTCATCAAGGCATGTAAGGAGAGAACAAGAAAGTATTCAGTGGGGTACTGGAAGATGAGACAGGTCTATATTTCAGAGCTGGCATTTGCTGATGATGTTGCCCTGATTGCTAAATCAGAGGCACATCTCCAATCCAACCTGCAAGTCTGGAAGGAAGAGCTGGAGAAGAGAGGGATGGTCATAAGCAGCTCTAAAACAAAATCCATGGTGATATCACGAGAAGAAAGAAGGCATCAGATTAAGCTGGGAGAACAGGTCCTGGAGCAGGTTGACCACTTAAATACCTCGGAGCTATTATAGACCGAAAGGGAGGCATCAAAGAAGAGTTGGCCACTCGAAAAGCAGCAGCTGGGAGACTTTTTCAGGCCATAAATCGAGGATTCCTCAGCAAGAGAGAGGTTGGTAAGAAAACGAAGATGGCTGTATACCGCTCCACCTATGTCCCAGTCTTGACATATGGATGCGAGTCATGGGCAATGACTACAACCCATAAAAGCCAGATCCAAACCTCAGAAATGAGGTATCTGAGGAAGGTGGTTGAAGTAACAAGAAGAGACATGGTACGCAACCAGACGATACATCAAGGCCTAAAATGCCACCCCCTACAGACCCAAGTAGAACAGTCCCAACTAAGATGGTTTGGCCATGTCTGCAGAATGGGAGAAGATCGGCTACCATGACAAGCATGGGAAACAAAGAGCCAAGGATCCAGACCCCGAGGACGACCCAGAGTCCGCTGGGAGGACAACATTAGACAATCTTTGAAGGACCGAGGACTAGAATGGAACCAGGCCAGGAGGAAGACAGCCGATAGAATAGTCTGGCGCTCTCTCTTCCAAACCTCTACACCTCACGGTAGAAGGGGAACGACTAAGTAAGTAAGTAAGTATATATTCATGTTAGTTATTATATTATATATACCTGATAGGAGTGTGACTTGAATTAGGTGATTTCTCCCAGTAATTAGTTCAGTGATAATGTAGCGCCGTCACCGCTTTAGTTAAACGGGTGCCTAAGCAGTACGTGTCTCCCTGTGTTATGGTTTACAATGGGTTAATGGTAAACTTATGATAACAGATACTTACTAGACATAACCTCATAGTCCATTCAGTGCTTACCATTGGGTTAAGAGTAGGTTAAAATAACTGTCATTACTGTAAGGAAATGTCAGCGGTTTGGGTTATTCACTTAAAAAACTGAATAGTGATGTGCAGGCACCATAACACTGTATTATAGGAGATAGTCTAAACAACATCTGGAAGTCCTCTCAGTACAGCACAAGCCCAAAATTAGGATTATATCAGAGCTGTGTGCTTTCTGTGCTTCTCTATGGCGCGGAGAGCTGGAGAGTTACAGAGAAGGAAATGTCAAAATTGTCCTCTTTTCACACAACATGCCTAAGAAAAATTATCCGAATCTTTTGGCCGAATATCATCACCAACCAAGATCTGCTTACTCGGAGCAAGCAAGAGGACATGCACACATCATAGCTGGCAGACGCTGGAGCTGGGTTGGCCATGTCCTCAGAAGAGACCCCGATGCCATCACAAGAACAGCTATGCTATGGACCCCTGAAGGAAAACGAAAGAGAAACTGACCAAAAACAACTTGGCGGAGGACTGTGGAGGCTGAAATGCAAAGAATGAACCAGAGTTGGGGCACTGTACAAAGGATGGCCGCCGACCGAGCAAAGTGGAATCAATTTGTTGTTGCCCTACAAGACGCCACCAGGCATATGGCCACTGACTGCTTTGACGGTCGGCGGCTAAGGATCAAAGAAGAAGAAGATAGGAGATAGTCACTTATTACTTTCTGATAGAAACTTCTAATGGTTGTGTGGAAATTTTAAATGCCTACTTGTGTAGTTAGACACCAGTTTAGAACTTTCACAGCAATCCAGAAAGCAGCCACCAGCTGGAGATATAATTATATCTTATGTTTAAGTCACAACTGTATTATTATAGCAAAACATTGCATTTTCCATGTATTAAATTTTGGGAGGTTATTACTTTTTCCCTTTTTGTGTATCGACCCCAAAGGGCGCATACCATTTATTATGTATAATAAATGCTGTATTTTTATGTAAATTCACTTAATGTTGTAAGATGAATAGGATATCCAGTCAGCTGGAACTACAGGGTTAGATATCCCTTATGCTGAGTTGGAAGAGGACTGACAGGTACATGTGTGTATAAAATACATTAGCCTATGCAGGCGCATGCTGATAATTGATAGAGTGGAAGTAACAGGAGGGCGACTCACACGGATAAAGACAGCCGAGACTATCATAGCAATGACAACCATAATTATAGATCCCATAGTGGAGCATAACTGTTTATTATAACGTTATTGTAATTGTATTGTTTGCTTGATGTAAAAGTCGTTTCTTTTGGATCTCAGTTTCAGGGCACCGCATTGCTATAGCAGGATCCCAGTCAGGCGAAGAACGACACATTCTCTTTGATCTAGCAATTTCTGAAAGCATTTAGCACCACGAGTTGTCACCCCTACCTGAAGTACAACCCTTTATCAACGCCCATTCCTCTAATGGAAAATAAGCTCAAGCAGTGTGTAACGAGCCATAGCAAATATGAAAATCGTATTTGGCAGTAGTGGTTTCCTACTCGCCTCTTGATCACCAGTCAGAGCATTGCGGCTTCTAACATATCTATCAGACCAGCGTCTTCAGCAGAATTTAATTCACCAGATAGATTTTTTGTGCTTAAACAGAGCACTCGGTCACAAATAAGAGTTCAAGCCAGCACAACTGGATTTAACACCAAATACGCAGGCCTAATTTCACGCGCCGGGATAATAGCGCAATGGACCATTTGTCCTAAAGTGACCTCGTCTTGGGTGTGTTTCCGGTCAATTAAAACCTCGCACGTATTAGCGGTCAGCCGAATATAGACAGAGAAATCTACAAGCCTCTCTCGCTATTAGGGTGTAACTACCAGTGCATGGATAGTGTCTACAGTGTATTTAATAGTGACAAATTCATCACCTATAGGAGGACATATATATACCTAAAGACACTACCTGGAGTATTGATCGTGGTCCCCCAAAAAACGGAAGAATTGAAGACTCTGTTTATTCATTTCTGGATGTTCTACAGGGTTTATGTTGGTGGTTTGTGTGTCCGTGGGTGTTTAATTAGATTTGTAAACTTGATGTGATTATTGATGGTTCTTATGTTGTTGTGCTGATATACATTATTTTCATATATATTTTGCTTCTTTAATAAATTTTACTCATTTATTAACGCGCTGTTCACGACCCTTTCATCCATACTTAATATTACAAGCTCTTACTAAAGCCTCTATTTTTGACAAGAGAAGAGAGAGAGAGCGGGAGGGGCTTAGACTATTTAAGTGTGTTGACGCTTGGAGAGAGAGATAACTTTAATGAATCCTCTTCCAGGTTGGTCTCAAGTTCACCCTATTTACACAATATCTATGTGTAATCTATAATTTTGTCAGTTCACTATCATTGTCGATTTCACTACAATTGTCTAACTCGATAAATACTCTAACACTTTAACTCAACCACGACAGTAGGGTACGTCTTTCTAATATATTCCATAGCTGGGTGTTTCCTCTCTGCATCTATTTGATCGCCTTTCTTCATCACTTCTGGTATGTTGTCAATTAGCTCTAGGAACCTTGTTCTCTTCCATGGTAGCAACATACTGCTGTCATCCAAGGCTTACGGGCTTCATCTACCTGGAATTTAACACATGCATGAGGTTTGGGTTGGTACTGGCCAGAGCATGGTCGACTTGCTGGTGGGTATTGCGCCTGCACCTTAAGGGGTCTCAAACTATTCCCGACCCGGTTATACCTCTGGGCACTTGGTCCCCCCCATAGCAAACACTGTGAGACCAGGGTCACCATGTGAAGGTGTTCATGAATTAAAAAAAAAAAAACATAAAACAAATCAATGATTGTATTACACAGCTGACACATAAAACAAATCAATGACTGTATTACACAGCTGACATCTATGAATTATTCTGCCCTAATTTGTGCCTCTAATGCCGCCAAAGGATGCGTCAACGAACTTCAAAATCATAAAGGAGCTAAACGATTATCGCTGTGAAGAGCAGAATGGAATGGATATCTACGGCAGATTGCTTTCTTACTTTTAGGCCCACTATTTACAATAAACCAGATTTAATAAAACTACTCCTGACCCGGTTATACCTCTGGGCCCTCGGTCGCCCCCATAGCAAACTCTGTGAGACCAGGGTCACCATGTGAAGGTGTTGCTATGAACACATTTGTGCAGGAGAGGACATATGCTTCCATGAAGATCACTGCTTATATATACATGAATTCCACTTTGCTACTATTAAATTGTTTTCTCGCTACTTTTCTTGAAAATATCTGACAACACTGCATATTAATGGAAAGTCACTCTTGATCGCTGGACGAACACAGATGCTAAAACTGAAATTTTACCCCCTCTCCTCTTTTACTCCACAACAAGTATGAAAGATCTATCATGTTAGAACATAGGAGAACATATAAACAAACCCATCCACAATTTAGAAATGTCCATTTACTCTATTTACAATAACTGGACAGGAAGGACAATGCCCAAAGCTAATACTGGCAAATAAACACATCATCTAAAATTATATAGGCCTAGGCCTAATATATAGCCTTCAATAATTATAACCCAACAAATGTTGAACGGGATGTTGTTCTTCATGAATTAACACATTAACTACCGCAAGCCGGTGGGACCGTCTTTTGAAATCTTATCATTTGGACTGCAAGCTGCTCAGAGCGTCAATCTAATTTTAGTAATAAAACGAATGAAAAATGTACTGAAACACTTTCTGATCTAGTTCGAAATTTTAAGTTGCTACTGGAAAACAAATTACCAAAGCATGGTTGTTGTAGAACACTGGAAAATTGATATTATGTTCATGTTTTTCAGCGTTTTGGGTTAGTTACCAAATCGTGTAAAACTGTTCACGGGGCAATAAGCATGTGGGGGCAATAGGCGTGGCCCGCCGACCAAGCTGAGTTTGTTCTGTTGTAATACTACTCATGAACCATGGGGACAAAGGGCGCTGTGTGTTTTCGTTCAAATGCAGTGTTTCATTCTCCATAGGGGCCAAAACAACCAATGAAATAGGTCGAATCTTTACAAATTTCAAGGTGTCACCTGACCACCTCATTGGCAGCCATTACAAACGCGCCTTAAAACTTTTTAGACGCTTTGCATCCCTGCGCTAAACTGTTTCCCCATGCATACATGCTTATTGCCCCGCAGTGTTGATTTTGTCCATTTTTTGGTGCAGAGGGAAAAAAATTTAAATTAAATATGTTCAAGTACTTTTAAAATTAAAGTGTGTTTTTTTCCCAATGCAGTAATGATATTCCCAAAGGACTGCGATATTATGTGCAAGAAAAAGTGACTACATACGGAAATATAGAAAAAAAAGTGTTAGGTGGTGCAAACGTGGGTGCTTTTTGCCCCCTGTTACCTACCGTGGCAACTAGTGATAGGACCACAAAAAATGCTTGTACATCTCGTCTAACTCTTAGTATACGAGCGGCCTTCTAGAGAGGCTGATGATCGATCCCCGTCAATAGCGAAAATTTATAGCTGAATGCATGTTTAAAACCACTGAACAATTTAGTTACGTGCATGATATAGGGGTTTCATTTCTTCACATTTTGATATATAACACTTATGTTATCTTTATAAATAAATTATTTATTGCAAAATCTGTAATGGTAGTCATGAAAGGCCGCTCGTATACTAAGAGCTAACGGCTGAATAGGCTAGAAACCTGTTTCAACAATTGACTGATAAATCTAGTGACGAGGACAAGAGTGAAAACGGTGTGCACATTGATTGAAATAGGGATTTTGATAGAGATGGGGTGCAAGCAGTTATAATTGTGAAAATATTGCAAGTCCTCGGCCATCGGAGGGCCGTTAAATAGCAACAACCTTTATTAGAGTTACAAATGGTGCTTATTGTAATAGTACATTCATTTATCTTTAGAATGGCGTGTAATTCATAAAAATCTGTAAACAATTACGAAAACTACCGCTTACTTTGTGCAAACACCTACAGGATAAAAATGGAAAAAAAATTTAATTCGGCCTCGGTGTGTTTTTCAATTCGGTAGTTAATGTGTTAAAAAAGAAAAACATAAAACAAATCAATGATTGTATTACACAGCTGACACATAAAACAAATCAATGGATGTATTTACATAGCTGACATCTATGAATTATTCTGCCCTAACTTATGCCTATAATGCCGTCAAAGGATGCGTCAACGAACTTCGAAATCATAAGGGAGCTAAACGATCTTTACTGTGAAGAGCAGAATGGAATGGATTTCTACTGAAGCCTACTTTCTTACTATTAGGCCTACTATTTACAATAAACCAGATTAAATAAAATACTACCTGATTGGCTTTATTAAACTGCTTCTTCAAGCCTGCAAGAGACATTTTGTCTGTTTCTTCGCGATATTTATTGAATCCGTTAAAAACGTTTAGTTAACAACAGCGAAGGCGTTGTCTGCTACCACGGATTCATTGCCACTGATCGATGAGAGCTGTAGGTCCGAATAATCGTGTGACGTCACAAGATGTTTAACACACTTCCGGTTGCAATACGACGTGTTATTGTTTTGTTTTTGTTTTTTAATTCCCGCTCTCATCACATCCCGCGTAGCGATGCCCCCCCCCCCCCCCAATTTGGTATATATGGGTGTGTGCATGTTTTTTTTAAGCGGACAGAGTACAGGCATTGAAGATAGCATGCATTAAAGGATTTCTTAAGCGTGTGTTATATTTTTCTAGTATCACGTTTCTTGGCGAAGGTCAGGGGTCAGCAACCCAGGAGCTTTTGGGATCTACTTTCCTATATCACGATCCTATATCAAGTAGTTCATGAATATATTTTAGTTGCCAGCTCGAAAGTTTTCATTGGGAATGCGGAAAAAGTATCGTTGATTTGGGGACACTGCGATTTTAAATGCTGGCGGGAGAGCTATAGTTCAAAATTTCTGTAGTTTAAAGAGTGTTTCTTTTTTCCTCCGGCAGTCGCCTAAAGTAAAGATCTACCAAATTATTCACTGGATCTACCAGTAGATCGGGATCGACTGGTTGCCGACCCCTGGCGCAGACGATCATACCTCTCCACAACTTCCTATCTCCAGCACTATTTACTGTTGTTGCCTGCTTTCCATTTTATGATGTCAAACTGTCCAGTATTATCTCTCTTTGTCAACCTCTTTCTCTATTCCTTCAATCTTTTTTGTTGGCACGATATATCACAACTTTCATCTTCTCATAACATGCGCCATGAAAGTGGATTGCTTCTTTTTAACATGAGGAATAAGCTTCCTTTCCGCACTAGCCTCTGTTGGGACATCTTCATTACTCTTTTTTTAGCTGTTCATGATATTTTTAACACTCTTCTGTAAAACCACAATAATTGGCCTCAAGTGCTTTTCTTACTTATTTACTAATTGTCCATGACTCACTCCCATATGTCAGGGTTGGTATATAAACCATTGAAGAACTCACATTAACAAAGAATTGTTGCATAAAGTACTTTTCATTTTATTGAATTTGGCTAGGCTACTCTACTCTTCACTTCTGAATTTTTTGTTTAAATATAATGATGAAAAATATCCCGTTCAGCCTCTGATGTGTTATTATTAGGATATACTAAGTATATTGTTTTCAATTCCAAATAATATAAACAACTGCCGATATGGGAAACTGGCATCTCACCTTTACTTCTGACGTGCATCTTCCATCTGATGTTATTAACGGGCCTAAGTATTTGAATCCACTGACTTATTTCAACACTGTTACATTTACTTTGATAGTGCATTCTGGAGAAGTCATTTTCTTCGAGATCACCATTACTTCTGTCCTTCTGCTATTAAGGCTGAGACCTTTATTTTCACTTTCTGTCACTATTTTATGATTTCCTACAGCTCCATTTCACTTTTTGCAATTAAGACAGCATTATCAACGTATCTCAAGTTGTTTATAGTATGTCCACCAATTGGTATTCCTGACATATCCTCTATGGATCACATTATATTTTCACTTTACAGACTGAACAGATCACATGAAAGCGCACATCCCTAGCACCAGTTTTTTTACCTGCTGAAATGTTCCTATGTGGCTGTTGGTTTTTATAGCTGCTGTTTGTTGCGAGGACATGTTATTTATTATTTTCAAGTCATTACGAACGATGTTTATGCTAACATTTCGATAATTTCCTCATGATTCACTTTGTCAAATTCCTTACTGTAGTCTATAACTTACTGTAGTTCTGGCTCCATCCCTCTTCGGGATCTTCTTTGCCTTACTCTTGAAACATGCATTCAGAGATGCAACTGGAGGAATATGCCTTCAAACTAGGTCAGATGACCGTTTGTTTAATCTCGCAAGGCTGAAGGCAAAAATAAAAATCAGAAGGGTCACTGTACGAGACTTGTTATTCGCTGATGAAGCTGCAGTCGTCACTCAACGCCAACAGGAGCTTCAGAGCTTGGTTAATCGCTTCACCCAAGCATGCAAGGACTTTGGCCTCACAATAAGTCTAAAGAAAACAAATGTGCGGTGTCAGGATGTGGGTACTGCACCAGTTATCAATATCGATAACTAAGAATTGGCAGTGGTGCACCACTTCACATATTTGGTGTCTACCATCAATGACAAACTCTCTCTGGACACAGACATTGACAGCTGTATTGGAAAAGCTGCAGCTTCCTTTGTCCGCCTCACATCACGTGTTTGGGGAAACTCCAAACTCACAACGAAGACCAAAGCTGATGTATATAATGCCTGCGCCACCTGTACACTTCTATATGGCAGCGAGACATGGACAACCTATGCTAAGCAAGAATGAAAGCTCAATACTTTCCATCTACGATGTCTACGCCACATCCTCGGCATTTCGTGGAAAGAAAAAGTGACAAATGTCGAGGTGTTGTCACATGCTGGCCTTCAAAGCATGTATACACTGCTTATACAGCGCAGATTACGCTGGCTTGGCCATGTACGCCGCATGGAAGATGGTCGCATCCAGAAAGATATCTTCTACGGACAACTGGCAGATGGCAAAAGAACAGTTGAGCGACCGCAGCTTAGATTCAAAGAGGTGTGCAAGAGAGACATGACGGCACTGGACATAAATCCAGCAACCTGGGAGGATGAAGCTGCCGATCGCACCTAGTGGCGATGCTATCTGCGGCACCACCTCTGATTGGGCGAAAAGAAGCTCGCACAACAAGCAGAAGAGAAGAGAAAATGTCGAAAGGAACACCAGGAAAATAAGCAGCTGAGGGCTGTCACCACAGGGGCGAATTCCCATAGTCAGTTATGACTGAAGGGGCTATTATTATTATTACGGTGATCAGCGGATTCCCAGAAAATTGACTAATGTTAACCTTATTATATTGAGATATCACGCAGATGTCACATCAAGACAAGAATACCTAATGTTATTTACTGTATGTGATATTTTATATGTCGTATTACGATATGTCAACAACTGACTTGATTGTTGATAAACTTGGTCACAGTTTATCGTAGACGACAGAGGTGATTATTATTACAGGAAGACTCCCGATACGAGCAGTAACATTCTCACAGTCTAGTGACTAGTAACCCCGTTCAGTCATAAGTGATTATGGGAATGCGCCCCTTAGGTGGTAGACCTCAGATGTTTTTTTTTTCTGGGTTTCCTTTCGGCGGTTTTCCCTGCTAGTGAGAGCTTCTTTTCGCTCACAGTAATTGGGGATATAAAAATAAAGGCAGTCCCAAAGCAGATACTGCCGTAGGTGAGTGAAGATTTAGAGACTTCACTATACTAAGTCCAGCATCGATAGGTGGGGTCGATAGGTGGGGTGACCAGTTCTTTTCCTCGCTGTCATATCCTTCTCTAACCCAAGAGGGGGGGGGTCAAGTACCCATTTACAGCTGGGTAGACTGGAGCGTGACGATACCGTGAGTCGAACCTGGCACCTTTGCCGCCAGAGACCAGCGTCTAACCACTCTGTCAGTCGGACGAGATACACAAATTAATAAATTACAATGGGCATCAGAGTGGGGGGGTACAGATAAACCTCTCCAAGACAATAGCAACCTGCTTCTCTCTGTCAAATCGCAAAGAAACGATTAAACTGCAACTAAATGGAAGTGAGCTTCCAATCGAGGAAAATCCAACATACCTGGGAGTCAAGTTGGATAAGAATTGAGAACACAGTTATTTGCTAGCAAAACTCAGCTGAGCTGCTGGCTATATGATGGCGTCCCACTAAAATGTATGTAATATCTTCTGGGAAAAACACCACAGGCAATAACCGACTGTGTCCCTGGACAGAATTATATCAAATGGCAAAAATGCGCGTCTCTGTCCCGCTAATATGATTACATTTGTCCAATCACAGACTTCCCCCCTAACTTTTTCAAATCTACAACCAAAAGTCTCTGTCCCCGCTAATAAATTTCAGTCCAATCTTCCCCCCAGTCAAAGTACAACCAAATGCATTTTCAGATCTGTCTGTTGTCTGTTGGTCCGTCTGTCTCTACTTGGTTTTTCACAAAAACACACTTGGTTCTACATGCAATACCCTACACAAATCTGCCTCCTAAGTTATTTTTAGCCACAATTCTCCACCTTCCCCCTCTCGTTCATTACAGCTTGATTTTTGCATTTGCGTGTCTCAAGGACGAAAATTTGAAACTTTAGTGAAAGTATGAACAGTACAGTCGCTAGTCTGATATGAACAACACAGTCTTTTGTCAATATCTTCCTTGTTATCTATCCGTCTGTATAATTTAAAGTATATTAGTTCTCTGCTTAAGATGGGCTATCAAACTAGCTAGGTTTTATATTCATAACTCTATTATTAAGAAAAAACATATTTTTTCTCAAGTTTAGTTTTTTTGAAATTTGTTCGCGAACCTGCTCCACGGCGTTTGCCGCTGAATTCAAATAAAACGACCAAGTATCGAAAAACGTCCAAGAAATGACTGTTTCGAATAAGAGCTAAGGTCTTTTTTGTCCATTTCCTTACATTGTGTCAACTAGTGACGTGAATTTTTTTCTTTTACTACCAATTGCGTCTTTTTGCCTTTCTAGATTCAAACACGTGTTCAGTCATATTTTTCCTTTTTTTGATCTCCGTTTCCCTCCTGTCTACAAAGGGTAAACCGTTTCGTCTGCACGTCTAACTAGTTAGTTTGAATGGCGGTAGGAAATGCGGGCATGGGCGAGCATGTCTCCTAGTATCTTACGCATTATTTTTATCCCTACATTTTATCCTTATATTTGGAGATATTTTAACGTTGTATCACGATAAATTCATCACACATCTCCCCACCTGAAAACATGCACTACGGCAAGTTCCAAAACCAGTGATACACATAGATAAAATTACTCCTCACGCCTACCACTACTCTAATTTTGATCACAGGGGTGCCGACTGAGGAAATCTGCACCGACATTCAATGACCCTGGGATATACTCAATACTAAACTGATAAGGTTGCAATAATAAAGACCATCTCAACAATCTAGCATTTTCATGCTTAGCCTGAGATAAGAACACCAGGGGCTGATGATCCGTCTGGACCACAAAAGTCCTACCATACAGATAGATTTGGAACTTTTTTATTGCCCAGATTAACGCTGAACATTCTTTTTCGCTTGTGGAATATCCTTGCTCCGCTTTATTCAATTTGCGGCTTGCATAAGCGACTGGGTTCAGTTCCCCATCGGGTGAAGATGACCTTTGCAACAGAGCCGCCCCGAGGCCTACATTACTTGCATCTGTTCTCACCACGAAGTCCTGTGTCAAATCAGGCAATTTGAGAATAGGCTTGCTAGTGAGTTTTTCCTTTAACTCTTGGAAAGCCAATTCACATTGCGCAGTCCAAACTATTTTATCTGGATGTCCCTTGCGAGTCAGATCAGTCAGAGGAGCACAAATAGAGTTAAAATTTTTGATATATTTTTGGTAAAATCCACATAATGACACGAATGATCGCACGTCCTTTTTTGTTTGTGGTCTAGGTGCTCTCTGCAGTTTTTCCAAGTTCTTGGGATCAGGGGTCATGTTACCCTGATATACAGTGTGTCCCAAGAATTCCAACTCTTTGCATCCAATACAACATTTTGTTGGCCTAGCAGTTAAATTCGCCTCCCTAAGCCTATCAAATAACATTTTTAGAGAGTTAACGTGTTCTTCAAATGTCTCTGTGGCGACGAGAATATCATCCATGAAATTCGTGATACATGGGTTATTCAGGGGATCCAACAATTTGCGCATCATCCTTGAAAATACACTCGGAGCATTTTTCAATCCGAATGGTAGCATGTTGAATTCATAATGTCCTTCCGAGGCGCTAAAAGCTAAATAAGGTCTCACTTCAGGCTTCACTGGAATCTGGTAATAGCCTTTACTAAGATCCACCTTTGAAAAGTATTTTGCCTTGTTTAATCTGGCAAATAACTGTTTTGTGTCTGGTAATGGATCCACTTGTCCTTCTGTGACAGCATTCAGTTTCCTGTAATCTATGCACAGTCTATGTTCCCCAGACGGTTTCCTCAACAGAACTACACTGGAGCTAAAAGATGATTCACTGTGTGAAATAATCCCCTCCTTCAACAAATAATCTATTTCTTCTTTCAATGCCTTCTCCTTCGCGAACGGAATAGAATAGGCTCTCATACAGATTGGGTTTGAGTCTACCAGTTTCATGTCATACTGTAGCAAATTTGTATGTCCTGATTTATCTGTTAATACATCTGTATGTTCCTCCAGAACCTGTTGAACTCTCTCCCTCTGATTTTTAGTCAGGTGCTTACTGACTTTTACCTGTGCGGCTGTTTCACAAGGATGTAATGGGTATTCATGTGAGGTGAGTGGTTCCTTTTGCATTTGAGTTGCGATAGCCAAGGTCAGTAAGGGGGTGCTTTCCTGGAGTGGTCTGTCCAGATACTTCTTTAAAAGATTTACATGATAAACGTTCTCCTTCCCCTTTTTGTCAATTTTATAGTTTGTTCTAGACACCTTCTCTAGAACCGTATATGGACCTTGCCATCCAATTTGTAATTTATTCTGGCTGCCGGGTAGTAGAAGAAGCACCTTCTCTCCCACAGCTAGTTCTATGTCCTTTGCCTTCCTATTAAAATATGCTGCATGTTTCTTCCTGGCTTGTCTCAAATTATCATTTGCCAGTTTCCATCCAGCTTTCAGACGAGTGGTCAGTTCGTTCACATATTGATACGATGAGGTAACAGTCTCTTCTGCCTTCTCATCTGTCCAGGTCCTTAATAAAGCTACATCTGGACTTTTAATTTTTCATACTTATTTTTCATGGCACCCATCGGGTCCCTTCCATTGGAAGCTTTATAATGAGGACTTTTCTTCCTAGAATCATCACTCACAAATCGACCACTACTAATTTTTTTCTTGGGTTTGTCTCCCCACTTTAGATTGCTTATGAGAGATCTTCGCTCTCTTTTAGGTTCCTCCAGTTGATATAAGGCTGACCGAGGGATTGTCAGCTTATTCTGGGGTAAAATTACTCTTTGTACTCGTCGCATAGTGGCCATGTTAATCCATTCAAGTTAAGATTGGGTGTGAAAAGGGGGCTCCCATTCCACTTTGTCTACCTGATTATAATTATTTTTCCTTCCAGGCCTAAGTTTGCCCCGTGGCGTTTCTAGGTCCTGCACATATTTTCCCTTTCTGGGTGTTCCCTCATGAAATACGCCACATGCTTCTACAAAGTTTTAAATATCGACATTTACGTCGGGCCAATAGTATTTTCGAGCAACTTTTTGGCAGATGGTACCTACTTTCTCATGGTCACCATCTTTTCCAACATGTAAGCTCCTTATTAAATTTGCCCTATATACCTTGGGAAGAACCAACTGTCCGTGACCAGTGGATCTAGTTCCTGTCTTCCTGTATAATAATCTGTCCTTCATAAAATACTCTCCCTTGCTTGGAGGTGTGTGGCATTTGGGCAATTTTTTAAAACATGGCTTGAGTGTCCTATCCTCAGCCTGCGCCTTCCTCATCTCCTCTGGATGAGCATTTATAGGTTCACCTTCTTCCTCCTTTTTCTGTGACCTGGTCTGCACTGTCGCCATGATCACAGGTCTCTCGGGATTCCCCAAGAAGACGTACCTACACCCCAATATCAGAGGGTAGATTGGTTCATCTATCACTGCTGCTCTGATTTCTCCTTCCACATAGCGAGTTTTCACCGTTATCCTTGCGATGGGAAGTGTCATGAGTGGTATGTCCTTAGTCGCCCCTTGTATTTCCACTGTTTCTGTGGTATACTGACTTGGGTCCACTAGGCTAGACTTCACAACTGAATCATAATCCAAACCTGTATCATAAAGGCACCTTATGGTGACCCCATTACAAATAACATCCTCACAAACTGGGGGGTGATAAGGTTCCTGCTGTCCATTAGGATTAACCTTTAATCTTTGAGTCCCCGACTTCATTGCAGCAATGTTTGAAGGTTTCCTTCTACAAAATTCGGTGTTATGGTTGTCTTTCTTACACCATTTGCACCATCTTTTTCCTTGGTTAAACGGTTTTCTTTCATTATATTTTTGGTCATTGAACTGTGAGTTTCTGTCACGATAGT
Organism: Oreohelix idahoensis; assembly: GCA_024509875.1. Taxonomy (NCBI): domain Eukaryota; kingdom Metazoa; phylum Mollusca; class Gastropoda; order Stylommatophora; family Oreohelicidae; genus Oreohelix; species Oreohelix idahoensis. The sequence goes on from JAMPIV010001073.1 coordinate 347,545, forward strand.
CATTTCTTGGCCTATCAAAGTTTGTCCTGCCTTTATTACCCTGTTCTCTATTATCAAATTTACTAAATTGTTGTGGAGCTTTAAAATTTTCTATGTGCTTCTTTTTAGTGCCACTTACCTCTGCCTGGGCTGCCTGATACCTCCCAGCGACATTTAAAACCTCCCCCAACCTCTCTGCACCTTGTTCCATGAGAAATTTCTCAAGTCTGGAGCCATGGACCCTCTTAATTGCTCTATCATGATCAACTCTTTAAGATCTTGGGTCTTCCCCAGAGCAGTCCATTTCTCCAAATAGGTTTCCAGTCTGGCAGAGAATTGGTGGTATGTCTCCCCAGACATAATAATAGCCCCTTCAGTCATAACTGACTATGGGAATGCGCCCCTGAGGTGACAGCCCTCAGCTGCTTATTTTCCTGGTGCTCCTTTCGACGTTTTCTCCTCACCTCTGCTTCTTGTGTGAGCCTCTCTTCGCCCAATCTGAGGTGGCGCCGTAAATAGCATCGCCACTTAGTGCGATCGGCAGCTTCATCCTCCCATGTTGCTGGATCCATGTCCAGTGCCCTCATATCTCTCTTGCACACATCTTTGAACCTCAGCTGTGGCCGCCCAACTGTTCTCTTGCCATCTGCTAATTGTCCGTAGAAGATATCTTTTGGGATGCGACCATCTTCCATGCGGCGAACATGGCCAAGCCAGCGAAGTCTGCGCTGTCTAAGAAGCGTATACATACTTTGAAGGCCAGCACGTGACAACACCTCGACATTTGTCACTTTATCTTTCCACGAGATGCCGAGGATGCGGCGTAGACACCGCAAATGGAAGGTATTGAGCCTTCTTTCTTGCTTAGCATAGGTCGTCCAGGTCTCGCTGCCATATAGGAGTGTGCTGGTGACGCAGGCATTATATACCGCAGCTTTGGTCTTCATTGTGAGTTTAGAGTTTCCCCAAACACGCGATGTGAGGCGGGCAAAGGTAGCTGCAGCTTTGCCAATGCGGCTGTCGATTTCTGTATCCAGAGAGAGTTTGTCATTGATGGTAGACCCTAGGTATGTGAAGTGGTGCACCACTGCCAATTCATAGTTATCGATAGTGATAACTGGTGCAGCACCCACATCCTGACTCAGCACATTTGTTTTCTTTAGACTTATTGTGAGGCCAAAGTCCTTGCATGCTTTAGTGAAGCGATTCATCAAGCTCTGAAGCTCCTGTTGGCTTTGAGTGACGACTGCAGCATCATCAGCGAACAACAAGTCTCTTATAGTGACCCTTCTGATTTTTGTTTTTGCCTTCAGCCTTGAAAGATTAAACAGACGGCCATCTGACCTAGTGTGAAGACATATTCCTTCAGTTGCATCTCTGAATGCATGTTTCAAGAGTAAGGCAAAGAAGATTCCGAAGAGGGTCGGAGCCAGAACACAGCCTTGTTTAACGCCACTTCGTATATCAAAGGGCTGTGACGTGCTTCCAGCATATTGGACTGTTCCCTTCATGCCGTCATGGAATGACTTTATCATTTTCAGCATTTTAGAAGGGCAGCCTATTTTCAGGAGGATTTTAAAGAGTCCATCCCTACTAACCAGGTCGAATGCTTTTGTGAGGTCTATAAAGGCGATATATAATGGTCTTTTCTGCTCTCTTGATTTTTCCTGAAGCTGGCGGAGAGAGAAGATCATGTCTGTTGTTGATCTGCCAGCTCGGAATCCACACTGTGACTCCGGATATATGCGCTCAGCTAACTTGTGTAGTCGCATTAAGATGACTTTGGCAAAAACCTTACCAACAATACTAAGAAGAGAGATGCCTCTGTAGTTATTGCAATCTCTTCTGTCTCCTTTATTTTTATACAGTGTTACAATCTTGGCATCTCGCATGTCTTGAGGAATAGTTGTCTCTTCCCAGCACTGGCACAGCATCCTATGCAGGGGATGTAATAGCGTGCTCTTACAGCATTTGATTAAATCAGGAGGAATCCCATCACTGCCTGGTGCTTTGCCAGAGGCCAAGCTATCAATGGCCTTGCTGAGTTCCTCTAATGTTGGTTCGGCATCCAGCTCCTCCATAGTTGGCAGACTGTTGACACTATCAAGGGCTGCAGGCGTAACGGTATTGTCTCTAGCGTAAAGCTCAGAGTAGTGCTCGACCCACCTCTCCATCTGCTTACCCTTATCGGTTAGCTTCTCTCCGCTGATGGTTTTTAGCGGTGCCGTCTTACTTTTATGGGGGCCAAGTGCTTTCTTTATACCGTCATACATTTGTCTAATGTTGCCTGTTTGCGCTGCAATCTGGATGCTCTCACTGAGCTGGAGCCAGTAGTCATTTGCACAGCGTCGAGCAGTTTGTTGAACTTTGCTTCTCGTATCCCTCAGGATCTGTAGGGTTCTGGCACTCTGTGAACGTTTGAATTCATTCATAGCACTGCGCTTAGCTTCAATGACAGGTGCCATCACATCTGATGAAGCATCAAACCAGTCATTTGACTTTGCTGTTTTCTTACCAAAGGTGGCAAGTGCAGTACTTTGAATGGTGTTCCGTAGATGCTCCCAGTTCTCTGTAATAGTATCACCATGCTGAGGGCTACTGAGCACTTTCTCGAAGGTCGCAGTGAATTGAGCGATCATGAAAGGGTCTGACATCTTGCTGGTATCAATGCGTGGTTTCCCTTCATGTCTGACACGATAGAGTTTTCTTGGTTGTGCTCTGATTTTGCAGCAAACCAAGGAGTGATCTGTATCACAGTCTGCACTATGGTACGAGCGCGTGGAGAGCACAGACCTGAGGAGTGGCCTTCTGACGAGAATCAGGTCAAGTTGGTGCCAGTGCTTGGATCGTGGGTGTCTCCATGACACCTTATGCTGGGATTTGCTTATTTCTATTTTTTCGATAATTGCTTGGTGCAAAATTTTCTGTCCACAGTTCGGGTTTGACCCTAATCCCCATGCACCCAATGGGGAAAGCAGACAGTGGCGGGACAACACCTTATTGACTGGGGGCTGCCCAGCTTGAAGCGGGCGGTAGCTGTCCAGTGAGATCCTAGAACCTCTCCCACTGTCGGAAGTAGCCCCTGGCGCCATGCCCTTCGCCAATTGGGTAAAATGCTTATAACCGGTAACTGCTACTTCCAGTGTTTTGCCGACACCTATAGGGTGAAGCTGGAGTGTCCTCTCCAGACAACAGTTTGGCATTTCTAAATTTCTTACGATAAAATTCACCATTTTTTTCATATCTCAATAACAAAGCCTGCTTTAGCATGTCATAATTGTCTTGGTCTTCTCTATTCATTTTAGCAAAGACTTCATAAGAAGTACCTCTCAGTCCCTGTGATAACTTTAGACTCCACCTCTCTCTCTCTCTAACCCATATGTAGTAGCTAATAATTCAAATCTACTGAGGTACCCCTCAATGTCATCGTCTTTCTCAACAAAATGGTCTAAATGAAACCCCATAGCTGAGGTTGAGGCTCCCTGACTAGGCGTAGCATCTGAGACAAAAGGGCTGGCACCATTTTCAGGAGCATGGCCTTGTAATTCCAGCTCCCTTAGTCGTAATTCGTGCTCCCTTTGTAACCTTCTATCTTCTGCCTCCCTTTCGGCAGTCAACCTTTTTCCTTCTGCCTCCCTTTCGGCCTTTTTTTCTTCTGCTTCCCTTTGCTGTCGTTTTTCTTCTGCCTCTAATTGGAGCCTTTTACTCTCCCTATCTGCCTCCAATGCTTTTGCCTCTTTGTCAGCCTCAATCTGCAACCTCTTAAGTTCTTTATCAGCCTCAATTTGTAACCTCTTCTCTTCAGCTAACCTCCTATCTTCCCTTTCAATATACTTGTCACATTCAGAAGTTACATACTGAATTAAAACCTGACCCTCCATATTCATTTCCTTCGCCGTTAGCACAGCAGCCGATCTAAATTTTGCTAGGTCAGCCATCATACAAAATAACAATGACCAAGGTAAATCTAATGATATAGTGACTAAGGTAATTCTACTTATATATAATGGCCAAGGTAATTCTAATTAATTAATGACTAAGGTAATTCTAATTAATTAATCAATTAACTAATTACCACTGGCTGTGAAGATTCACCAACTTTTATTTTCCCCTTTTTATTTTAAGGGACACTTTTTAAATTTTTACAATCTGTCCCCACTGGTTTAATTCTCCCACCAGGAGATTCTAATATCTTTGATAAACTTAATATCCCTGGACAAGACCCCAATATTTGTAGTGGTTTTTAATGGTATTGTATGGTTGTGATATTACCTAGTGTAATGTATGAGGTCAGCTGTGAAGGCTCCTGAGATAAATGTTTATGGGAATTACAGAAGGCCCTTCTTACTACCACTTACGACCTCAAACATATCTCTTTTACTATTATGAATGTAGCTACGTTAAAAAGTCTAGGGTACTGAAATGTAATGTGTTGTAGTAGAATATACAAACACACACAGATAATTAATAAGTCTAATAATATTAATAAAATTCTATAACACACTGAACTAACTCAGACTGTTTTAGTTTAAATATTAAAATTTTTTCTAAATTTATTTGTTCTGAACCAATGTTTTATTTTGGTCAGAACATTGTGGTGAAGTGGGATGTTATAAATACTTATAGGGAACTTAGTGTACTGACTGAGATCAGCTGTGAAGGTATCTATATCTATTAAGAGTAGTGTATTATAGATAACCTTACTTGCTACCACATATCTATATATCTCAGTCAGAATTATTCTGGAATAGTGTGATGCTACGTTATGTGTCTAGGGTATGAGTATGGTGAAGTGTAAGTCACAACAACAGACAAATAAACAATTTAATTTAATCCACTACTCTTGACAACACTGTGACACTCACATACATATAACACTCTACAAAGATATCTTAAAAGAGTCACTGATAAACTTTCAAATAACAATATGTATTCATTACTGGCATGAATGAATATGTGTCCTGATTCAACTACAAGGGAACCAGGAATCACAATCAATTTAAATTACAAGTTATGTACAGAATGTATTTAATATGAATATTGTAGTGACATATATTATTACAAATGTTCTATGTGTGTCAGTTGTGTAGTAGTAAAATGAGGTAATACTGGTTTTGTTTTGTTCAAGCTCTGTTGGTATTTGTCATCATGACTTCAATAGTTTGTCTTTAGGGACCAGTATTGGAGATGTTCACAGTTCCTGATTTTAAGACAAGTAAATTCCCCTCTTAATGTTAATTTTAAAAAGTCAGTTCAAGATGAGGGGACATAATGTTGAGCTCAGCCGGTCAATTCGCTTATCTGGCGTGATGGCGGCAGGAAAGGACTCCTCTGCTCGAATTCTCCTCTGGGCTCAGGAGACACCTCACTGATAGCTAAAAAGACCAAGGAGTATGCTGTCCGACACTGGATTCAGCAAAGCTCTGACCAGGTGCTGCTCAGTACCATCAAGACCACTGTCCCTGAAATCAAGAAGGATGTACCTTCTACTTCATAACTAACTTAAACTCTCTTGTTACATTGATCACAACACAGCACAAACATTGAGTTCAGAGCATTAGGCCAACTGTCAGCTTCATTTGAAATACTTTATTCCAGTATTACCCTTCTTAATGGTACTACGCCTCTGCACTTCCAGCATTATTTCTTTCTAGTCAATCATCCAGGGGTCAGTGTACTGTTTGGCCATTCCATGCCGTTTTACTTCTCTCCGACACCCTCTGTTCAGGCTGGAGCATTACAGGCTTTACCTCACGTTGGCCACTGAACTACACATATATATACAGGCATAAATCACAATTCACATTCAATTTTCATTAAAAGATATTGAATGGTTCAAGCTTACCACAATTCATACGAATAAACACAGATACGTTGATTAGCAATGAATTCTGGCACAAACTGGCACAAATTCCCATCTGCTTATCTTCCAGGCTTTTATTTAGCCAAATATATGCTGGCTTCAACGCACTGATGCTTTATCAAGCTATTTTAAACAAGTGGTTTCGAACTAACGCTCCCAAGTGTGTATATCAGCGAGTCTGACCAATGAGCCCCGTTTCGACAAGTGTTTGAAAAAATGTTACCTTTCCCCGTTTCCCCTAACAACCAAGATAGTATTTATAGCCCGACCAATCGTGGTTAGGCTTTCATTTGTTGCGCTCCAATCAATTTGGAGTTTACATGGTAGGCTATTTCTGTAACGTAAATTTTTTTCAAACACGTTAAAAAAAAATCTTATGAGCAGAAATGATTTTATGCTGTCAGGCACCCCCAATATTTTATTTTGGGTATAATTTATTAATTCCTGGACTATTTGCGTAACGTTTTACATATTATTTGTCAGCAAGCCCTAAGGAACCCAAAAATACAAATTTAAAGGAGCTACGTGGCTGCATTCAAAATATGCAATTTCTTCTACCTCCTGTTTCGAAGATGTGCTGTCTGGGTACTGTTATGTTCTCAACCGTAAACCCATCTAATGTTATCTTTTCTAATAAGAGTTTTTTATGATTTATAAACCTAACTCTGGGATGGTTAATGTATTTTATCACTGTCCGTCTGAAAAAAAGTTAGTGCTTGTAGTCTTACACGCGTGATGGCAGCCTTTATGTATCGCGCGAAGCGTGTTTAGTGTTCGGCTTTCTGCCTCTCCCTTCTCTTTTTATCCTTTAGTCCAACTGTTCGTTCGTTTTGGTAACGCAGTATAATTAATGTTAGGATTAATTTAGGTCATTACGCAGTACGTCTCAATGTTTTTCTTAGAAATGCAGCACACGTTTCATTGAAGAAGGCGGGTAATAATACAGTAAGCTTTTATATCAACGTGAAAGCGTTACAATTTGCAGACGAAGCAGAAAACAAGGGGGATTTCGAGTACATTCTTTGTGACAGCACTGTTATTTTCCCATTGCTCTTCTCTTTATTAATTTTATTTGTTAGGCTTTATATTTACCTAATAATTTATATATGTGGATTAGAATATTTCATGACACCTCCCCTCTTAAAACAGACATTATATGTCAGTCCTTTATTCTATATACACATAGAGAAATTTATTATTATTTCTGGGGTTTACGGTGATTCTCATCACACGGATGGCGGCTTAAAAAATCCGCTCCCAGATTTGTTTTTCCAGATATATACTCAATGCTAAAATTATATGGAGCCAGAAGCAAAGACCATCGGAGTAACCTAGAGTTCTCATGCTTAGCCTGTGCTAAAAACGATAAAGGTTTGTGATCTGTTTGCAACTTAAATGCCTTCCCATATAGATAAATATTGAATTTCTTTATCGCCCATATTACTGCAAGACATTCTTTTTCGCTAGTTGAGTAGTTGATTTCAGCTTTATTCAACTTTCTGCTAGCATATGCCACTGGGCTTAATTCCCCATCCAATGCATCTGATTTCTGTAGAAGAGTTGCACCCAGCCCAATATTACTTGCATCCGTCCTTACTATGAATTCTTGACTTAAGTCAGGTAATTTCAAAATGGGTTTACTTGTGAGCTTTTCCTTCAACTCTTGGTAAGTCATTTCACATTGTGGAGTCCATGTAATGCGATCTGGATGTCCTTTACGTGTCAATTCAGTTAACGGTGCACATATGGAATTAAAGTTTTTGATATACTTCTGGTAGAAACCACATAATGAGACAAAGGATCTCACGTCCTTCTTGGTTTGTGGTCTCGGGGCTTTCTGTAGTTTCTCTAAGTTCTTTGGGTCAGGGGTCATGTTTCCCTGATAAACTGTGTGTCCCAAAAATTCCAATTCTTTACATCCAACGCAACATTTGGTTGGTCGGGCTGTTAAATTTGCCTCCCTAAGTCGATCAAACAGCATGTTCAGAGAGTCAATGTGTTCCTCAAATGTTTCTGTTGCTATAAGGATATCATCCATAAAATTTGTTATACAGGGATTATTCAGAGGATCCAATAATTTTCTCATCATTCTAGAGAAGACACTAGGCGCATTCTTCAATCCAAATGGCAATCTATTAAACTCATAGTGTCCTTCTGAGGTACTAAAAGCTAGGTATGGTCTAACCTCAGGCTTTACTGGAATCTGATAGTATCCTTTACTCAGATCCACTTTTGAGAAATATTTAGCTTTATTTAGCCTGGCAAACAGCTGATTTGTATCCGGCAATGGATCCACCTGTCCTTCTGTAATAGCGTTCAGTCTCCTGTAATCTATACAGAGTCTATGTTCTCCAGAGGGCTTCCTTAAGAGTACAACACCGGAACTATACGAAGACTCACTGTGCGAAATAATTCCTTCCTTCAATAGATAGTCTATCTCTTCCTTCAAAGCTTTTTCCTTAGCAAACGGAATCGAATATGGTTTCATACAGACAGGTGTGGAGTCTATGAGTTTCATATCATATTCCAATAGGTTTGTATGCCCTGGTCGGTCTGTTAACACCTCTGCATGATTATTTAGAACCTGTTGCACTCTCTCTTTCTGAGTTTTCGTTAAATGTGTACTGATTTTCACCTGTGCTGCTGTCTCACAGGGGTGTAATGGATATTCAAATGATGAAAGTGGTTCCTTTTTCATCTCCATGGCGATGGACAAGGTCAACAAGTGTGTCTCTTCCTGATGTTCTCTTTCCAAATATTTCTTCAGGAGATTCACATGATAGATTTTTTCTTTCCCCTTCTTATCTATCTTATAATTTGTTCTAGACACCTTCTCTAAAACTGTATATGGACCCTGCCATCCAATTTGTAACTTATTCTGACTCCCAGGCAAAAGAAGCAGTACTTTCTCTCCCACAGCCAAATTTCTGTCTTTCGCCTTCCTGTTATAATAGGCAGCATGTTTCTTCCTGGCTTGTTTCAAATTTTCATTGGCAAGTTTCCAGCCAGTTTTCAACCGAGTGGTCAGCTCATTCACATATTGGTATGAAGATGTAATGTTTTCCTCTGCCTTTTCATCAGTCCACGTTCTTAACAAAGCTACATATGGACCTTTAATTGTGTGGACCTATTTGTCCATGCACCGGTATGGTCTCTTCCACTCGAAGCTTTATAGTGATGATTTTTCCTCCCAGAATTTTCATTCACAAAACGACCGCTACCAATTTTTCTTTTGGGGCTTTCTCCCCTCTTAAAATTCTTGATGAGAGATTTCCTCTCTACATCTTCTTCCTCCAGTTTGTTTAAGTCCGATTGAGGGATTGTCGGCTTATCCTGGGGTAAGACATCTTTTTGCACTCTCCGCATAGTGGCCATTGTAAAACAGTTAAGTGAAGCTTGTCCGTGAAAAGGGGCTTCCCATTCCATTTGGTCCACTTTATCAAATTTATTTTTCCTTTTATTGTCAGGCCTGATTTTGCCCCATGGCGTGTCCAGGTCCTGATCCATGTTCCCACTTGTGGGTGTTCCCTCATGTGCTATGCTACACCTTTCTACAAAATTTTCAATGTCCCATCTTGCTTTGGGCCAATAATAATTGTGAGCCACCTTTTGAATGATGGTACCTATTTTCTCATGGTCCCCATCTGGTTTCACATGTAGGCTCCTTATTAATTCTGTCCTGTATCTTTTTGGAAGAACCAGCTGTCCGTGACCATGGGATCTAGTTCCGGCCTTCCTATACATCAACTTGTTTTTCATGTAAAAATCTCCCTTGCCTGGAGTTGTATGACAAGTTGACAATTTTCTGAAACAAGGCTTGAGTGTTTTATCCCCAGCCTGTGCCTTCCTCATCTCTTCTGGAGTGGTATCTAACATAATATCCTCCTCCTGTCTTGAGGTCGACCTGACCTGAAGGGTTGCCATATACACAGGTTTCCTTCTGCAACGGTCAGTGTCATGATTGTCCATCTGACAATTCTTACACCACCTTTTTCCTTGGTTGAAAGATTTTCTTTCATCATATTTCCTTTCATCGAATTGTGGGAATTTATTTTTATTGTCATACCGTGGCCTATCAAATTGGTGCTTACCTTTATTTTGATCCCTAGGATCAAATTTATTAAAGTTCTGTGGTGCCCTAAAGTTATCCACCTGTTTCTTTTTATTACCTGTTACCTCTGCTTGAGCTGCTTGATACCTTTCAGCAACATTTAGCAACTCACCCAGCCTCTCTGCACCTTGTTCCATGAGAAACTTTCTCAGGTCTGGAGCCATGGACTCTCTTAGTTGCTCTATAAGGACCATTTCCTTAAGATCTTGGGTTTTCCCCAGAGAAGTCCATTTCTCCAAGTATGTCTCGATTCGTGCAGAGAACTGGTGATAGGTTTCACCTGACAGTAGTTTAGCATTCCTAAATTTTTTCCTGTAAAACTCTGCATTCTTTTCATACCTTAACAAAAGAGCCTGCTTTAGCATGTCATAATTTTCCTGATCACCTCTGCTCATTTTTGCAAAAACTTCATAAGCTGCCCCACGAAGTCCCTGAGATAACTTTAAGCTCCACCTTTCTCTCTCTAACCCATACGTGGTGGCTAATAGTTCATACCTATTTATATAGCTCTCAATATCATCGTCTTTCTCAACAAAATGATCTAAATGAAAGTTCATAGCTGAGGTTGAGGCTCCCTGAGTAACCGTAGCATCAGAGGCAAAGGGACTGGCACCATTTTCAGGAGCATGGCCTTGAAACTCAAACTCCCTTAGTCGTAACTCATGTTCCCTTTGTAATCTCTTCTCCTCCTTTTCTGCTTCCCTCTCTGCAGCTAATCTCTTCTCTTCTCTTTCTGCAGCTAATTTCTTCTCTTCCCTTTCTGCAGCTTGTCTTCTTTCCTCGGCTTCCAATGCTTTAGCCTCTTTGTCAGCCTCAATCTGCAACCTCTTAGTCTCAGCCTCAGCTTCAAATTGCAACTTCTTAATTTCCCTTTCAGCCTCTAACCTTCTTTCGGCTTCTTTTTCTAATCTTCTTTCTTCGCGTTCAATAAATTTGTCACATTCCGTTGTGACATAGGCAACCATAACTTGCCCATCTAATCCTAACTCTTTTGCAGTCTGAACCGCAGCAGATCGAAATTTGGCCAGGTCCGCCATTGTCTATCAGGTAAATTTTTATAATGTCTACCCAACAATTCAATTTCTAACTATATATCTAATGGACAACACAGGCACCGTGAGCTCAACCTTATTTAATTCCACCCAAGGATACCTTTTAATTCTTATATTCCCTGAAGTGAATTACCCCCAATTTTTTTAATAGTTAAAGATTCAAAATCCCAAGAGCGAGACCCCAATATATGTGGTGAAGTGGGATGTTATAAATACTTATAGGGAACTTAGTGTACTGACTGAGATCAGCTGTGAAGGTATCTATATCTATTAAGAGTAGTGTATTATAGATAACCTTACTTGCTACCACATATCTATATATCTCAGTCAGAATTATTCTGGAATAGTGTGATGCTACGTTATGTGTCTAGGGTATGAGTATGGTGAAGTGTAAGTCACAACAACAGACAGATAAACAATTTAATTTAATCCACTACTCTTGACAACACTGTGACACTCACATACATATAACACTCTACAAAGATATCTTAAAAGAGTCACTGATAAACTTTCAAATAACAATATGTATTCATTACTGGCATGAATGAATATGTGTCCTGATTCAACTACAAGGGAACCAGGAATCACAATCAATTTAAATTACAAGTTATGTACAGAATGTATTTAATATGAATATTGTAGTGACATATATTATTACAAATGTTCTATGTGTGTCAGTTGTGTAGTAGTAAAATGAGGTAATACTGGTTTTGTTTTGTTCAAGCTCTGTTGGTATTTGTCATCATGACTTCAATAGTTTGTCTTTAGGGACCAGTATTGGAGATGTTCACAGTTCCTGATTTTAAGACAAGTAAATTCCCCTCTTAATGTTAATTTTAAAAAGTCAGTTCAAGATGAGGGGACATAATGTTGAGCTCAGCTGGCCAATTCGCTTATCTGGCGTGATGGCGGCAGGAAAGGACTCCTCTGCTCGAATTCTCCTCTGGGCTCAGGAGACACCTCACTGATAGCTAAAAAGACCAAGGAGTATGCTGTCCGACACTGGATTCAGCAAAGCTCTGACCAGGTGCTGCTCAGTACCATCAAGACCACTGTCCCTGAAATCAAGAAGGATGTACCTTCTACTTCATAACTAACTTAAACTCTCTTGTTACATTGATCACAACACAGCACAAACATTGAGTTCAGAGCATTAGGCCAACTGTCAGCTTCATTTGAAATACTTTATTCCAGTATTACCCTTCTTAATGGTTACTACGCCTCTGCACTTCCAGCATTATTTCTTTCTAGTCAATCATCCAGGGGTCAGTGTACTGTTTGGCCATTCCATGCCGTTTTACTTCTCTCCGACACCCTCTGTTCAGGCTGGAGCATTACAGGCTTTACCTCACGTTGGCCACTGAACTACACATATATATACAGGCATAAATCACAATTCACATTCAATTTTCATTAAAAGATATTGAATGGTTCAAGCTTACCACAATTCATACGAATAAACACAGATACGTTGATTAGCAATGAATTCTGGCACAAACTGGCACAAATTCCCATCTGCTTATCTTCCAGGCTTTTATTTAGCCAAATATATGCTGGCTTCAACGCACTGATGCTTTATCAAGCTATTTTAAACAAGTGGTTTCGAACTAACGCTCCCAAGTGTGTATATCAGCGAGTCTGACCAATGAGCCGCGTTTCGACAAGTGTTTGAAAAAATGTTACCTTTCCCCGTTTCCCCTAACAACCAAGATAGTATTTATAGCCCGACCAATCGTGGTTAGGCTTTCATTTGTTGCGCTCCAATCAATTTGGAGTTTACATGGTAGGCTATTTCTGTAACGTAAATTTTTTTCAAACACGTTAAAAAAAATCTTATGAGCAGAAATGATTTTATGCTGTCAGGCACCCCCAATATTTTATTTTGGGTATAATTTATTAATTCCTGGACTATTTGCGTAACGTTTTACATATTATTTGTCAGCAAGCCCTAAGGAACCCAAAAATACAAATTTAAAGGAGCTACGTGGCTGCATTCAAAATATGCAATTTCTTCTACCTCCTGTTTCGAAGATGTGCTGTCTGGGTACTGTTATGTTCTCAACCGTAAACCCATCTAATGTTATCTTTTCTAATAAGAGTTTTTTTTATGATTTATAAACCTAACTCTGGGATGGTTAATGTATTTTATCACTGTCCGTCTGAAAAAAAGTTAGTGCTTGTAGTCTTACACGCGTGATGGCAGCCTTTATGTATCGCGCGAAGCGTGTTTAGTGTTCGGCTTTCTGCCTCTCCCTTCTCTTTTTATCCTTTAGTCCAACTGTTCGTTCGTTTTGGTAACGCAGTATAATTAATGTTAGGATTAATTTAGGTCATTACGCAGTACGTCTCAATGTTTTTCTTAGAAATGCAGCACACGTTTCATTGAAGAAGGCGGGTAATAATACAGTAAGCTTTTATATCAACGTGAAAGCGTTACAATTTGCAGACGAAGCAGAAAACAAGGGGGATTTCGAGTACATTCTTTGTGACAGCACTGTTATTTTCCCATTGCTCTTCTCTTTATTAATTTTATTTGTTAGGCTTTATATTTACCTAATAATTTATATATGTGGATTAGAATATTTCATGACAAACATATGAAATGTTATGGAGTTAAAAATGGAATGCATAAATATATGGCATAATAAAATGGAATTTGTGTACATAGGTATTTTAAAAGACTGGTTAATATTAATTATAGTTATAATGTCTCTGGGAGAACCATTACTGGATGTGCTGTTGGGGTGGTGTCATCACACCCACTCTGTGACTAGAACAAGCTTTGTCCATTGTCTTATAGACTGTAATAAATGTTATCTTTTCCAAAATTCAGTATATTTGTGATGGGGAAATATTTATAAATAGTTAAGAGTTCTGGTGAATCCTCATCAGGCCACTAATTCACTCATCTTATCTGTGAAGATCTGATGCTGGATTCCGGTGGCCCACTCCTCTCGGTAGCTAGAATACAATGTGTAGGACAGCTGTCATCTTCTTGCTCGTACCAAGCCATCGCAGTTTCTAGTGCTATAAAGGCCTCTTCAGGACTTGGTCGACGTTTTGGTTTTTCTTCATAATCTACAAGTACATCATGTACTTCTGAGGTGTCTTCATCATCGGTCACTACATGTATTTGGTTTTCTTCTTGCACAAAAGACAAAATTTCTTCGTCATTCAAAAACTGAAAACCAGAATCATTATCATCTTCTAGCCACATGTGTGCATCATCTTTGTCACAGTCCGAAAATCCGGGCATTGCTTGAAACAGTTCCACAACTTCATTTATACAATCATCATTTGTGTCCACTGCAGTAGTTTCATTTCCTCCTTTTTTCCCAAGCAATCTACTCCAAGCCTTGTTGAGATTATCTTGTGACAGGGTGGTCCAAGCATCAGCTAACATATAGCAGCAGTCTTTGAGATTAAGCTTTTTGGAAAACGCCACCACACTTTCTTCATCTTCAGCCAACAATAAACGACGCAGGACTTCCTTCTTGTACATCTTTTTAAGCTTTGCTATAACACCCTGATCCATTGGTTGAATCAGTGCTGTTACATTGGGAGGCAGAAAAATTACTTTAAAATTTGCATCAACTGCATTCAATGTATCCGTCTCTGGATGAGATGGTGCATTGTCCAGTAGAAGAATTACTTTTCCAGTTTTCTTTTCTTGTTCTCCCAACCTCTTCACATTTGGGATGAACAAAAGGAGACTATCCAGTTTGGTGCAAAAGAGGATTCCTCATTATTTTAAATAGTGGGCTACATCTGTGCAAGTACATATATACGTAAGTTGCGCCTGGTTTTGAATCGTTTGTAATGTTATTTTGAAAACATTTCTCTTTCTTAACAAAAATAATTAATACAAGTAGTACATGCACTGCAGTGTAATAAAAGATTTTGGTGATACAGTGATCTAATACAGTGTGGGTATTATTATTACAGTACAAGTAAATATGTTTTATAGTGTATTTTCCTTGTGATGGTTAATTATTTTTAGAAATATGTGTACATGTACTCGATACATTATGTAATCCAATTATCCGAACATTTGATTATCCGAACGATGCTCGGTCCCATGGGGTTCGGATAAATGGAGTTCTACTGTATGTATTTATCCCTTAGGTAAATGGACAATGTTTGGCAGTCATAGACTGGGAGTGATGACACCACCCCAACAGCATATCTAGTAATAAGTTCTCCTGTGACTATCTTAATATAATTATTATTAACCAGTCATTTGAAATAATTAAGTACACATTTTCCATTTTATTATGTCATATGATTTTGCATTCCATTTATGACTCCATAATATTTCTTATGTTCTGACCAACTAAACATTTGGTTCAGAACAAAATAAATTTATCAAAAGATTTAACTTTAAAAACTAAAACAGCCTGAGTTAGTTCAGTGTGTTATAAATTTTATTAATATTATTAGACTTCTTAAATATCTGTGTGTGTGTGTGTGTGTGTAATCTACCACAACACATTACATATCAGTACCCTAGACTTTTAACGTAGCCACATTCATTAGTAAAAAAGATATGTGTGAGGTCGTAAGTGGTAGTAAGAAGGGCCTTCTGTAATTCACATCTACATTTATCTCAGGAGCCTTCACAGCTGACCTCATACATCACACTAGGTGACATCAACCATACAATACCATCAAAATCCACTACAATCAAGGTCTGTATTATTTTGGCTTTTCAACGTTGCAATTACAGTAAAGAAAGCAACTTGTCTCTCTGTGCTTTCTTCTGTCAATATAATCTCTGCTGCAGTTTTCAAGGCCTCTGCCTCTGCTATGAAGTTACTTGAGAATTGTCCTGTTGCCACTGACAGCCTTTTTTCTGCACCAGTGCTTAAGGTCAGAAAGAAACCCCACCTCCATTTTCTGTTGCATTTGTTGCTGATCCATCTGTGTATGCATGGGTCCAGGTGTTGCGTGGGTAATGTTTCTCTATGTATTTTGTCGCTATGGATTTTCTATCTGTTGCAGTTTGGCTCTTTTTTCTTTCAATTCCAGGAATGTTTTCTATCATTTCAGGGAAACGATTTTTTTTCCAAACTGGAAGCTTGTGTGCAGTGTAGATGGGTTTAATAGTAAATATTTCATTTATGGAAACTGCTCTCATCTGTGGTTTGGTTGATTCTACAAAGTTGCTTCGTTTGAGTCTTTGCCTTCTAAGAGCATTCATTCTATGGCACATTGGGTGGTGTCGTAATATCTGAGATTACACCGATCAATATATATATATATATATATATATATATATATATATATATATATATATATATATATATATATATATATATATATATATATATTTATATTTATATTTATATAGTTGTTTATAAGATAAAATAATAAAGGAATAAAATAGTGGAGTTGTGTAAAACATCATCGCCCCGCCTGCAAGTCAGTACTAACTTTTTATACCTCGTCCTTGAGACGCTAACGGTAACATTTTTCAAAAGACAATACTTAGTTGTTCTGAGAAAGATGGTAAGAATAAAACGGGGAAGGAATAAACGAACGCATAAAAAGTGAGAGAGCAAATGCTACAAATTGTCAAGCGTTAGGTTTTTGGCTCGCGAACCAAAACGACAGTGCGAGACGATACAGTTAGCAGGTGTTCGGGAAACGATGTCGCAAGCCTTGCAGAGACCCTCTTTTTCTAAACACGCAGTTCAAAGTATATAACCACGTAGGTCAGCCGACTGAGATGCAAAACACACACACACACACCCGTATTTTGTGCAAAAAAAGTAGCACTTTTGTGACGTATTACCAAAGCGTTGTTTCGTTTTCAATGAGAACGTTAGTAAAGAAAAAAAAAATTAATTACGATTAACGTGGCAATTTGGTACGAGAAGGGGAAGAAAGGAGCATAAGTCGTAGGGTCTCGATTTTGTTGTTTATTTGAATTAGCACACAGGCTGGGGCATAGAAGGAGAGAAAGAGAAACGTAGATAATTTTCCTTCAAACTAAAAGAAAGGACAGTGACAAATACAATGATGATAATTGTTTATTAGAAGATTATAGCGTTATAGTATCTTACCGTAGAAAGCAAGATATGTTATTTGAATAAATAAAGAGGAAAAACGATAATGGTAAAAATGATAGACAGAAGTATTAAATCATATCTATCATATGACAGACAGTAGACGGAGTAAATATTGCCTTTCTTTATTAAAGTGACTTAGAGAATAATAGAAATATTGTAAAATGAAGACATATATAGATGATTATAGGGAATCTTCACTCATGCTTGCCATATTAGTGGGAGAGAGAGGAGGGGGTCCCCTGATTTGAAAAATAGTAGGTTAATTTTTCGAAAAAGACGCGAAGGAGCAGATGTAACCTGATTGGTTGCATTAGAATAACTAACAGTAGGAATAAATACGCAGTGAAACCAGCGTTCCTCGCCACTTAAAAATTATATGATCACTAGTCAAGTTATTGATAGAATTCAGAAGATTTGTGCTCACATGCCTTCGCAGTTCTGATTCAGCAGGCGACCTGTGACCATTAATAGCCTGTTTTAACTTACTTAGTGTGATATTTCATTGTTACGGGTTTCTGTGGGAACCTGAAGTGAGCCAGTCACGTTTTTGTTCAACTAAAGTACCAGTTTGAGGCAATAGAATCTGTGTGCCTTAAATTATCACGAATCCTGAAGCTGTACAGTGCTGTGTGCATGCAGACTTATGAACAGGACATCGCAGAATTTCCACAGATAGCTGAGATAAGCCTGATTGTTTTGGGCACGTGTTAGTTCACTGACTGATCCTCCACCGATATTATATCAACAAGATTTATAAGATATGATGAGTTTATTGATTCCTCCAAAGTGTGCTCATTCTTAGAGGGTATTACTACATTAAGAACACTTCCAGTCACAGACTCTTCAAGATCAAGAAATAGCAGACACTATAGTATTTGAACTTTTATTTATGTAAATACACTGAATTATTCTTTGACTTTTAAACAGTTCAGAATCAAATAAAATATCCTTTAATAAATTGTACAAAAGATTTATAATTTCAAAGTTCACTAGTGAGTTGTTTACTTATTTGTTACTTAACTTTAAAGTGTGGTTGTTGTTATTTACTTCACATACATTGCATTTACCTTAGACATCTAGCTAAACAACATCCATACACCAGCACATATAATTAGGAGAAAATATCGCGCAGTTTGAGGTTGTAGGGTGGTAGCGGACAAGTTCCCTGAGAACATTTTTAACATCAATTAGACTCAGGGGCTTGCACAGCTAACCTCACACTGCAACAAATAATACTTAATTGTTTTACCAACAAAACCCACCACAGGTGGTCTGTTAGTCTTTTGAATTTTTCGGCCTGTTGCTGAGCCCTGCAGTCTCTTCTATCCTCCATTGGCTGAAGGCATGTAATCTTTTCGAGTTCTTTTATAGGTGTTGACTTCATGCCTCCCGTTATAATTCTCATTGCTTGATTTTGGAGTCTGCTAATTTTATCAAAGTTTGTCTTAGCTGCTGTTGCCCATGCTGCTATGCCATATTCAAGGGCTGGCCTCATTCGCCCTGTGTGCAACGTCTTCAGCACTTTCTCATCTGCACCCCAAGTTGTTCCAGCAAGTTTTTTCATAATTGCCATTCTTTGTCTTGCTCTCATTCGATTTCTGTCAACCTGTTTTTTCCAAGTCAGACGGTGATCAAAAATAATGCCGAGGTAGTTTGGATTTTCATTTAAATTAAGATTTTCTCCGTTTAGCACTAGTTTGAAACTCTGAGGTCTAGTTGAGAGAGAAAATACCGTGTACGTTGTTTTCTCTTCATTTATCTTCATGAGCCATGTTTTGGCCCACTCTTCCAGTGATTGTAATGTTATGATGTATGTATATCATTACCTCGTCATCTACACAAGCACACACATGTTTCAGAAGGCACCAGTAAAGCATGTTCAGTTTGCAGCCATGTTTATTTACAGGATATCGTACATGTGAAGATTCGCATATTATTACAATGTGTGGTTCGTATTTTAATGTATTATATTACATCCCCCCTTTTTTGAAAAAAAAAAAATGTGTGCAAACATTTTCAATGAAATGTTTCATGTGAGAAAGGATAAGTATGTGTAATGCTCAGTGTGAGTATATATGTCACTGTCTGTATCGGCTGGGAGGTGTCACTGTACGGCCAGAACGAGTGGTGTAAAGTGCTGGTGGTTCTGAGGAAGTCCCTGGTTTAGCTTGAGTTGGTTGTGATTTCGGCCTTGGCGCTTGTTGGTTTTTGTGGGGCACCAAGGTCTGGAGTTACTGCATTGTCTGTTGAAAGCATGGGAATTCTTTGCTCTGTTGTATTCTGTGGGATTTCTCTTATGTCCACTCTGTTTCGCCTCAGGAGGTTGTTGCTGCTGTCTGGTCTTAAGGTATAGCTCCTGGGTTCAGGGTTTCTGGAAATGATTGTTGCTTTTGACCATGTGTCATTGTCGTGGTTGTAGGTAGTCACATGCTGACCAGGATATAATGGTGGTAAGTCTTTAGCACATTTGTCATAGTTGGATTTTTGAACTTGCTGACGATGCTGAAGTTGATCATATGTGCTGTCTCTATGTTGTGGACGGAAGCGGACCTTAGATGGTAGAAGGTCTTTAATTCTTCTATCAAACATAAGTTCTGCTGGACTGTCGATCTTACTGTCTACCGGTGTTGTTCTCCATCTCAAGAGTGCTAGGTGTACATCCTCTGTTCTTGTTTTCTTCATGATTGACTTGATAGTTTGTATCTGTCTCTCAATGAAACCATTAGATTTAGGGTATCTAGGTGATGATGTTGTGTGTTTGATCTTCCAGTCCTTAGTGAAGTTTCTGTATGCTTGACCTGAGAAATGTGGACCGTTGTCTGATCTAATTTCATCTGGGATGCCAAATATGCTGCAATACTTCTTTGTAATGTCTGCAATAACAGCTGATGGTGAGGGTTGTGGAAGTTTCTCAATGATGGGAAATTTGCTGTAGTAATCAGCAATAATAAGATAGTCATTATTGTCGATGGAGAAAATATCAGTTCCTATAATGCTCCAAGGGCTCAATGGTATGTCTGATGGTATGAGAGGTTCTCTGCACTGCCTATTTGCATGTTCTTGGCAAATTGAACAGTTTTTACATAGTGTTTCTATGTCCTTGTTTATCTGTGGCCAGTAAACATCTTTCTTTGCTCTCAGTTGTGTCTTCACAATACCAAGGTGACTATTATGGAGTTGTTTAAGGATGATATCGCGTTGTGTTTCTGGTACAACAATGCGATCTCCTTTAAGGATCAGACCATCTTCGATGCTTAACTCGTCCCTCATAGAGTAGTATGGACGGATGTGTGTTGGAACTTCCCTGATAGAGCTTGGCCATCCATGGTATATCAGTTCTTTGAGAGAGTTAAGGATATGATCTCTCATTGTGTCTTCTCTTATGTGTTCAAGCCGATTATCGCTAAACTTGACAAAATCAACTTTGATGTTTGGGGTAAGATCTGCTGTCTTGTTGGGGTTTGGTAGTCTGCTGAGAGCATCTGCAAGACCTATATCCTCTCCTGGGATATACTGAATATTAAAATCATAACCTTGTGTTTCCAATAACAGAGCTTGTAGTCGTGGTGGTGCTGAAGCTATTGGTTTTTTTATGAATCATCTCAAGTGGCTTGTGATCTGAGAGAATTGTAAATGGGCGGTTGAAAAGAAATGTGTGGAAGCGTTTGATTCCAAAACGTACAGCTAGCATTTCTCTTTCAATGTTTGCAAGTTTCTTTTCGCCAGAACTTAATGATTTGCTTGCGTAAGCTACAGGACGAAGTTCTTTGGCATAGTGTCCTTCAGGATTTTTGTCTGGTTGCAAAAGTGCTGCTCCTAGACCTTTCAGACTGGAATCAACCATGAGAAAAGTGGGTGCTTGCATATCATAGTATTTCAAGCATGCATCAGATGATATGAGGGTCTTCAAATGGTTGAATATGTGTTGATAGTCTTCTGACCATTCATAATGAGTTTCATTCTGTAGTAGAGATCGCAAAGGTTCTGCAGCAGCTGACAAATTTGGTATGAATTGTGCAAGGAAGTTGACAGCACCTAAGAATTGTTGCAGTTCCTTCTTTGTAGCCGGTGTTGGCATGTCATGAATATCTTCAACCTTTTTAGGGTCTGGTTTTACACCATTCTGGGTGTACAGCAATCCAAAAAATTGTATCTCCGTTGCCTTAATTGTACACTTTTTGCTGTTGAATGTTAGACCATTGGCCTGTGCTACATGCATCAAGTTAATCAAGTTACGGTCGTGTTCTTGTTCTGACCTGCCGCATACTACAATGTCGTCCGCAATAGCCACTGTACCAGAACATTGCTCAACAATGTTGTCAATCTTCTGTTGAAAGATGTCTTGTGATACATTCAAACCAAATGGGAGTCTCTTGAAACAATATCTGCCGAATGGTGTTCGAAAAGTTGTAAGGAGTTGACTTTCCTCTGCTATCTCAACACTCCAGTATCCGTGTACAGCATCTAGTTTAGAAAAATATTTGGCATTGTGGAATCTGTGAGTTATCTCTTCCACTGTATGCATTTTGTGTGGACAGCGCTTTAGACTGTTGTTTAAATGTTTTGGGTCAAGGCAAACCCGAAGAGAACCATCCTGCTTCAAAACGGTTGTGATACTACTACACCAATCAGAATGCTCTTCAACCTTTCTAATAACGTCATTCTGCACCATCTTTTCTAGTTCTGTGGCAAGTTTCTGTTTAACATGTATAGGATACTTTCTAGGTGGGTCTATCTTTGGCTCAGCGTTGTCTTTTAAAAAGAATCTTGCCTTTCCTGGAAGTTTGCCTATTCTGTCAAACTGTTCTGGGAATCGCTGTTTAAGGTCATCTACTCCAGTGACGTGTAGAGTAAGATGTTCTTTTCTGTCAGCTTTAATGTTGTTAATAGTTACCACACTCAGCTTTTCGCACATTGGTAAACCCAAAATTGCAGGTCCTTCAACATCTACCAAGTAAAATGTTGACGATGTCCATTCAGAGTCTCTGTATGAACATTCAAGTGTTACTGCTCCGAAACAGTCTATACTTGTTCCATTGTAAGCTCTTAGCTTTGTCCTGCCACTCCTACTTTTTACATCCCTTGTGGGAAATCCTTGCTCATCCACCTTGTCAGGCATGATCTGTCTGAATATTCTTAAGGGTAGAGTGTTACCTTGGGCACCTGTGTCTATCTTGAACCGAATATTTCTTTCTTTGTGCATTTTAATTCCTGGTATTCGGAATTGTACCTTGCAGAAAGCCTGCGTTCTCTTTGGTTCATTACTGAAAGTTAGTATCTTCACAGTATCAAAAGTGGAAGGATCACTTTCTTCACTGGAGTCAAAGTCCTCAGTCATCATAGAGTGTGTTTGTTTTGACGACTTTCTGCTGTGAAGTTTGTGTTGAGCACTGTCTTGTTTCCTCTTGAAACATAATTTTATCCAGTGGCCCCTCTTTCTGCAGTAATGACATGTAGAGTCTTTAGCTGGACAGTGGTTTTGTATGTGGTTTAGGCCACAACATTTACACATAGCACCTCTGCTTGTGTTGTGTTTTTCTTGTTGCTTCGAACCAGTTGCTTTGTTGTGTCTAGGTTTATAGCTTTTCACTGCATCCACCTGGGCTGCTAATGTACCTTGCTGAATTTGTTTAATGTTTAGTGTTTGTGCCTCGTGTTTCCTGCCTTCATCCAGAAGTTGTTGTAAAGTTAGTGTATCACTCTGGCTCAGTAGCCATTTCTGGAACTCTGGCATTGGTGTGCTAAGAAGGATCTGTTCAATAATTCGCTCTTTTTCTTCTTCTTTGTTAAATTTACATACACTTGTTTTCTCCTTGATGCGAGTGAAGAAATCATCTAGGCTTTCACCAGGTTTCTGTCGCAGGTGGTGAAGTTCTAATCTTGCCGCTCTAAAGTTCGTGTGCTTTATTATCAGACGTTTTTCAAATTCGTCCAATATGGCTGCGGGGTCTGTTGCCGACTCCACGGGCATGGCGGTAGCAAAACTGTTGTAAATTTTCAAACCTTCATCGTCCAATGCTTCTAGAATATATGGGGTTAAGGCTTGACCCTCCAGACCAGTGGTCTTGGAGTATAGATCTATGCGTTGGCGCCATAACAAGAAAGCTTCACTCTTATCATCTCGACCGGCAAATCGCATTTGCGGTGCGCTGCGATAGTGTTTAGCCGCCATGGTTGACCTCGATGACGAAAATTAGCCGAACAAACTGTACTCACGTGTTATCGTGTAGCTGTTTTGCGTCGGTCCGGTATCGGCCGCTGCCACCATGTAATGTTATGATGTATGTATATAAGCATTACCTCGTCATCTACACAAGCACACACATGTTTCAGAAGGCACCAGTAAAGCATGTTCAGTTTGCAGCCATGTTTATTTACAGGATATCGTACATGTGAAGATTCGCATATTATTACAATGTGTGGTTCGTATTTTAATGTATTATATTACAGTGATGTTAGTGCTTGCTGCATCAGAATGTTTGCAGTAGTGATACGCTCTTCAGAGATCCACAAGGCTAAGTCATCTGCAAAGGATGCATTGTGTGCTATTTGTTGAATATTTTCACTTTTTTTTCACGGTGCATTGACCATAAGCCATAATAAGTTTGACAACAAAGATAAAATCAAGTTGAAATGGAATGGAAAGGAATTCAATCACCACAGGAGAATTAGTCTGGTCATCTGGGACTATGAAGCAGAAAGAAAATTATTTCCCGTTACGGTTTTAGCTTTTTACTTGCTCAAAATAATAATAGTAATAATAAAGATCCCTATTTCGTTTGAAAAATTCTAAGATATTGGCAAAAAGGCCAAGGAGTTTTCACACGGCTGTGCTAGCTGAACTGTTGGCAACGTATGTCCGTTAAATTGCTTCGGGTAGTCAAATACAGTAATGTAAATCCTCGCATGTTAGCATGCGTAGCAAGTGCCAAGTACCACTCCGACATTTACCCTGTCACGCGATCTGCTTTTATGGATCCCGTGCTAAAGAAGTAAAGACGTTCCATCTTTTGCGGGGTGAGCTTCTTCCTGTAATGTGTAGTAAGTGGATAAGGTGTGATAAAGATATATTTCATCAGATGCATTCCACTAGCTTACGAAGACATGAAATGTAGAATTATTCATAAAGGACAATTTATAGTGCCCTTTGAGATAAGAATTGGAGTGCCACAGGGATGCCTCTTGTCATCATTTCTCTTTGTGACGAAATGAATGTTAGATAGAAAGTATAGTTCCTAGAACTGAAGAAGAGAATTGGTGAACTAGTGGTAGGGATGGCACAGGACAAGTCAGGTACTTAACTGCACAGTTCTAGACGGTAGCTGTAGAAGAGAGATGTGTCACATTCTCGCTATACCTATCCTATGCTCCAACGGCGTTATATACATGTGTGAGTGCAGCTCGTTTTTATTCCCTACCAGATTTAAATTATTAATATTTCTTTGACCACACAAGAAAATTATAACTGGAAATTTAAATAATTCAATAACTGCTGTTATAAACCATTCAATGCACATTATTGATTAATGATGTATAGTCAAAAAATTATCACCTTGGTATATCAATATCTTACAAAATTTTACACAATTTACAAAACAAAACAAAAAAGTATAGTGTCACTGTTTGGTCATTTTCGTCATGTCATTGGTTTTTGTTTTCACGTTAAGTTTTACTTAACTTGCTTGACACGTTGTAATAGCTGACTTCCCTAGGTCGTTAAAACATCTGCACACTGAAGACGCTATACTTATGCCAGGTGTCACGGAATTTTGGGTTCGATTCCTTCTCCACTACAGCAGTACTCATTTTAAATTGAAGTGAGGACTGATTACAAGAAATTTCCGGGTCGACACATTTCTTTCTGCTCTTGTCAAACAGATATTTGATATTGTCAAATCCTTTGACACTCCTTTTTGGTGATAATTCATCACATTTGCTTGACGCTTCACAGCTTTGCGGAGATTAATGCAGGTAAAACCCATATGGGCCTGGTCAGTTTTTGCATGGTTTTGTTTGCTTGTAAGCCAAGATTGGCGTAAGTTTTATTACATTTTACATTCTATATTTTTTATTACTAACATGTGAACTAATATGTATATATTGTCATGTGAATATTAATATGTGAAAATTGCTAGGAAATTTCCAGTTCCATTGAGGCTGGATGCCAGCATATAGAAT
Organism: Oreohelix idahoensis; assembly: GCA_024509875.1. Lineage (NCBI taxonomy): Eukaryota > Metazoa > Mollusca > Gastropoda > Stylommatophora > Oreohelicidae > Oreohelix > Oreohelix idahoensis. The sequence continues at coordinate 372,799 of JAMPIV010001073.1, forward strand.
GATGATTTCATGAACCACCACAGCAAGGGCTGGTGACTGCTTTATTGCTAGTTTCTTAAAGAGAACTAAAAGCATAGGTAGTCCCAAGTTCCACATGGAGCAGGGAGGGAAAGATGAAAGAAATGATATACATTCTAATTATAATATTTACATTTTCAAACCCGTGTAGATGTAAATGAAAACATATTCTATCTATATTGTGATAATTTTTCAACCAGTGTAGATGTAACTAAAAACATTCAATCTATATTGTGAACATTTTTCAACCAGTGTAGATGTAAATGTAAACGTTTTCTATCTATACTATTAACCTTTTCATTTGAATGTAAATTAAATATAAAGCTATTCAATTTAATTGTAAAGAAAGTTTTCTCTCGAGGGATTAAGCTTAATTCTCATCGAGGGTAAATTCTGAGGTAGATGGGATGGTGGAATAGGAAGATGTGGACACATAAGTATGTGTCGGGAAACTCAATACTCAAAGGGTATTCGTTTCTCTCCTTTTCCCATACTAGTTTGTGGTACCAGTTTAGGGTACTATCTCTGGAACAAGAAGGGTACAAGTGTTCTGACGTCGAAGCTAGACACCATCATCAGACGGGGCTTAAAGACGAGGGATCAACTTCGTAGTCACTCCTTGACACTTCTGTGAACGTGCTGCGCCCTACAACCTTAAACAATGACGAGCGAGATCAGCGACCCAGTCTACCAAGAAAGAAAACATCAGAAGGAGCAGAACCGTCACTGACAGCTAAGTAACACATAAAAGCTGCCAAATGACCTCCTTTACAAACTACCAGTACGTCACACAGTGATGATAATTTTTTCTGATAAAGAATTATTCATTTATTTAAAACCTTGTTAAAACCTAAGTGATTATTAAATCTGTTATTTGTAAATATACAAATTTAACGTCGATTTAGTCATTTTAAATGTACTGCATGTTTGTCTCGGTCAATTTACTAATTACACTTTAAACAGAGCTACACCATAATAATAAGAAATCCGCTGAGTAAATCAGGGCGAGGGCTTGAACGAGCTGAAATTAATAATTGCTTAATTCTTCATAAAAGGCGGCGGTTCAGATATAAGTTAACAATTGCCCTGCCCAACGCAGCATTGTTCTTGACTTCTGAATATCTTTTGAAAACTACCTTGAGATAGAAGCATCTTTATCCTTCTATCTACAACTCTGCCAAGAGTAATCTTGTGCAAAGGTAGACACCTTTGAAGACCCATATTAGATACTCTTGAGTTTTGGCCACTGTTGGATCACTACTGCAAAACAAGCGATGCAATTCCGTGACACCGTGACAGTATTGGTCCACTGGTTAACAGTTCACAATTTCCAAAACATTCTGTCACGTTTTTCACCACTAGTTGAATCCTCAAGATACAGTGATACTTCGAAATATGCGGCTGTTAGAAGCTTCGATCCACAAATCGCTCACAATAGCAGTCAATTGTGGCCTCTTCTCAGTTTTCAGGCCTCTGGATATCTTCTCAGCTCTATCAGATCTTCAAGTATTTCGATAAGTCAGGAAATGTGTCTGAGACAGGCTTAAATAACTAATCTCAGGTCTAACCCTTGTTTTCTCAGAGGTCCGCGTCTGAGTTCACTTTTCCTCTTGAACACTTTCATGGGATTTCAATATTGTTGTGCGGATTTTCTGACAAAATCCTAATTTCCACGTCAAACACCAAAGCTAATGATTTACAGCTGCCATATATACAAGTATTTGTAGTTGCTGTTCAAATCCACAAAAGAAACATCCTGATCGGGCGATTAACCATAAAGTTATAGCAGAATTTCTATTCTGTAATTCATAATTTATCATAAAGACACTAGTTTACGTGGCAATTCCAGAGTGTCTTGCCCGTATTATGTTACGCTTCTTACTGGCGTTTTACCGCATTATGAAAACAACATCAACTACAATAATGGAAGATAGTGGTTTCAAACAAAATTAACTTGGCGATCTAGATGTTGCCGATGATCTGGCTCTTATGTCCCTTTACCGTAACCAGATGTAAGACAAGATGAGAATACTTGATGAGATATCTGTGGCGCGGGCTCCCAAATCTGCCGTGGTGGTCCACGAATTGTGACCGGATGTTTAAAATAAAGGATAGTTTAGATAGGTAGAGAAAATTCTTTGAAATGTATCTACGGCACGTTTGTTGATTTTTGAATTGGTAGTTTTTGTTTGTTTTAATTCTTGTACCCTATATTGTATGGACGTTTTTGTGTTTTTCCTAGTCATTCTCACTTGTTCTGGTTGTTATATGTTGGTTCTTGTTTTTGGTAACAGATGTACAGACTTTGAGCAGATAGCATATGACAGAAAGACTTGCGTATTTACTGGGGTTCTATGTGCTACGGAAAGTTAATAAATTAATGCATGAATGAAGCATAATTTATTGGTACTTGGTTGTTTCTAAAGGAGATCAATGCTAAAGTTATTAGGTGCAGTTTTCAGCTATACGGCTTACTGAGAAGAGGTGAGCATTTCGAGATATATATTCATACGTAGCAGACCGTCGTGCTTTCACATAGAGATTAGGTGAACAAGAAGGGAAAAGCATATCCAAAGCATGCACTAAAACAGTGGTTACAAATGTAAGCTCACACACATACACACACACATATACCCCGTATATCTTGTCCCGGTGCAATTTCAGACCACTAACTGTGAACTCTTATCGAATTTAATCATATTTTCTTGATCTGATTAAGGTTATGGGACAGAGCAACCAAGTCGTCAACAAAATATAGATCACCAAGCTGTTTAGACAGATTCCACTGAATTCCACTTCCGTTATGTAAAGTCAGTGTTTTCATAACCCAATCTAAAGCCAGCAAGAAATAAAAGGTGAAAAAAGGCATCCCTATCGTACTCCAGTTCTTATTTCAAACGGTTCTGCCAGTTGTAACTCTGCATGTGTCGTGTCTTCATATTTTTTCTTTAATAAGTTAATAATTTTCAAGGGGCTTCACTATGTCTCATCAAATTCCAAAGTAATTCTCTGTCTACACTGTCAAATTCCTTTTCATAAACCACGAATCCAATGTAGCTCGAATTGTTTGTTTGTTTGTTGTTTGCGTATGAGGGTTTTAGCTTATTGTGACAAACTAGACAGAAAAACACTGGTTATACCATTGGATGCCATTAAAAAATAAGTGAAACCTGACAAATGAAGTACAATGTTGATAAAAACTAAGCACTGAAAAGGACTACTAGTTTATATCAGCTAGCCTGATGGAGCCCTGAAAAGGACTGCCAGCTCCTGCAGCTTTTGATAAACAACAAATCCTGAAAAATACTACTAGTTTGCTAGCATGATGGGGTCTGAAAAGAACTTGTCCTGAAAAGGACTGCTATCTACGCCGACAATAATGGAACCAACACTGGTTTAATTGCTTGCTTACAATAATTTTCACTGTGAAGAAACAACATGCCTATTAGTACTGTTAACCAGCACACGTGTTTTATTAAAGAGTTTGATTAACAATTACACGTCTTTTCTCTTCTGTTGAAATAATTCAACTATGTGATTACTAGGAACATTTAGGAGTATTAATGCAGTTTTCATTTTCACGTGGCCACCAATACATCTGCGTACTTCGAAATATCGAGAGACCAGTATGATATTCAAATTCGTCACGAGCACATGCGATCACCTATTTTTTCATCTGGGAAGCTAGGGCACTGATTCTACTACTCGTACAGTCATGTTTGTGACAAAATATCATTAAATAAGGTGCAGACGCGCCGACAATGCCCCGCTTCGATAAAATATTTTTTCTTCTATTGAATATACATTTTTTCATAAATCTGCAGTTTCGGCAGACAAGCCGTGCGCGTTATTGGAAAAAACCTGGTAACTTTATGAAGATCTACTATAAGGCTTAGTTTTAGACGGGTAAGTTACTATGAAAAGTTGTAGACATTAGGGTGTTTTCCCTTTTATATACTTTAGAAATGTTTGTGACTCTAGAATTGGCTAACCTACATATGTACATGATGAAACGTGATAGACAACAGGTAACTGTTTATTGTAATAACCTACTGCCGAGGTAATGTAGCTCCTCTTGACTCCGCGATGTATTGTCTAAAATTGGTGAAACCCATGAATACAATCGAATAGTCAGTAGCCTATGTTTGTGATCTCAAGTCTGCGAAGTGTAAGGCACAGGCTTACATATTTGTTCACCTACTTTCTCTACCATATTTCCATGTTATCACACGACTGTATACTACTGTTGCCCGTGCAACTGGGGTTTGTTATTAGATCTTTAATAAGAAAAAATATGAACTTCGCAACAGAGAACAATAATATAGAATGTAATATTTATGTGTGCATGGAGTTCGCAGCCTCATAATGTAAATTAAACTGTTAAAGAAACATCCATTGCATTAGGAGAATGTCAACAAGACACTAATATAGAGCGTTTTCTACGAAAATGTAAGAAGAATGAAAAATTGAATAACAATATCATGTTATTGACAGGCAACATATTCACTCCTAACTATAGAACTAGTGTTAAAAATAAGCAGACCTAGGAAACTACACAATATAGTTAAACAGTATTTAATCAGAACAAAAATGGATATATACCTATAATTGTTAGTAAAATGTATAGGCTAATAAGAACCATAAGGTGAAATAAAGATCTTGTAATAGCCTACATACATATTAGTGATGTCAAATTAAGAGTAAATGAAATATTCACCTACATATCTCAAGTTTTTACACACCTCTCCCTCTTTACAGCATAATAAGTATAAAGAATCTACCATTTTTGGACAAAGGAATGAAACACAAACACACAATTTGGAAATTTTCATTTACACTATATACAAAATTGGCCAGGAGGGATAATGTTAAAAGCAAGTAGGCCCTATTGTCAGTTGAGCATACTGTCTAACATTATAGACACCGTTTATCCTAATTGTAACCCATCAGAGGTTGAACAGAATATTTTTCTTCATTAATTAAAAAAAAACATTGCAAGAGCATATGAAGCGAGAAGTAATTGGAGTAGGTTTCCTACAAGGGAGTCAAGCTGCAATGGTGGCTCCCATGCTGCTGCAGGAGTGTAAATTGAGAATGATGTAAAACTTTTGTGTACTACAATAATATTGTAACAAAACTGAACCTAAATTTGATTGATATTCTTGGGAAGCTGTTGAATTGTTTCACTCACAAAAGTAAGGAGTTTTTTATGTCACTTATTTACAAAATGGTATTAACCATATAATTACAATAAAACTTTTGAAGAGTAAATTGAATTGCACTGATAATCTTGGGAAGCTAGGTAGTTGTTTCACTCAAATAAGTAGAAAGTTTTCTGTCTCACTTATTTACACGACAATAAGAAATTCATAGAGAATTCTTGTTTGAAAGGTTGTTTTTAAGGATTATCTTGATTTTTGCTTTGATTTCAGGATCTCCCACAATGCAGTCTAATGCTTCAATTTCACCAGATTCAAAAAAGCAGTTGCTGTCTAGGCACATTGATGAAAACAATATGTTATGGATTCCAATTCAGTCAGTGAACCCTCATCTAATATGTGGCTTATGTCAAGGTTACCTGTATGAAGCTTGCACAATCACAGAGTGCATGCATTCATGTAAGATCACGCAAACATCTGGTGATTTGTTAATGAGACAGCTAAATCTTTAGGTTCTTAACATGTAATATGCAAATTTGCAAATCTAGTCATAAGAAAAGAATTGTTATAAACCTTGTACTCTTTGCATATTTTATTATATTAAATTAAAATTGATAACTTTATAACAGTTTTAAAAAAACCAGTGTAATAAGTAGTGTTGGCTTATCTTCATCATTGCTTTTCAGCTCCCCAAGGAGCATAGGCCTTCACTAAACTCATGCCAAAGTCCTCCTGTACCATGCCTTCCTCATCCATTTCATTTCTGTCTCGAGTTCTCTTCACCATGTTTTTTCGGTTGTCCTCTGCATCTCTTACCCTGAGGATTCCAGAACAAGGGCTGCCTTGTAAAGCAATCAGCAGGTTTCCTCAGTGTGTCTCCAGTCCATTGCTATTGTCTTCTTCTCATCTCTTGTTCCACTGGCATTTGTCTGTTTCTTGTCATCAGTTCCTCATTGAGGATCTTGTCATACCATTTCAATCCTTCTATTCTATGCAGGGACACATTCAGGCATATATCAAATGAGGCCTAATGACTGTTTTTTATGATTTAGATATGAACATTTAGCTATACATTTTACTGCTTATATATGAAACAAATGGTATTGACACAATATTGCCACATTATGGTTACTCTTAAAATAATTATTTGCATATACTTACAAGAAACATGTCCCTCTCAATAACTTTTATTTCACTTTTTTGTATAGTACTTAACTGGGAATAAATATGAGACAGGATGATTATGATATTTATATCAGTTTTGTAAATGGAACAATAAATACAATGATGAGCACAACAGTAAATGAAGGTCTCAGAGAAAGTGAACAAAACATACTATATATATATATATATATATATATATATATATATATATATATATATATATATATATATATATATATATATATATATATATATATATATATATGTAAAAATGGACACTGCCTCCAAACTTTTCTGTTTAATATGAATACTGTTTGCTGTTTCTGCACTTTTGCAGTTTGCAAGAACTGCATTGTGAAGCATCTAGAAAGAAGTTTGAACTGTCCAATGTGTGCCATTCTCATTCATCCTACTGACCCATTTGTTCACATAAGGTGAGAATAATAATGCTGATAAACTATGTTACTGTTTTGGATCCCGTTACACGCCCATTGAAGCATATTGGGAATATGGTGTTAGGCCCATATTTTCTTTATCTGCACAATAAGGGGGATGTGGTCAGCATCACGCCGGCTGCCTTAACCTTCCCAGAGTTGTTCTTGTACCCAATTCATGAGGCTGGGTCAACCCCGGAGCCGTTTGCGGTCTAAAAGATCCCACCTCAACGGGATCAAACCATGTACCACCGAGCTAAGAAGCCAGTGCACTAACCATATATATTACCGTTTTTATGTCATTGTATTGACTATTTTCTTGTATTGCATTATTTAACACCTTTCCATTTATGTTATTTGTGAACTTAAATATACTTATTATTTGTTGTATAGTAGTAGTGTGCCACAAACTATGTCAGTGGTTCGAAAGAGTTGTGATACAATGGATTCCATCTTATTGTAACATTCCCGGGACCAAAAGATGCAGCAATAGAGAATGCAGTCAGCGACCCATAGCTTGACTGCTTGCATCAAGGTCAGCGAACCAGAGCTGACCAAGACCGTACTCCACCTGCACGTGGTGGTCCTGGAAACAGTCTGCAGCAGTGCAGTCTGGCTGAGCGAGTACGGATCGAAGAGGGAAGGCAAACCCAGCCCCAAAAAATGCCGTTCTGAAGTCGGATGTGTCGACCGAAAGGTGCAGATATCACAGCTACGGCGTAAACAGACACAACGCAACCACCGTCCTTTTCAGGGCGAACGAGGAAGAAGATAAAAGAAGAAGAGTAACATTCCCAGTAATGAAGAGGCTGATAGATTGGTAAAGGAATGTGAAAAGCTACCTCAGCCTGATACAAGCATAACTTTCAAAAAAGCAAAGAGTTTTATCAGAATCAGATACAAGAACTAATGAGATGCAGAGCATCTAGGCCACACACAAAAATGATGTACATTACCAGCTCAGCAGAGGTGAACAAGTGGTAATCTTCAGACTCCGGACATGCCACAACAGATATACCATCTATTCAACAAGCTAAAGATACGAACTATCAATGTTTGTAACTGTGGCATAGATAAAATGACTGCTGAACATCTGCTTCAAATATGCCCATCATATGAGTAACAGAGAAAGCACATGTGGCCATAACCAGTACCATTCCTGGAACAACTCTATGGAGATACAAATAGCCTCAAGCTGACCACTGCTTTCATTGAAAATATTCAAGTAGACGTCTGAGAGTGTACGAAGAAGTAATACAGTAAAAGATTAACAATGTAACTATAATTTCATTGCTTATGTAATAATGGTTATTACTAGCATTGTTGAGATTGTACCCCATGTGCATAATACATTGTCGTAGATTTTTGATAGGGGAATTAAGACATAGTTTGGTCCCTTCTGAGTAGAACTAGACAGGTGGTGACTCAGTGAGAGATAAGATAAGAAATAGATTTTTCACGAGTGAAATGGTGGAAAAATAGGTAGAGTCTGTCCCTGGACTCGAGAAGATCCTCTCGGTCAGCCTATCTCTACAACAGAACTTTGTTAGTCAGACAGTATACCTACATATATATTAATATATATATCAACCACTCATACACACACACATAAGCGACGACAGTTGGACGTCAGAGAAGGCCACTCTCCAAACCTCCGATGTCTTGCGGGCAGTGTTAGGATGTGCAAGAACATGGACAGGAAGACTCCACAACTTCCCCACTGAAGACATGCCCACGACGACCGTTGCCTCAATTGGAAGTGTGTGGTGTACCCGGAAACAGGGCCTCCCAGTACTGAGGCACAGTTAAATTAAGTCCCCGATGTCACTTATCGGTGCAGAGTTGAGAGAGATGGCTGAGCATCACAATCCCCCCTGTGTTGCAGCATGATGAGAACCCAGCATTGCACACTGAGCTTGGGGGGATCACTTGGGCACCAGACTTAATACTGGCTCTTGACTGGATGGCCGCATGCAGGAGATTTCTACAATGGAGAGATGGCAGGTGGTGGGTATCTGGAAGTGGCTGTGTGCAGGACGTGAGGATTCCTTGGGAGAGCCCAGAACCAGAGCACAGCATTGTGCAAGCTCTGCATAGTTGGAGAGCCCCCCTGGATGACGGGGAATGCACAGTGTGCCACCCCACCTATCCCCAACTGCTAACTTAGAACCAGAAGTGGGGTCCTCTGTATGCATGCCAGGCCAGGATAAAATGCCTGGGAAAGAGACTGGAGCTCAGAACTCCCTAACTCAAAGTTGCAGGATGGCAGAAAAGCCACGGGAAAGACAGGTCTATTTTGAAGATAACGCAACCATATTTTCACCATACGAGCTCGGACGCCGCCTCGGTAAACAAGGTCCGCGCAGAGCAGTGACACCCCCAGGCGCACCGGAAACCACAGTATCACGCAACTCGCTTTTTTTTTTTTTTTTTTTTAATGGATGAGTACACCGTCAAATAAATCTCGTACTGGTGCTCGCCCTGTGAAGCTCCACCAGGCAGGTGCAGTGCCGGGCTCTGAGCCTCGACAGAGCCCACCCTCAGCTACTGGAGGACCCTCTAGACCGTCTTGTGGAGTCAGCAGACGGCGGAGGAGAACTACTGACCAAAACAAAACAGAAAAAGAGAAACCCAGAGTGCCACTTGTCATAATGCACTGGAATGCAGAGGGAGTGAACAGCAAGCAGGCTGGATACAGCAAAAAGACAGAGCTGGAAAACATCTTGTATGAGAAGCAAGTCAGTGTTTGCTGTATCCAAGAGACTCACTTGAAAGCAGATCAAACCTTTAAAATAAGGGGATATCAATGCTTCAGATCCGACAGACAAGATAGATGAAAAGGAGGAGTACTTACTCTTGTAAGGAATAACATTCATGCACACGAAAGGAAAACCTACATGGATGGAGCAGAATATCAGCTGTTGCAGATAAAGGTAGACAAGATGGAAATAGAACTCCTGAACTATTACTGTCCAAACAACAAACCCCTGAGTCTCAGCTCTATACAGGTACCAGCCACCAACTTTATAGCAGTTGGAGACTTTAATAGCCACTCCCAGAGCTGGGGCTATAACCATCTAGATCACAGAGGTGAAGAGGTTGAAACATGGCAAGATGATCACTCCCTAATCCTAGTCAATAATGCCACAGATACTCCTACCTTCTACTCCAGAGGATGGCACACAACTTCAACACCAGATCTTGCCTTCGCCACCCCAGATATAGCTGGATCTATTAGTAGAGAAGTAGGAGACCAACTAGGGGAAAGCGACCATCGCCCAATCTTTCTTACTGTCCAGAGTGCAACTCTCAGTACAGGCCCAGCCATTACAAGATGGAACTACAAAAAAGCCAACTGGGGTTTATTCAGGCATCAGGTAAACACGCTGCTGTCTACCCTCAAGGTACAGAACAGAGACATTAATGAAGTGGTAAAAGACTTCAACAGATGCATACTACAAGCTGCAAAAGAAACCATTCCCAAAGGATGCCAGCGTAACTACATACCATACTGGTCCAGCACACTCCAAGAACGTCAGGAAGCTATGGACAGGGCTAGAAAGGATGCAGAGTCTCAGCCTTCACTTGAAACTCACAACAAATGGAAAAAGGCTGTAGCAGAGTTTCAGAGAACAAAGCTAGAAGAAAAACGGAAAAGCTGGAGAAATAAAACGGCATCGCTGAACCTTGAGAAAGACGGCAGGAAACTTTGGAGATTAGTCAAGTCTCTAAATGAAGAGCATTCCTCACCTAGGCAGACTATCACATTGGATGAAGGTGGCAAACTTTTCAGAGGAAAACAAGCTGCAGACCTGTTTGCTAGAAGATACAGTTCAGAAAGCAACTTACCCATTAACATAGACCGTCAGAGAGAGATAAGAAAAGAAATACTGGCAACCATGGGACAGACAGATACTCCTGCCCCAGTGAGGGAACCCATCACACTAGGAGAACTACAGAACGCTATTTCCAAGCTTAAGTTTCAAAAGTCACCCGGCCCAGACAAAATCAGCAACGAAATGCTAGTAAATCTGAGCTCAGCAGCAAAGACAAAACTGCTTGAGATATTCAACCACAGCTGGTTGAAAGGAACGGTACCCCAATTATGGAGAGAAGCCATCACAATACCCATACTAAAGAAAGGGAAATGTAAGACCGAGGCTGCAAGTTACCGGCCAATCAGTCTCACAAGCTGTGTTGGGAAGACTATGGAGCGAATAGTCAACCACAGATTGTAATGGTATTTAGAGTCTGAGCAGATCCTGGTGCCGGAACAAGCTGGATTTAGAGAATGCTACAGTATAGAAGACCAAGTTACTTACTTGTCTCAAGCAATAGAAGATGCCTTCCAGGAGAAGAAAAAGATCCTAACGATCTGGTCGACTTCAAGCAGGCCTTTGACAAGGTGTGGAAAGATGGCCTTATTGCAAAACTTAGGAGAAGTGGAATCCAAGGCAACATGATGAAATGGATCCAGTCATACTTGCATAACAGGAGAACTAGAGTCACTCTTGACGGTCTGCAGAGCAGAAAAGTGTTGCTCCATCAGGGGGTACCTCAAGGAGGAGTAATTTCCCCAACACTCTTCCTTGTTTACATCAATGACCTGGTGAAAGATCTCCCCGCAGGAGTGAAAGCTGCCTTATATGCAGATGACCTAGTACTCTGGTGCGCTGATGAAAACGTCACCACAGCAAATTATAGAATGCAGCAGGCAGCAGACATGCTAGTGTCATGGGCAGAGAAATGGCTTATCACAATAAACACAGACAAAACCTCCACAACACTGTTCTCCCTCGCCCCCAAGGACAAAGCAGCTAACATACACCTAGGGACAACCGTGATCAAGGAAGAAAGCTACCCCACCTATCTTGGGGTGACATTTGACCAAAGGCTTACATGTAATAAGCATATTGAAAATGCAGAAGGAAAGGCCCGAAGACGACTAGGCATACTCAGAAAATTAGCAGGTACCAACTGGGGAGCAAATGAACGAAATCTAAAGAAGATTTATAATGGAGTAATAAGACCACACTTAGAGTTTAGCTCAGCAGCATGGTCATCAGCTGCTAACTCACATCTGCAGTCTTTGGACAAGGTGCAAAATCAAGCTCTCAGGCTCATTACAGGAGCCATGAAAACTACATCAATATCAGAGATGCAGAAGGTTGCTGGATTACAGACATTGTCCCATAGAAGAGACACAAAAACCATGATCCAGATGGAAAAGTACAACAGTATGCCAATGCACCCAATGAAGGCAAGACTAGATGATCTGGCATTGGGACGTCTAAAGCGTAGCAGCTTTGTGCATCAGGGAAAAAGACTTAAAAGACAGCATCAAGAAGACCTATCCATGAAGACAACACCACTGAAGCCCACCCTGTACCATGGGAGCAGGCCAGCAATGCCCTCCAAATTAATACATCAGTCAGTGGTCTCACAAGTGGATGTGAGTATAATGATCTGCAAAAACGAACTGCTACATTGAGTATGATCCAAGAAAGCTATCCCGATCAATCATGGATACATGCCTATACAGATGGATCAGCAACTAATGCTGTTAGGAATGGAGGTGCTGGTATCTTTAACTCATATCCTGACAACCACTATGAGACTAGGCACATTCCCACTGGTAAATTCTGTTCCAACTATACAGCTGAGGTTCAAGCTCTAGAGCAAGCTGCAAATATGATTTATAACACCAACTCTGACTGCCACCAGGTAGTCATCCTCACAGATGCACTGTCTGTCCTGCAAGCTCTCAAGGGTGGTAAACTCCCGCATCTGAGAAATGAACTAAACAAGGTAGCTGCCAAAAAGAGAACCATACTTCAGTGGGTACCATCTCATTGTGGTGTACCCGGAAATGAAAAGGCAGATAAACTTGCAAAAAAGGGAGGAGAATGTGAACAAGAAGATAATGAGGTCACATACTTTGAGAAAAAGAGAGCTATCCAGACTATCAGAAGAGAACAGAACCAACCCAAAGACGACTATTACACTCTCGACTGGCAGGGACAGATAACTATTTTTCGCCTCAGGACAGGGCATAACAAACTGAATAAACACATGCACAAGCTACGATTGTCTGCTTCACCACTGTGCACATGTGGATTAAACGAACAAACTGCTGAGCATGTTCTACAGGATTGTCCTCTGTATGACCAGTTAAGAAAGATATACTGGCCCAATGACTCAACACTAAACTCAAAGCTATATGGAGCTAAAGAGGAACTTCAAACAACAGTCGAATTCATCATGAGAACTCGTCTGACGGTGTAAACATCAAAGATGCGATCGCAAGAAGAAGAAGAAGTTAGACGTGACAAATTATATTTATGGAATAGGGATATTTTGGGACGAGCTGACCAACACATGTAAATAAAGTTTTTATGTAAATTTTATTTACTCTAAAGAAACTCTCTACAACAGCAATATTATGAATATCAATCAAATACAAATAAACATAGGTTAATGAAATTAATACAGAAATAGACTTATAGGTGTAATCCTCCCACCCTCTGTTGAGACAAGATCCCGTTAGAAGAAAGTTATTAACCCACAAAGAGTCAAAGATTTATACGCTATGGTCTAGGATTTCCCTCTACAGTAAAGAACAGAGTTTATACGTTAATCTATTCTGAAAGGGACAGTATTAGCAAAACTTACTAAAAGAAATAAACAACGTGAGTAACTGGATTCTACAAGATATATATATGGGAATTAGTCATTCATCCTTCCTCTCTTCTCAGACAACCGTGGCCACGTGCATTCGTTCTTACCTAATACTTGGTTTGCACCTTCTGGAACAATCTTTAGGACACACGCACACAGCAAATCCAGTGTTATTTTGGCAAAGAAAACCCCAGCTCCTCAAAGACAGATTAAATCCACTTCTCCGGGGAACGTTCACTTTGTTACTTTTATTTAGGATTACTGTTTATGTCACATTAATTAGACCAGGTAAGAAATTTAACAGTGCTCACAGTGTCAATAGCTTGAGATTTCCAGTACATAGGAATGTCAGGTCGGTATCTTCTCTCAGTATAAAAATGCCTTGTCACACCACAAATGGTCGATAGTCGGAAAATGTCACAAGTTTGATTATGTCAAATGTTTGATCTTGTTGCCACCACGGGCTGAATGTATATGAAAAATGGGAAAAAGAAATCTGGATCTATAGGCCCAGTTACAAAATTTATTCTGAATGTTCTTTGGGTTGGTACTCTGTCTCTTTCTGGGTGTAAACACGAAGCCAGACAGGTTCACCTTTGAAGACCCAGATACTAAGTAAAAATGTTCTTTTGTATGGTTATTCTCAGATTTCTATGGAAGCCGCTGGTAAGGTTTTTGGTTTTGACCCAGTACTGTGTATAGGAGAAAAAAAATACAAATACTTAACCATAATATAGTATTCTCAATCCTATCTTTAACCCGCGTAAAATATAATATATTCATACACTCAGTTATTTAACTATGAATAGAACTACACGTGTATCTCATATTGAATCGTTTAATAAAAGTCTCCGTAAAATAAGCGCTAGTCATTTATATTTTTAATCATCATGAATTAGAAATAAATATATATTTCGTCAGTACTCATAATGAATAGTGCATTTACTAGACGATTAAAATAACTCTTACTGGTTAATATCAGTTAGATTTACGCTACAGCCGGAACACTTTAGCTATAGATTATATTAATTCGCTAGTCACTTTGCACAAAACTCCTAGTGAAATAAAAATGACGGACTTAACAATTAAATCACTCTACACAGAAAAATCTTAGTGAATAAAATAATTACAGTGAACACAGAATTAGAACTACTCCAAATCGAAAATACTAAGAAATCCATTATAACAATGGTCTAGAAAATCAAAGCTAGTTGTTCTCTGAAATTCTGTCGGTACTGGATAAATTGAGTTTAAAGGCAGATATATATATATTAAATTTGCAGAACTTCGCTCAGACTTGTTACTTTTAACGCCTTCGCTCAGATTTCGGGCTTTTTACCGCTTGCAGACTCTGGCAATCGAGCGAAGCCTGTCCTTTGATCTGGCGATTCTCACCGTGTTTAATTACCTTCCAAATGAACGGATTCAGGGGGAGTAACTGATTATCTGCCCTTGGTTCCAAATTATCTACTCCTTCTACTCAAATTATTTCCCATGATCACTGTCTAACGAAAAATACGTTACAACTACATTAACTTATCTTCCCCTGAGCCAAAATTATGACTCTTTTGAAATAGTCGCCCCTTTCTACGCGTTCCGTCTCTCCCTGTTTGATCCTATTACGACGATTTCCAATCGCTGGCTTTATAATTACAGGTAACCGGCTCAGTGTTAGCTAAATAGATCTGTTGGTAAACATTCCTAAGGAAATAGAGAACAGAAAATAAAATAGGCATGCTAAATTAGACAAAGAGACAGATCTCTGAGTGTAGGAGGGTTTTATGTTAACAAAATGTGTGTAGGTGAAAGCCAGGTGAAAGAAAAATGTAGATAATGAAATAGATATATGAAAGCTATTATCATAATATGTCACATACATGCTTGTCTGTTCTAGGCTTGATGGCTTGCTACAAGACATAGTCTATGCACTTCTTCCCCATGTAGAAAAAGGTGAGACGTATGTGTGATTCCACTCAGTTGTATTGTAATACCATGTTATTTAGAAGAATTATTTACTACTGCCCTTTCCTCTTCTCCCATTATATGTGAGCTTTGTGTGTGTGTGTGTGCATTTGTTTGTTTGTGTGTTTTTGTTTATTTCTTTTTCTTTTAAAATCTTTGTGCCCAAGCTAGACTGCCATAAGTGTTGTTTCATTTCGTTTATCATATGAAACGGGGAAAAAATGTGAGGAAATATTTTATGGGAATTGTTTAATCTTACTTACTAACTTAGTCGTTCCTCTTCTACCCTGGAGTGTTGAGGTTTGCTAGAGAGTGTCATACTATCCTATCGGCTGTCTTCCTCCTGGCCTGGTTCCAGTCTAGTCCTCGGTTCTTCAGAGATTGTCTAACGTTGTCCTCACAGTGAACTCTGGGTCATCCTGGAGATCTGGATACCTGGCTCTTTGTTTCTCATATTTGTCATGGAAACCAATCTTCTTCAATTCTGCATACATGGCCAAACCATAGTAATTGGGTCTGTTCTACTTGGCTCTGCAGGGGCTGGGTTTTGAAGTCATGACATTTCATCTGGTTGTGAACCATATCTCCAACTACCTTCCTCAGCTACCTAATTTCTGAGATTTGTAGCTGGCTTTTGTTTGCTGTAGTCATTGTCCATGACTTGCATCTATAAGTCAAGAAATTGTATAATCTGTGTATTTTATTTTCATACTATTGTGTATAACCTTTATGGATTTTTTATATTTTTTCAGAGGAACTTGAAAGGGAGAGAGTATTTTACGAAAAGAATAATAAGCAGACAGGTAGTATTTTGTTTAAAATTTTAACATTTTAGCAAATAAGTTGTTTGATGTGTGGTTTAGTTTATTTTAATTTAGTGTTCCTTTTTACTTGCATCATCAGGTGGCATGGGGAGATGCAATTTCTGTTCTTATCTGAGTTTTATGGCGCTCGTTAATGTCAGGCTGTGATTCCTCATGACTTCATATACATCATTTGTGCATTATTCTCATGGGCATCTTTTTTCCCCTGATGTCAGATTTCCTGCTGTTGAAAGATTGCGATGGTCATTGCATGGCTGCGTTGAAGTAAAATTATGAAACTATTAATTTTTCTGTCTCCATTAACTCTTTCAGGACCAACCCTGGCTCAGTTCCAGAAAAGTTACTTTTCGGTTAACAAAATGTTGCTGCTGTATGTTATCAGTGTAATAACGTAAAACATAACATTCACAAATCTTTTTGTCAAGATTAAATCACAGAGCATAATTTTGATAATTAAATCTTTTAATGTAATTTTGAAAGGCATTCCTGATACTCAAAACCAAATTTCTCACAGTTACGTTGACCGTCACTGTCAGTATCTACAGTAACATCAAAATAATATTTTTATAATAATAAAGAATGTTATTCTTTAACAGGGCACAAAACACCTGATGGGTGTTTAATTTTACAATCTGTTATTTGGCACTGTTATAAAAGGACACTGTTATATCATAAATATATAATCAACAGCTCATGCTAAGAATGCATTAGCTCAAACCAGTCAGCATAGAAAGCACACCGTAGTTTCAAAGAAGTAGCTCAATACATTGTCTGGAGGAAAACAACGGAACAGTTTTATTTTGATACTGTTGGCAATGCACAGTATTGAAGCCAGCTCTCAACCCTAGATGTTCACACCTGTTTTGAAAGAGTTAAGCAATTACTATCAGATATTTACAACACTTTAGCAACTACTCTTTTGCGCATTTTTCACACTTCTAAGTCTTTCTTGTGTGTGTATATTTTTAAAATAATGATCATGTTTGATGTTGAAGAGTATGTGTAAGTAAACTGTTTCTCAGCTATTGCTTTATTTTCATATTAAGGTATAAGTGTTTGAACTAAGGTGTGTGTTAGTCAAGCCACTGCTTTAGTCCTTTGGTATAAATAATGTTTCAATATGGCTTCTACTGTATTATTTTCTATGAACAGGCTTTGTAGGATCTAAATTGCTTGACCTTTTTAAGAACTGTTTTATTGACTGGGATGTTGAATGTGCATACACATTTTTAGAATCAGCCTTTCTGTTGTTGATTCTTCATATTAATTTTCTTTTCACTCCTTTAGCATGCATATTGTCATTCTAGGACACATGACTTTTCATCAGTACTTTTAATTGTGGTATTTTTTTTAGGAAGTATCTACTTAATGTATTTTCATAAAATTCGTACAGTAAGATATGATTTGTCACATTTGTCCAAACCTTAATGAGGTTGTTCTCTGACAGCTAAGTTATGAACAAACACACATTCTGAACAATGACATAGTGGTCCCTTCTTGAAACTCATTCATTTCTTGTCCAAATAATTGTCAAAAAATAAGTGAGAAGTTATTGATTATTGTACTACAAAGTTAGTATTTTGTCTGTTGCCGTGAAAATGTTTGCATTTCCTGTAGTTTGCAAGATTAGAATGGTGCATTGTGTTATGATGTTATATAAATATTATAACATATAACATTCTTTTTCATGTTCAGATATTCCCAAACGAGTTCAGAGAACAAATATTGTTCCAAAGCCAGCCACTCAACCTTCGTTGCCACAAATGACAACAGCATCTCACAAAGGTGGCCACATACCTCCTGTTGCACTGTGTCTTCAGTGCCTAGAGTGAGTTGTTTTCATCATAGGAAACTTATTGTTGAATTGGGGGTGGGGGGAGGGGGTGTAATATGTAAGTGTAAAAATTCTGGGAAGAAATAATTGTAAGAATAAAGAAAGACCACCGAAAGGACAGTATGGATTTCTCTCTAGCAAACCTCTACACCCCAGGGCAAAAGAGGAATGAAGTAGTAGAATAAAGATAAGCATCTTGTGAAATCAGATATGATTATTATTTTCAAATCTAATAATAGTTTTTATGTGATGAAATGAGAAGAAAATTTCTTAATAAATATAATCTAGGTTAAGAGAAAACTAAAAAATCCATTGTTTAACATAATAGAACGGTGAGCAGTGTTTGGGGTGAGAGAATTAGTGAATGTAATACTAAAAATTCTATAATAATACATGATGATTGAAAAGTCACTCATAATTTTTACATTTTGAAATCCTCACTTGTATCCAATGAATATATAGGCATGTACCGCTATTACGACATGTTAGGTTCCAGACCGTTGTCGTAAAGCGAATCATTGCCTTTTTTCACTTGTCAATGCATGTACTGTACTGCAATCGTCATATATGTGCATAACTTGTGTAAATAAAGCATTGACAGTAACAACAGTAGTGTGAGGTAAGTTTAGCCTTCAGCCTGTCTCACTGATTAATACACCATCATTACTAAATTTAATAACTTGAATTTTTGCATCTAATGTAATTGCCTTATGACTTTTCTTTTCACTTGTATCTGCCATTATTAATTTATTTTATATTTTATTGACAACAACAAAAGAAAATAATAGTTATAAGCAGTTTATAATTCATTAAATTACAGAGCTTAACTCAGAGATACAGCGCATACCGTTTTTGTAAACAAGAGTCCAGCAGGAAGCCGGAAATCCAGCGGTCTTATCAGCATCGCAGCTGTCAGATACTCGCAATATAGTTACAATTAAAAACGTCGTAAGAGCAAAGCGTGAGAAAGCGAATTGTCGCAAAGCGGGGTACGTCTGTTCATGAAGCAAGTGTCAAAATGAGCGATAACTGCCATTTGACAAATATGTTTTATTTTTTATTCGCAGAAACAAAAACAAATCTGTAATGGCCAATAAACTGACTTTTTAAGGGACAGCAAAAAGAACTACCCGTTATGAAATTAAGTGTTAAAAAGACATCTCACGTTAAGTTGAAATGTTAAAATGTGATAGCATATTATGTAAATACATGACAGTTAATTGTGTTTATTCTGACGTTTGCTTCATATAAATCAGTTCGATAGGACTGAAGAAATAACAATTTAAATATAGGAAGCGACATTTCAATCACCCTATAAAGAAGATATAAAGTGATCATGCTGTAATTAATATTATTTACTTTGTTTGTATTTTCCCTCCCAGGCAAGGAGCATCAAAGCGTCACTTGGTGAGTGTTTGCAGTAAAAGTTAATATTTTATATTAACTCTTTACCCTCATGCGATTTTGTTGCCATTATAGGATGGTCTGACAAATGTGACTTGTAATGTGCCCTGTTACTTTGTAAATTGATGTTTACCATAGAGTGTTATATATCAGTGTGTGCATAATTGCATTGTCTATTACATTTAGAAGTCACACAGTAATTTTGAATGCTCGATATGGATGTGCCCTGTGTAGTAGTTCCAGCGGGGAGATATTGGAGAACTCCGATGAGATAACAAAAGAATGGGACTACTGCTGCCTCAGACATATCATAAAAGGCAGTTAGTATGATGTTTTTAAATGAGCTGGCAATCTCATTATGTTAAACAGATTGCCACAGAAACTGAAACTGCACAAGCACATGAAGACTTTGGTGCAGGTTTCCTGCAGTGGTGACCCCATTCTCCTTCAGGAGTGAAAAATGGAATGATGATATAGATGTAAGTTTATGAAAAAAGTATGAAAAAAATGGAACAATGTGAACATTGACAGAATCATAGATAATGGATAAAAATAGGCCTGACCAGAGTAAATGCACCAAAGTCATATTTTTTCCCCCTGTGTGTCCTCTTATACAATATGTATTCAGTATTAATGA
Organism: Oreohelix idahoensis; assembly: GCA_024509875.1. Taxonomy (NCBI): domain Eukaryota; kingdom Metazoa; phylum Mollusca; class Gastropoda; order Stylommatophora; family Oreohelicidae; genus Oreohelix; species Oreohelix idahoensis. The sequence continues at coordinate 392,913 of JAMPIV010001073.1, forward strand.
CAATTCAGTAATAATCAGTTACATGAGAGTTGTAAAAATGTCACGTGATTGGGTATTTAAAAAAATTAATTCCAGAAAAAATATTTTTTGTTGATCACATGACAGCCAATATCATACACTGTTATGATCTTCATTACATTCAATAAGCCATTGCAAGTAAATATAATGTACATGACCAGTCTCAGAGCTACATTTTTTTTTGGTCCTGAACATAATTATGTATATTTAAGTCAGTAGATGCACTGTTGTTAAGTGTCAGACTTCCATTGTACCAAGATATATTGACACATCATGATCTCAGCACATCCATGATGGCAACAAGAATGCAGTATTTGTTCATTTTATATCCTACATAATTCTAGAGTCAAAATGCATAGAAGCTTCGTTTGTTGTTTTTGGATAATTGGAGTTCTCCTGTAGTTTTTGTTTCTGAGGGACATATTCCATTTTTATACCAGTTGCATTAATCTGCAGTTACTTCCTACTGGTAGCTGTAGAGGATGTCCCTGTAAAATGGATAGATCTTAAGTAGAGGTAGCCTGCCACCTTTTTGAGTAAAATTTTCATAAGGTTCATTGTTCAGATAGAAATTTATATTCCAGTCTTCCACCATGTTTCCTTTATTATTTATTATATTATTTTCCAGTGCAATCCCAAGGTATGTAGGACTATTTTCTTTGGGCGGGTCTTGTCCATTCATTTTCAGAATGACTTTTTATTCCTTGCTTGAGAGTGTTAATTGTTCAGATAGAAAGTTATATTCGAATCTTCCACCATGTCTCCTTTATTATCTATTATATTATTTTCCAGTGCAATTCCAAGGTATGTAGGACTATTTTCTTTGGGCGGGTCTTGTCCATTCATTTTCAGAATGACTTTTTATTCCTTGTTTGAGAGTATGAAATGGGGAAGATAAGTAAACAGTAGAACACATTTTCTGCGAATATGGATTCCACAAGAGAAGTGGACTGACTGCATGGCCTTCACCAACCCCTTGTATGATTGATGAGAGTAGATCTGAGATATACTGCCTACTTTATCAGAGAAATAGATGTGGTTGTATGAGAGTAAGAGATGAAGTAGTGAAGAACTTATTAACTGACATTTGTCTAAAGCCTAGTTTATGAAAGGCATTGATAGTTATGAATCTGTATTTGACTTGTCCATGTTTGTTGAAGTTTTTTGGTAAAATGTTTTTTAAGGGATGGGGTAACCAGCCCCATGCCCAACCCTCCTTAGTCGCATTTTACGACATGCATGGTAGGGTATGGTGCGGAGGGCGGTCCGGGAGGAGTGGGATGGACTGCATTTTCGACGTTGGAGGATCTGGGGTGTGCAGATGACGTTGCACTGCTGGCACATTCACATCAACACATCCAAGAAAAAACGGATAGACTTAATAAATTTAGCCAGCAGGTGGGCTTGGGCATCAATTTAGGGAAGTCTGGGGTCATGGCGCTCGGTGTGAGCAACCCTGGGCCCATGTCAGTAAGGAATCAGCAACTGGTACAGACAGATACCTTCACATACCTAGGAAGCATAGTGACACCAGACGGTGGGGCGGGCAGGGACATCGGCATCAGAATGGGTAAGGCAAGGGCAGCCTTCTTTGGCCTGGATAACATCTGGGGGTCCTCCCGGTACAGCACGGGCACAGAATTGGGATTGTACCAGAGTTGCGTGCTTTCTGTGCTTCTCTATGGTGCGGAATGCTGGAGAGTCACAGAGAAGGAAATGTCAAAATTGTCCTCTTTTCACACGGCATGCCTGGGAAAAATTCACAGAATCTTTTGGCCGAGTGCCATCACCGGCCGGGGTCTGCTTGCTCGTAGGGGGCAAGAGGACATGCATACCATCATAGCTGGCAGACGCTGGAGCTGGGTTGGTCATGTCCTCAGAAGAGACCCCGATGCCATCACAAGAACAGCTATGCTTTGGACCCCTGAAGGAAAGCGAAAGAGAGGCCGACCAAAAACAACTTGGCGGAGGACTGTGGAGGCTGAGATGCAAAGAATGAACCAGAGTTGGGGCACTGTACGAAGGATGGCCACCGACCGTGCAAGGTGGAATCAATTTGTTGTTGCCCTACAAGACGCCACTAGGCGTGATGGCCACTGACTGCTTCGACGGTCGGTGGTTAAGGATCGAAGAAGATGGTAGGGTACAGTGTTACTATTCTTTGCTTTAGTTATGAATGGTTCTTGTAAATATTTGACTTCTGTTTGTCAGTTTGATCTTGCTTCCAGTGTCAGTTTTTATTTTTAAATATAAACTCAAACAGGACAAACAATTTGTTCGAGTGACAGGACGTGCAACGATTCGCAGCCTTGCAGTTTTCTTACAGAAAAAGCTACACATAGATGATAATCATAAGGTAGGAACAGATGGTTCTGTTTGCTTATTGGATATTTTTTGCCTAATTCTTTTAAATTAACTACATCAGGGTTGTTTTTTTTAAGGTCATGAAAGAGTGTATAATAGGATTGCACCCTCAGGCGTGTCATTTGAGGTTATGCGTTGGGTCGGCAACCTCAAGATGTGAAACAATTTGCTACAGAAACCACTGATGCAAGAGGATGCTAATGCATGGGGCAGGTTTCCTGCAAAGAAACCAGCTACAGTGGTGGCTCTGTGCTCCATAAGGAGTGTGACATGAAGAACCTAAACGAGTGTGCCAGACCAAAAAAAAAGTATACTTGACGCTTGACAACTATTTGATTGGACAGTCTCTTCTGAAACATTTGATATGAAACCTGCAATGTATGTTCAATACTTGTAAGCTTAAATCTAGTTTTAGCATCATAACTATTCTGTTATACATAGCAGAAGCATGGAAATCCACACAAAGAAGTGACAAGTTAACGTGGGAATCACCAAACGGACAGGACAGAAACCAGATAGATCACATAATGATCAATGGCAGATGGAGACATGCATTACAAGACGTGGAAGTTAGAAGAGGCACAGATGTGGGAAGTGACCATCACCTAGTAGTAGCAAGACTGAAGGTGAAACTCAGAGCTGCTGGACCAGTTGCAGTCAAAAAGATAAGATGTAACATCACGAAACTTAAGGACCCCCTCACCAAAAAAGCTTTCTAGGTCGACGTAAAGAGACGATAGATTGCCAAAAGCCAGGAAAGAACAGAGACTGATGATGTTGACCAGAAATTCCACCATCTCAACAACATACAAGGAAAGCAGCGAGTCATGCTTGGGATTCTAGGAAAGAAAGAGCCAAGACTGGATAACACCAGAAATGCTAAACACCAATAGCGAAGAGAAAGGAAATGAAAAGAAAGAAAACAGAAGCCAAGTCTCCCAGGTCAAAGGCATTAAATAGTGAACAGTACGGTCAGCTGGACAAGGAAGTAAAACGTCAAACCCGTGCTAACAAAAGGACATTTCTGGATGACCTTGCAAGACCGGCAGAAGAGGCAGCACTGAGAAATGAACAAAGCACAGTTTATAAAATAACTAAAACTATCAGTGGAAAACGAGGTGCAAACAACATAATGTTAGTAAGAGGCAAACAAGGAAATCTCATCACCACAGCACAGGGGCAGGAAACAAGATGGGCAGAGCACTTAAGAGAAACACTGAATAAGGAACCACCAGAGACTCAGCTGAATGTTCCTGAGGCTGAAAGTGCCTTAGATGTAAATACAGACATTCCACGAAAAGAAGAAATCATCACAGCTATCAAAGGGTTAAAAAATGGAAAAGCGCCTGGTCGCGACAATCTAAATGCTGAGTTATTCGAGGCAGACCCTGAACTAGCAGCAGAACTATTAGAACCACTATTTGCACAAGTCTGGGAAACTGATACAACACCAACAGAGTGGAGTAAAGGAATAATTGTCAAATTGCCCAAGAAAGGCAACTCTCCTCTCAGTTCCCAGTAAAATACTAGGCAGGATAATCATCTAGAGAATTTCAAAAGCAGTTGACCATAAACTGAGAAAAGAACAAGCGGGTTTTAGAAAGAAAAGATGATGTGCAGATCATATATTCACCCTCAGGAACATTATAGAGTAGTGCTCAGAATGGCAGAGACAGCTATACATTAACTTTGTTGATTTTGAAAAAGCTTTCGACACCATACACAGGGACAGCCTATGGAAAATACTGAGGGCTTATGGAATTCCCAGCTGCATTGTTTCCATCATAAAAAGCCTCTATTCTAACTTTACATGCAGTGTTGGATTGAGTAATGTAACTTTCGAAGTGAAAACAGGAGTACGACAGGGATGCCCCTTATCAACAACATTATTTTTGACAGCCATAGATTGGGTGATGCGCCAGACAACAGAGGGCAGTCCAAGAGGAATTAGATGGACGTTTTCTACACTGGAAGACATGGAATATGCAGATGACACTGCACTACTCGGCATTCACATCAACACATCCAAGAAAAAACCGATAGACTCAATAAGTATGGCCAGCAGGTTGGTCTGAACATCAATCTGAAGAAGACAGAGGTCATGACACTAAATGTGGGCAATCCTGAGTCAATAACTATAAGGAACCAGAAGTTAGAACAGACAGACACATTTACTTACCTAGGCCATAGAAGAGACACAAAAACCATGATCCAGATGGAAAAGTACAACAGTATGCCAATGCACCCAATGAAGGCAAGACTAGATGATCTGGCATTGGGACGTCTAAAGCGTAGCAGCTTTGTGCATCGGGGGAAAAGACTTATAAGACAGCATCAAGAAGACCTATCCATGAAGACAACACCACTGAAGCCCACCCTATACCCTGTACCATGGGAGCAGGCCAGCAGTGCCCTCCAAATTAATACATCAGTCAGTGGTCTCACAAGTGGATGTGAGTATAATGATCTGCAAAAACGAACTGCTACATTGAGTATGATCCAAGAAAGCTATCCCGATCAATCATGGATACATGCCTATACAGATGGATCAGCAACTAATGCTGTTAGGAATGGAGGTGCGGGTATCTTTATCTCATATCCTGACAACCACTATGAGCCTAGGCACATTCCCACTGGTAAATTCTGTTCCAACTATACAGCTGAGGTTCAAGCTCTAGAGCAAGCTGCAAATATGATTTATAACACACAACTCTGACTGCCACCAGGTAGTCATTCCTCACAGATGCACTGTCTGTCCTGCAAGCTCTCAAGGGTGGTAAACTCCCGCATCTGAGAAATGAACTAAACAAGGTAGCTGCCAAAAAGAGAACCATACTTCAGTGGGTACCATCTCATTGTGGTGTACCCGGAAATGAAAAAGCAGATAAACTTGCAAAAAAGGGAGGAGAATGTGAACAAGAAGATAATGAAGTCACATACTTTGAGAAAAAGAGAGCTATCCAGACTATCAGAACAGAACAGAACCAACCCAAAGACGACTATCACACTCTCGACCGGCAGGGACAGACAACTATTTTTCGACTCAGGACAGGGCATAACAAACTGAATAAACACATGCACAAGCTACGATTGTCTGCTTCACCACTGTGCACATGTGGATTAAACGAACAAACTGCTGAGCATGTTCTACAGGACTGTCCTCTGTATGACCAGTTAAGAAAGATATACTGGCCGAATGACTCAACACTAAACTCAAAGCTATATGGAGTTAAAGAGGAACTTCAAACAACAGTCGAATTCATCATGAGAACTCGTCTGACGGTGTAATCGTCAAAGATGCGATCGCAAGAAGAAGAAGACTTACCTAGGATGCATAGTAACACCACACGGCGGAACAAGCAAGGTGTCACGAAGTGGTTTTAAGTTTATAGAGTGTGCCTGAATGAAAGCAAGACCCTAGTATGAGAAAGTCTGAGAAGATAGAATTTAGATGGAAAATAACATGCCTGTGGACAGGTGAGACTATTGGCTCAAGAGATAGACCCAGGATTTGAATCTCCCCCTGCCGCTTCGTGACTAAAAAAAAATGGCTATAGTCTCCCCACCTCTGACTGCCTTGAAACACAAGGAGATAAGGTGTATAATTACGACCACAAACACCACTACACAGACAACATAGAGTAAGTATAGTAAAGAATAGAAGCTGATCCAGTAAATAATATATGTATATATTTATTTACATACAAGAAAACATAAAATGGCATCATACGTCATCAAGTCAGTCAATAGCGTGCACTGTTGCACGGCCTGGAAAAATCAAGGTAACAATTAAATTGAGAGACACTCAACAAAAAAAAACCCCAAATCACATTCACTCTTCCTGTCACCCTGCTGAGGAACAATAAAAATGGTTAGTGATTTAAACCAAATCTACTTTGGTGGGGCTGTCAACTTTTAGCCTCCACTCTCTAACACTAATAAATTTCTGTCTTAGTCCTGGTGACTCTTCCTCAACGAACGGCTACACAGCTTGTTACTAGTTAGGCAATAGGCGCCGATAACTACACCACAAGAAATGCTACAATTAATAGACTTGGTTTTTCGAACGCAGACTCAGTGTCTATCCGTCCAATGGATACTGAACAGACCCTACTGGTCCTGTCTATTTTCTCCCTCCTTCTCTATCTTTCTCTCTTGATCTCAGTGTCTCTCTAACACTCGAGGGCTGATGATGCGGCATCTCCGTTACGCTCTTCTCTTGATTTCTATCAGGACCTAGGTATGGTAACCCTGTCACCTGTTCCTGATTTTGGTGATGACGATGTTCGGATATCAAGCATGAGGGACTTGATTAACTGTAGACAAAACTTCTCTGCTGCTGAATAGCTTCCCTCTTTTTAACCCGCTCCGGAGTTAGAGAAAAAAAAAAAACACAGCCTTGATTTCAGGCTGTACAAAATGAAACTAGTCTCCCGGCCACCTGCCGTTGCTAGAGACTATAATAGCGATGCTCTCGGCTGTATGTTAAATAAACCTCGGTCCAGCTGAAGCATAGGGACTTCACTGCCAGAGACCATAGGGTAATTTTCTTTTGCTCCTGACGATACTCGAGTACACTGACCCTGAGATATGTCTTTTGCCGTGGATAATTTTATTTGACAAAATTATGCTCCCCACTGTTTCCGCCGTGACTCGCTGAAATTAAAAGAAACAGCGACTCATGTACACCCACTCTAAAATCGCTTATCTCTAACATATACGATACATAAAATAATTCTATACACGTGTCTCTTCATTCTCACTTCTTCTCCCCTTTCTCTCGTTCTTCACAACAATACATAAAATACCACTATCCCACGTGGCCTCTTCATCCCCCCTCCTTCTACTAAAATCTGCCAGGTAAAACAAACAATAGCCCAGACCCGTCTGACATGTTACATGGCCGTTAGGCATGGCCGATCACGTGTTCAAACTTGACAAAATTAGGGAAATCCTTTTACCCATTAACACAGGAGTTTCCCCGGCTTACTCTTATTAAATTAAATCTCGCTATAGGAATAGTTTCCTCCCCTAAGCAGTATAATTCATTTACAACGTAAATCTGAACCCTCTGACAATATTTCTCACATTTTTAAGGCTCAGAAAAATTAACGAACACACCAGGGATTTCCCCATAAATTTACATTAGAAAATATACAGGAATAAATGGTGGTTTTACATAACATCCTACAAATATGGCACACGTGTTTCTCACAACTTCACACACTCCTATCTATTGCCAAAATCATAGAAAGAATAAGCACACTGTTGCATTACGTCGTTCTTCAAAAATAGTAATTAATGGCGCTATCGTTTATTTTAAAACTGAAAAGTTAATCTTTACCTAAGGGCGAATTTCTCAAAGAACCCTCTAATGAATAAAACGATAATACGATAAAATCTTACATACCAATTCATCGCTGGTTTTTCCCACAGTGGAGAACGATAAATTACGTAGTCTGACGGCTGGCACTTATTTTTTCATAGAGACCGAATCCCCGTTTTCTGTCCCATTATATACAAGAGCAACCGCCCACGCGGATTTCCCTTCCTACGCAAATCCCGGACCAATGGGAGCGCTAGAAAAATTAGTACTATCAACCCACGCAACCCCGCGTGCTTCCGGCCGCGTGTTTCCGGCCTCGTCATATCGCGTGCCGGAAATGGCGATTATTTCCGTAAACAACGAACTTTACGGGAATCGCGAAAAATCAGAAGAAAGTAAAACTGGCCGAGTGAAAAATAAACCTACCGACCTAAAACGAACCCATTTAAATTACCTTCCCAAAAGTACCAAACACGATATATTCACATGAGAAGAAATAAAATGGTGGAAAAGCGGGCCCGAAAATAGCGATTTCCGTAAACAACGGAAAATCGCGTGATCAGAAGAAAATAAAACTGGTGAAAATTCAAAATAGAACCACAGAATCGGGCCTGTTAAAAGTCAGAATTACAGTGTAGTGTCACATAAGTCCCCCCTTTCAAGTACGGGAACCGTGCTAAATCACTGAAATCTCTGGGTTTCATACTGGCCCGTATCTAGATCTACCTCTCGATCTAATCACTGTCATAATTAGCATTATCATACAGGCCCATCTCCATATCCTTGAGAATCTTGGCAAGCCCTGGATCGTGAGGGTCACGCCATGGGATTTCCTCCTGGCGACTGCACCCTGAGTGGTCGCCCTTCCTCCTGCCTCTCATGTGTTTCCTTCGCCCACGAATTTTCCTTGCGGCGCGTGGTAAATACTGATTACCAGATGGTGCGACCTCCCAGTGTTTTGAAACAGTCTGACTGGCTTGGCCAGACATCGCCGTAACAGGGCGTAACTGTTTGCGGTTGACTGAAGAACCGTGCACATGTTCCTTCTTGTCAGTATTTCCCTCCCTTGAGAGATGTAATACCATCGGGGGCCTAATTCCCGACGACAAAGAAGATACTTCTGAAGTAAGAGGCGTCACCACTGTTTGACCTTTAGGCTGAACAGGGCTGACAGGCGAATACGCCTCTGTAAATAACATTCCACTGTCTTTAGAGGCGTCTCTCCTCCTCATTGCAAGACAAGGATGTTTGAGCTCCCGTGGGGCTCCGTGAATTTGGGGCTTTCCCCTTTCACTTTGCTGGCCTGCAGTAGGCCCTCTTGCATTAGCAAGAATCGGTGTGGTTGGGTTTCCCAAAACTATGTATGGGCTTCCCAGGATGAAATCATGTGCTGGCTGTGCCATTACAGCTGCCTTGATGGTGCCAGACACAAACTTGCATTTTTCACCTCAATATTGGCTACGGGCAGACGCTGTGAGATACCTCTTCTCAAAACGCCACCAATCTCAACTATTTCTCCGGTCCACTGCCCTGGTTTCACCAAATGACGAGCGATGATACTGGGGTAAGTAAGCCCGCTGTCAAACAAACACGTAGTGGCTGTCCCATTCACTACGGCTGGTCCACTGTTAGAGAACAACTTCTCTGCCTGGACTGGTTCCCATTTATTCCCTTTAGTCCATCTCACCGGTCTTAAACAAGCTGCATGATGAGCTGGGGGTTTGTTCATGCACCGGGATGTCCAGTGGGAAGTGGTTCTACAATTCTGACAATACCTCTCATTATCTCCCCTGTTCCTAGCGGGTTCCTGAGAGGTTGTTGTCGGTGCTCTGTTATGCTGCTGGGGGCGCAAGTTATAACCAGAATGAGGCTCCTTGCGAGAAGGTCCTGGTTGCTGATAAGCTGGTGAAGTAGCCGGCTGCGATGATGAAGCTCCTTTGTCTGGGGCTGGCAGGTCTGAGTTTTTCCGTTTCTGTCCCAGTACTTCGGCCTGTGCTGTCTGGTACCTTTCGGCGAACACGATAATCTGATCAAGTTGCTGGGCACCCTGCTCTGCCAGATATCGCCTCAAGTCGGGGGACATGTTTGCCTTAACTTGTTCACACAGAACTAACTCCTCCAACCCTTCAAAAGTCTTCGCCAGTCCTGACAGTTCCCTCCACCGGGTTAGGTAATTTCTCACCCGCTCTGCAAACTGTGCGAAACTCTCTCCCTTCTCCGGCCTGCTCTCCCTGAACATGGTTTGGCATTTACGTGGAGTCCACTGAAATCTTTGCAACAAAGCATTTCGCAGTGCCTCAAAGTTGTTCTGGTCATCTAGGAGCATCTTGTTGTAGACTTCATAAGCATGACCTTTCAAAGATTGCGATAATTTCAGGCACCAAAGACTCTCATCCAACCCGTATGCCTTTGCCATCCGTTGAAATTTTTCTAAAAACACGTCAATCTTTTCATTCCCATTAGGGAACGAGTCAAATGGGAAGCTCATGGCGGCCATCCGGGGTCCTCCGTTTCCTGAGGTGTCTGTCGCTCCTGCTCCGGGTGAATCTCCATTAGCCGAACTGCCTCCCGAAGCTCGGTACTGCAGTTCCAGAGAACGCAGGGCAAGTTCATGCTGTCTCTCCGCTGCCTTCTCTGCTGCCTTCTCCTGGGCTTCCAATTTCCGAAGTTCCATCTCGGCCTGTCTCTCCGCTGCTTTTGCGGCGGCTATCCTTTCCTCTTTTGCTGCTTCTGCGGCGGCTATCCTTTCCTCTTTTGCTGCTTCTGCGGCGGCTGCCCTGTCCTCCTTCTCTTTCTCTCGCTGAATATGCCTATCAGTTTCCCTTATCAGGTAGGCCTTAGTCTCCTCCTTATCCATTCCCATATCCTGAGCAGATTCACGCCAGGCAGCTCGTAACTTGGCCATATCCGCCATCTTACCTGTAAACTGCTGTAAGTTCACAACTAACAGAAAATGACAGAAAGGAGAACAAAAGGAAGGAACTACCTGTTACGTAATATATAATACTCCCTCTTTAACCGCTGTTCCAAAACCCGAACTCAGACTAGCGTCAAGTCTGAACAATAACCTGAGAAAAAAATTTAGTTAAGAAGCTACCAAAAACTAAATTACCTTCCTGTTAAAGAAAAATATGTCGGTATGCCATCAATTACCTCTTAGTCATATAAATCAAAAATACCACCAAAAATCTACTAGACTGCAACCTGTGGAAAAACTTATACTGGATCAGTTCTAGTAGCTCAACGTCTAGGGGATATTTAAAGAAATTCTATTCTCAGAAACTTTCTAGAGACAATCTATGAATGTAGATCACAGAATTGATCTCAACAGAATGATCCACCGGACGATTGCCGCCCACTTGTCACGAAGTGGTTTTAAGTTTATAGAGTGTGCCTGAATGAAAGCAAGACCCTAGTATGAGAAAGTCTGAGAAGATAGAATTTAGATGGAAAATAACATGCCTGTGGACAGGTGAGACTATTGGCTCAAGAGATAGACCCAGGATTTGAATCTCCCCCTGCCGCTTCGTGACTAAAAAAAAATGGCTATAGTCTCCCCACCTCTGACTGCCTTGAAACACAAGGAGATAAGGTGTATAATTACGACCACAAACACCACTATACAGACAACATAGAGTAAGTATAGTAAAGAATAGAAGCTGATCCAGTAAATAATATATGTATATATTTATTTACATACAAGAAAACATAAAATGGCATCATACGTCATCAAGTCAGTCAATAGCGTGCACTGTTGCACAGCCTGGAAAAATCAAGGTAACAATTAAATTGAGAGACACTCAACAAAAAAAAACCCCAAATCACATTCACTCTTCCTGTCACCCTGCTGAGGAACAATAAAAATGGTTAGTGATTTAAACCAAATCTACTTTGGTGGGGCTGTCAACTTTTAGCCTCCACTCTCTAACACTAATAAATTTCTGTCTTAGTCCTGGTGACTCTTCCTCAACGAACGGCTACACAGCTTATTACTAGTTAGGCAATAGGCGCCGATAACTACACCACAAGAAATGCTACAATTAATAGACTTGGTTTTTCGAACGCAGACTCAGTGTCTATCCGTCCAATGGATACTGAACAGACCCTACTGGTCCTGTCTATTTTCTCCCTCCTTCTCTATCTTTCTCTCTTGATCTCAGTGTCTCTCTAACACTCGAGGGCTGATGATGCGGCATCTCCGTTACGCTCTTCTCTTGATTTCTATCAGGACCTAGGTATGGTAACCCTGTCACCTGTTCCTGATTTTGGTGATGACGATGTTCGGATATCAAGCATGAGGGACTTGATTAACTGTAGACAAAACTTCTCTGCTGCTGAATAGCTTCCCTCTTTTAACCCGCTCCGGAGTTAGAGAAAAAAAAAAAACACAGCCTTGATTTCAGGCTGTACAAAATGAAACTAGTCTCCCGGCCACCTGCCGTTGCTAGAGACTATAATAGCGATGCTCTCGGCTGTATGTTAAATAAACCTCGGTCCAGCTGAAGCATAGGGACTTCACTGCCAGAGACCATAGGGTAATTTTCTTTTGCTCCTGACGATACTCGAGTACACTGACCCTGAGATATGTCTTTTGCTGTGGATAATTTTATTTGACAAAATTATGCTCCCCACTGTTTCCGCCGTGACTCGCTGAAATTAAAAGAAACAGCGACTCATGTACACCCACTCTAAAATCGCTTATCTCTAACATATACGATACATAAAATAATTCTATACACGTGTCTCTTCATTCTCACTTCTTCTCCCCTTTCTCTCGTTCTTCACAACAATACATAAAATACCACTATCCCACGTGGCCTCTTCATCCCCCCTCCTTCTACTAAAATCTGCCAGGTAAAACAAACAATAGCCCAGACCCGTCTGACATGTTACATGGCCGTTACGCATGGCCGATCACGTGTTCAAACTTGACAAAATTAGGGAAATCCTTTTACCCATTAACACAGGAGTTTCCCGGCTTACTCTTATTAAATTAAATCTCGCTATAGGAATAGTTTCCTCCCCTAAGCAGTATAATTCATTTACAACGTAAATCTGAACCCTCTGACAGTATTTCTCACATTTTTAAGGCTCAGAAAAATTAACGAACACACCAGGGATTTCCCCATAAATTTACATAAGAAAATATACAGGAATAAATGGTGGTTTTACATAACATCCTACAAATATGGCACACGTGTTTCTCACAACTTCACACACTCCTATCTATTGCCAAAATCATAGAAAGAATAAGCACACTGTTGCATTACGTCGTTCTTCAAAAATAGTAATTAATGGCGCTATCGTTTATTTTAAAACTGAAAAGTTAATCTTTACCCAAGGGCGAATTTCTCAAAGAACCCTCTAATGAATAAAACGATAATACGATAAAATCTTACATACCAATTCATCGCTGGTTTTTCCCACAGTGGAGAACGATAAATTACGTAGTCTGACGGCTGGCACTTATTTTTTCATAGAGACCGAATCCCCGTTTTCTGTCCCATTATATACAAGAGCAACCGCCCACGCGGATTTCCCTTCCTACGCAAATCCCGGACCAATGGGAGCGCTAGAAAAATTAGTACTATCAACCCACGCAAACCCCACGTGCTTCCGGCCGCGTGTTTCCGGCCTCGTCATATCGCGTGCCGGAAATGGCGATTATTTCCGTAAACAACGAACTTTACGGGAATCGCGAAAAATCAGAAGAAAGTAAAACTGGCCGAGTGAAAAATAAACCTACCGACCTAAAACGAACCCATTTAAAGTACCTTCCCAAAAGTACCGAACACGATATATTCACATGAGAAGAAATAAAATGGTGGAAAAGCGGGCCCGAAAATAGCGATTTCCGTAAACAACGGAAAATCGCGTGATCAGAAGAAAATAAAACTGGGTGAAAATTCAAAATAGAACCACAGAATCGGGCCTGTTAAAAGTCAGAATTACAGTGTAGTGTCACACAAGGACATTAACAACAGAATGAAAAAAGCGAGAACAGCCTTTGCTAGTTTCATCAACATTTGGAAGTCTTCCCAGTACAGCACAGACACCAAATTAAGACTGTATGAGAGCTGTGTACTTTCTGTGCTTCTCTATGGTGCGGAATGTTGGAGAGTAACAGAGAAGGACATGTCGAAACTGTCCTCCTTCCACACAATCTGCTTAAGGAAAATTCTCTGAATCTTTTGGCCGAATACTATCAGCAACCAAGAACTACTTATTCGGAGTAACCAGGAGGACATGCACACCATCATAGCTGGAGTTGGGTTGGCCACGTCCTCAGAAGGGACCCTGATACCATCACAAGAACAGCTATGCTATGGACCCCCGAGGGAAAGCGAAAGAGAGGCAGACCAAAAACAATTTGGCGGAGAACTGTGGAAGCCGAGATGCAAAGAATGAACCAGAGTTGGGGCACTGTACGAAGGATGGCCGCCGACCGAGCAAAGTGGAATCAATTTGTTGCTGCCCTACAAGACGCCACCAGGTGTGATGGCCACTGACTGCTTTGACGGTTGGCGGCTATGGATCAAAGAAGAAGAAGCATGGAAAACAGATAACGGTATCAAAAGCACATGAAAGAATTAGAACTGGCTGCATTATGTGCATGAAAGATAAGGAGTTAGCAAAAGAGACAGAGGAAATTGCAAGTTGACTGAAAACCCAAATAATGAAGAAATAATAACAGATCCCACATAAGCATAAGAGTAAAGAGAGATCTAGGAGAGCATGTTTTGCAGTGTAGGCCTGCACAGTTTAATTTGGGAAACATCAAATGGCTAAAACCGTGTCCAGCTTGCCTGGTTGCTGTTTCTAATTTGTTCTGTTCATGATCGTTTTCCTTTGGGCCCCTTGTAGAGCATGGAGCCACCACTACAGCTGGTCCCATTGCAGAAAGCCAGCACCAAACATTCACATGCTGTTGCAGTGGTGGATTCTGTAGTTGTTTTACATGATGAGGTTACCAGCTCCGTGCACAAACTCATATTAGTCGCTGTGTATGAAATTCAATATGTTCTATTACCACTTGCTAATATTTAATACAATTTTATCTCATGGTTCATTTTTTTGTGTGTTAATTTATACATTTCTGTTGTTGTTTTATTCTATATATTTGTGCATTCTTTTATTTTAATTATATGTGAAGTTCTTTTAGCATTTAAATCAGGCTTCATCTCTTTTGTGTTATATTATGTCCCAAGGTTGATGTCTACTGCCCATGTCAGTCAGGCTTTGTCTACCTTAATAACAGTCATACACTGAAAGCTGTCAAAGATATGTATAGCCAGGACAAGGTAAGGAAAAAATGGTTACTGATACACACAGAAGTATTGAAATCATCATCGTTATTTTCAATTTTGCTCAACATGGAACATAGAGACACCACTGAAGCTGATCCATGAGAAGTCTTTTTACCTTCGGATTCAACTCTGAAGATTTGGTTTGTGTATCGGGGTCATTGCCAGATGCATTAAAAAATAGCCCAAATTCACCCCAAAATAGTCTAACGTTGCCAAACGTTTTGTGATAAAAAAAAAGTGGCCCAAAGAAACTTGATTTTCAGAATATTTCGGTTTTCGGAAATTTGAATGAAAGGTTATAGACATGTAGTTCATACTGTAGAATTGTATTTGTATGAAGGCATTTTTAAAAAATCAGATGCTCTTTTTTTTCATTGTAGGATATTCTTCACTTGAACTATGATATCAGCTCCCTGTGATGTCATGCAAGAGAACTGTTACAGCACTTGTTTTATTTGTTTTATAAAGTTACTGACAAAAAGTAATCACATGGGTGCCTTTGGTAGTGACTTAGAATTGTGCTAGAAGTTTCTGTTGTTCCATCATGATTGGAATATGACTTAATGACTGTGTGTGGAACTCTAGCACTGATAATGTTTGCAACATTAAACTCACTGACAGACCACATTGTGGAGATGAATCTGTATGGAAATCCAGGCTTGTCCTACTGACCTAGATGTCGTGACGCATATTCATTCTCAGAAAAACCAAATCCTGATGTGAATGCTAAAACACTGGTTAGATCTCAGATTCCAGCTGATTCAATTATCCGTGCCATGGATGATTTCATTTTCTCCCTGTACTTAGTTGTCTCAAAAATGATGGAATTTTATACTGACTGCTTCTTGCATCCTCAAGTTGTATCACATTTGTTCCTCTCAGACTTACTAGATTTGTTCCTGTTTTCCTTTCCCATACACCAGATTCATTTATTTCTACATAGTTACCATTTTCACTTCTTCCTGACCACACACCAGATTCATTTATTTCTACACATTTATCATATTCATTTCTTCTGCCCTCTCACCAGATTCATTTATTCCTACACATTTACCATATTAATTTATTTCTACATACTTACCATAATTTCTTCCTGCCTATTCACCAGACTCTTCTGCCTTTACACATTTACCATATTCATTTCTTCCTGCCATTTACCAGGTCTGTTTACTCCTACTTATTTACGATACTCATTTCTACCTGCCCATTCACCATGATTCTTTATCCATGCACTAGTTGCCTGTGATCAGCTTACCCTGTCTGTCCACTGCATTAATTTCTTCCTTGCAATTTTAAATTGTTCTGCATCCGCGCACAATATCTGTTGCTTCCTGCCCATACACCGTTTTTTTCTATTCATTCACTAGATTCATTTTTTTTCCTGCCCGGTCACTCTGTTGGTCCACCAGATGGCTTCTTGCCCACACTGTAAATTGTGTTAAATAAAATGTTGTAACTATTTTGTTTGTTATCTTGGTTTGATTCCAAAACTGATACTGTGTTACCTAAACATTCTAGTGCCTATGCCCCATTGAAAAAAAAACAAAACAGATTGTATATACACTTGTGTGTGTATGAAAAAAAGTCCCAGATCATTGAAGAAAAAGTAATAAGAAAATTAATTCTTAACTGTTCTTTGCTTCCACCTGTGTAGTTTTTGTTTTTAATTAAGAGAGGATTCATTCAGGATTGATTAGCTCCAGTTATTTTTTTTTTTTTTTCTTTTTTCCTTAACCAGCGGCACTTGGGCTTTCAGCCCTTCGGCCCAATGACATGTCATTGCGAGGCTGGGGAACCTGAGGACTTTCCTTCCAACCCGGTCAGGAGCTTCGCTCCTTCCCATCCACAGAGGGTTTATCACAGGAGCCGTTCAGGCTATTCAGTCAAATTTCCGGCCGTAAACATTTCTTCAAACGCCGACGCCCGGGTTTGAACCATGAACACCTGGTCGCCAGTACAACGCCGAAGCCATTACACCAGCGCGGCTCCCATCTCCAGTTATATATGATACCAAAGCAGTTCCCATGTTCTCTGTTTATTTACCCCTTTCAAAGTTGTGTTGTGGATTATATAATTTGATGGGCACCCAATGATCTTTTGTTCTGTAGTAGAACAATTTTGTAGAAGGTAATGCTTTTTGTTGAATCTCAGGAATTTTTAAAAAATGCTGTTACCACAACAACAAAAAACCAAGCAAAAAGGATAACCTGCAAAGTCCTATCGTGTGCCATCAGCAGAAGATCTTTCTATGTTCTCATCATTTTCATCTCTGTCTCTAGTTATCTTCTCTATGTGTTCTGTCAGCCTCTACTTCTCATACCCTGGGTATTCCAGAACAAGGATTGTCTAGTATTGCTGTCAACAAGTTTACTCAGTGTGTACCCAATACAGCGACAGTATCTTCCTATTTTTTTTTTCCACTGGCACTTGTTGGGTCTAGCCATCAGTTTCACATTGGTGACCTTGTTATACCATTTCAATCCTTCTATTCTACGCAAGTACAGGTCCGTATCTTTTTATATGAAATCGTCCAGGACAGATTTTTTTCAGTTTACAGATGTTACCCACATGGGTGTCGAAGTGTCTAAGAGGTATGGCATCCACCTCGAATTTTAGAGGTACCAGGTTCTATTCCCAGTTGAGAGAATATAATTTATGGAAATTTTTTTTCAGAACCAGTGGTCCTAATGATGTCATACTCCCCCCTGGTCTCCTGGGTAGTGAGATCGGATGCCTAGCTTTCTCGGATAAGGGCAAAAAAAATAGTAGGTCCTGTGTGCAAGTAGCGCAAGATATTAAAATTCCCTCGGCAGTTGGAAATCATTAATATTTGGCCGCAGCCCTTGCTAAATGCAATGGGCAAAGTCCTAATTGACAAAAACCACCTAGCCCATACAATGTTTGTGAAGAATTTCCCTATGACCTGGGATACCCCTCTGGAACTCACAAGATACCCAATAAGATGGAAGTTCATGGAGGAAATAGACGAAGACAGTATTATAACAAATGCAATAAAATGTAGTAGTAAATACACACCAGTGATTCCTCCTTGGGAGCTCAAGAAGCCAAGTATTGACTCTCATCTTTCAGATATAATAAATAAAAAACAGAAAAAACGACATTAAAATCATAGCCAGAGAATATATAGAACAGATAACTAAGGGTAGCTTGAAAGTATACACTGATGGATCTAAGATAGAAAATGAAGAACTTGAAATAGGAATACACATACCACCAGCCTGGAAGCTGAAGAAAAGTTTTAGTTTAACTGAAAACGCATCAATATTCACGGCAGAAATGGTGGTAATAGCAAAAGCACTTGAAATAATTACTGTCAAGCCTCCCGAAAAGCTAACAATCCTAACTGACTCACTGTCAGCTCTTCAAGCATTAAGAAACCCACATGAATGTAGCCGACCATGTTGTTGTTCGTCCATCACAAGTGATGAAGACCACTCTGTTCATCCAATTATTAGGATGTTAGGATAGTCTATGAGTACGAAGGTGACTGATGAGCCCGATGCGGGCCTGGAAGGATCTCGGACAGTGTGGACAGGGAATATTTGCTTCATGTGAAGGTTTTATTTCACGATCTTTTCTAGCCGACCATACATAGCAGAAGAAGTGTTGCAAATTAGTACACACCTAAATAATAGGGGGCTGCTCAGTATTATTAGCATGGATACCCTCTCACTTAGGAATAGAAGGAAATGAGGTGGTCGACAGGGAAGCAAAAACAGGAAGAAGCAGCCCAAACCACATAAACTCAGGCTTAGGCACAACATAGATCAAAAGTATAATTAGAAATATTATAACAAAGGAATGGAAAGAGAGCCAGAAAGACACACACGCCTATAAACTGCTAAAAGATCCAACCCGGACATGTCAGATGTCTAGAGAACCAAAAATACCATGCAACAGAAAACTGATTAGACTTCAACTAGGAACCGGCTATTTCATGGTAGAGGAACCCTACTGTGCAACATGTCTGGAGAAAAACACCATAGCACATTATGTGTTAACATGCAAAAAATACGAACAGCACAGAAAACCACTAATGGAATACTTGAGAACCCAAAACTCGACATCACTGGAAAATGTACTGAAAGTTGACCTACCCGGGGAGCTACACAACATAATAATATTTTATATTACCAAAACAAGAACCAACATATAACAACTAGAGCAAATTAGAACGACAAGGAAAAACAAAACAAAAAACTAACCAAAACGTCCATTCAATATCAGTAGACGAATTAAATTTAAAAAACAAACAAACAAAAACCACCAATCCAAAACCAACAAAAGCCCAGCAGATAAAAAGATGTCAATAGCGAGAGAGCAATATGGTATCATGGAAGAAGAAACATTACAAACACCATAGACATTAAACATTGCCAAAACAAACGGCAGATAAATTACAGCCTGTAAGAGCCATCACACAAGAACAACAACAAAGTAATACACTATATGGAATGATGAACACTATATACCGAAATTATAACCCACATGGGGTTGAACTGAGTATCCCTTGCACACAAAAAACACAAGTGCCGGGTTAAAAAACCAAACCCAAACCTTCAGATTTGAGTTTTTGTCGATGTAGAGCAAAGGCGCCGTGTCGAAACATGCTGACGTCACGCTCCAAGTCTCCCCAACCGTAAATAGGGTTCTGACTATGCTCTTAAGTTAGGGAAGGAAAAGGCAGCCAGGAAGGGAATTGGTCACCCCCGCCTCTCGATGCTGGACCTAGTACATTGAAGTCTGTGACACTTCACTTTCTACTGCTGGATCTGCTATGGGTATCTGACTCCTGTTGTTGAGTTAGGGAAGGAAAAGGCAGTGAGGAAGGGAACTGACCCCCCCCCCCCCCCCCCAACCACGATGCTGGCCCTAGTATAGTGAAATCTCTAACACTTCATTCCCCTACGGCAATATCTGCTATGGGACTACCTACCTCTTTATTCATCACTTCATCCTTATAACAGATTTCGAAATTATGTTGGTAACTCAGAAAACGTATAAGAACATATTTAGTCAGCTGTGCAGCGATTAAAATCAATCTTAAACAGACCAACATCATGGCGCTACAATTCAATACTCGTAATCTCCACATGGCAATGCAGTTTAAGTCCAGCTTCTTTTCAAACAAGGCACAACCTTCTACACTATTGATTGTTCTTGCAGCTTTTTGTATAACTCGGCAGATGTTTCTGTTTTAAAATCAATTGAAGTAAGCCATACGGGTTGTCCTGTAACGTACTGTGTGTAAGAATACTACGTATATATATATATGTATGTATTATTTTTGTATTTGTGTGTACATGTGTGTATATATGTGGAGTTACCGAGACAAAAAAAGAATAGGTCTACAGCCCCCCTCAGGCATGTCGTACGTGGCGGCTAATGTGAGGTTGTGCATGTTGGCTGGCAACCTCATCGCGTGAATCAAATGGCTAAAGAAACCACTGCGGCAAGAGCTTGTGAATGCTTAGTGCAGGCTTCCCTATATATAAAATCCCAGCTTTTTCTGTCAGTACATGACGCTAAGGGAAGCAACTTTGGTTGAAAGTTAGACATTAATTGTATAGTTTCCCTTATATGTACTCTCCCGAAAATAGTAACACTTACCAAAGAAGAATGCGCAAATGACGGTGTGCACAGAAATATTTATAGAATGTGTGATCACGTATACAAACATTGGGATCTTCACAGCTGCTACGTAGTTAGTGTACTGTGGTAATGCATAGTGGTTTTTTTAATACTTTGGTTGCCGTTAGGTATTGGTGCTTTTAAATTTAATTCCCGCCTTATGACCGGCTTTTACACTAGTGTGTATATATATGTGTGTGTGTGTGTGAGTGTGTGTGTGTGTATCAGCGTAAGACGTTATATTACCTTTTCATTGTTTTAGTTCAGGTTGTAGACTAGGGTTTCTTAACCTGTGGTCCACGGACCCCTGTGAAGGGATTCTAGCGATCAGCGTACATAATATAAGAATGTGAGTTATATTTTCACCAAAATTTTTATTCGGTAATTATCGTAGAGTTTTGCATTCAAAGAAATACATTCTTTTTTGCGGATCGTTTCTATATTTCAGAATGTTTCTTTGAAATAAAATGTATTATTTGTATGTATTCTTTTAAATTATGCGTTTATATACATTTACTTTAGTAGCTTTCACCGGATAATCAAAGGGGTCCTTTGCCTTCACTGGATAATCAAAGTGGTCCGTTGTCTTCACACCGTACCGTACAATCAAAGGGGTCCATGGTATAAAACAGGTTAAGAAACCCTGATGTAGACCAATGAAATAGCCCTTTTTAAAAAAATAGATTTAAATGAAAAGAGCAACCAAGAATTAGTGTAGTAAGGACCATTACATTTTTAATAAAAACTCAAGTTGCATGGGTATATTATGAAAATTAGATCCGAGAAGATGTTTTTAGTAAGGCGAATAAAATACATTACGACCATGCTTTCTTCGTAAGTACAAACTCGTGAAAACTGTAGCGAATAGAAGGTAAGAATTAATTTACATTGTTTGTTTTTTGCGTGGAATAGCCGTTCTACCCCATGTGAGTTATTAATCTACATGTATTTTTTTAATTAAAGAAAAAAAAATTCCCACGGATAACTGCAAGTAAGAAATGCTCAAGTAAATAATTTTTTTTTTTTTTTTTTTTTAATCTTTAAAGAAAGGTCAGAAAAAAAAAATGACGAAACGGCAATGACATGGCGAATAACATTAGAGAACGAACAAGACAAAAGTGTTAATAAGTGATCTATGACAACTAAAAATATAGAGGAATATAGATTATTTGTTGTCAATCTGATCAATGTCCAGTTGTATAGAGGGACATATCTTCTTTGCTGTCAGTTTTCAGTTGAAGATAATCACAAACACATAGAAATTACATTATCATTATAAACTCATTAGAAATATTCAACTGTATTCGCTGTTCAACAGTTTGGACTCTTCATCGATAAGCTTGGAAAATCCACACTTGTCGTAGGCGCCCTTGGCACGACAGAACCGTCTGTAGCCAAAGAACGCCAAGCCAAGGATGCCAACTACAAAAACCGTTGTCATGGCAATGAGACCAAACATCAGGGTCTTATCGTTCGTCTCCGTAGCATAATTCTGGGGAATAGGACATACCATGCATCAGTTGTAATGTTATAGTTAGTAATAAGTATAGCTATAATTTCCAGTGATATAACTGTCCGTAGATAACAGTAAATGGTAATTTACTTGTCAACAATCAACAGCAGCAGGAAGCATGCAAACGAGCATTCGTGTGCCCTTGCTGTGGTGGATTCTATAGCATTTGTTTTTCCACGCTTAGGTTGCCAGCCTCATTGGAAAGCTTATAATAGTCGCCCCCTTACGAGATGCAAGAACGCGCAGTAGATATATTCTTTGTTTGTTTCTCCGGAGACCCACGAGAAATACCCGGGGCCCACCGACTGATACCGCTAGTCAGTGGCGCACCAAGGGTGGTGCGAGGATGGCAATCCGCCCCGGGTGACAGTCAGGAAGAGAGTGCCAGCGTACACTATTACGATATTACTTACTGTAAAGAAATATACTTGCAAGTGTGTTTCTTTATGACCCGGGAGTGCCAAAGGTAGGATTCGCCCTGGGTGCAAAATATTTTAAGGACGCCTCTGCCACTGGCAGATATATATCCTATATGGACAGCATTATGTTTTCACAACAGAGGGAGAACACATTGGGTTATAGTGCACGTCCTTGCCTAACATCATATGCGAGCGCTGCGCATTTCTTGAGCGTGTACAACTAAGAAATTTTAATTGCTGCTGACGATTCGGCAATAGCTACAACCCACAAAAGCCAGCTGCAGACCTCAGAAATGAAGTATCCGAGGAAGGTGGTAGAAGTATCAATAAAGGACATGGTCCATGGCCAGATAATACGTCACTGTCCCGAAACCCTGCCACTGCAAACTCGAGGGGAACAGTCTTAAGTGCGATGGTTTGGCCATGTCTGCAGAATCGGAGAAGATCGGCTACCACGACAGACATGATAAACCACGAGCCAGGGATCCAGACTTCCAAGACGCCACAGAGTTTGCTGGGAGGACAATATCAGACAATCCCTGAAGAACCGTGGATTAGACTGGAACCAGACCAAAAGAAAGGCAGCTGACAGTATACCATAATCCTCTCTCTAGCTAACCTCTACACCCCAGGCTAAGAACAATTAAGTAATTAAATAAGTAAGTAGCTAAAGACGAACATCTATTGAATACTCACTCACAAAGTATAATATTTTTATTCGCCAAGTAACATGTAAACTACCACTAAATTAATTTTTTATTATTTTTAGGTTGGTTTTAAATTGAGAACAAAACTTTACATAAGACGTACACAGTAATGCGACGAAAAATATCAAATATTTGCAGTATGAGTAGTGGATAAGCAGGCATATAAAGACAGGCTTGATTTTCATGCTCTTCAATCAGATAATGGCTTCTCATAAATATCTGCATATTTCATATTACGAGATTCAGCGCTTATTGCATAATACATCACCCACTTTTTTGGTTTTGAGTAAGGCTGTGCCTGGGCACACCGGAAAAAACCCTATATGCACGCCGTGCTTAAACTTTCCTTTCGGTTACCAATTGTTGTAACTGCTGTTTATTGCCAATATATGTTCTTTATTATTCTCAAGTGTTCGCCATCAGTGTTTAAGCTTTCTAACAGTATCATAACTTCTTCATATTTCATTTTGTCAAAAGTCTTAGTGTAGTTTATAAAGCACACGCATAGATATATGAGTTTTCATATCTATCGTCTTTTCATTGTTGTTCTCACACACACACACACACACACACACACACACACACACACACACACACACACACACACAACACACACACAACACACACACACACACACACACACACACACACACACACACACACACACACACACACACACACACACACACACACACACACACACACACACACACACACACACACACACACACACACACACACACACACACACGCACGCACGCACGCACGCGCGCGCGCACACACATATATATATACACATACACACTGATACACACACATATATGTACTGTTCAAAAAAAGAAACGCATAGCTACTGAAGGCACACACATAGCCATAATTTTGACATTCAATAACTTTTTTAATTTAATGAGTTAATTGTTCAAATTGCACACAAGAATACCTTAGGGTTCAACCAATCAATTGACAGTTGTTTTCCATCTGGGTCATGAGAGGTTTTTGGCGTACGGGCTTTCCCGTTAGTATGGTGTGTGGCCTCCTCTTGCATCGATCAGCGACTGGCATCTCCTGGCCATGGATGCGATCAGACGTCTGATGTGGGCCTGTGGGATGGCTGCCCACTCTTCCTGGAGTGTCTGGAACAGATCACGACGATTAGCTGGAGCAACGTCTCGGCGACAAACACGTCTATGCAGCTTATCCCACGGGCGCTCAATCTGACTCATTTCTGGAGACAAGGATGGCCAGGGAAGGGTGAGAATGTTGTTGGCAGTCAGGAACTGCGTGGTCAACCGTGCACAATGGGGTCTGGCGTTGTCCTGTTGAAACACAGACCTTTGGGCAGTCAAAAGTGGAAGGACATGGGGGTCGAAGAATTTCAATGACGTATCGTTGCGCATTCAAGCCTCCTTCAATGTGCACCAACTCCTTCCGTTGTAACTGATCATTCCTCACACCATTGCACCTCCACCACCGTGCGGCGGAGCTTCATAAACGCAATTTTTGGCAAAACGTTCATTTCGCCTACGGTAGACCCTACGCCGTCTATCATGACGCTGCAACAAAAAGAAAGATTCGTCACTAAACCAGACACGTCTCCATTGATTGTCAGCTGCCCAGGGACGATGCTGATTGGCCCAAAGAAGTCGATTTTGGCGATGGCGGCGCGTAAGGACAGGTCCTCGGTGAGGTCGTTGTGCCCAAAGTCCAGCGTCATGCAGTCTATTCCGGACAGTTTGATTAGGCACATGACGTCCTGCAGGAAATGACTGGGCAGTTAAGGAAGCTGTTGTTAACCTGTCTCTGAGGTGACGAAGCCGAATAAAGCGATCCTCCGCTGCTGTTGTCACTCTGGGTCGTCCACTGCGATGCCGGTCTTCAACTGAGCCAGTGGCTTGGAACCGGTGCCAAAGTCGACTGATGGTACTCTGATGGAGTGTATTTGTGTCGGTGTGTGTTTAGAGATGCCATAAATTTGTTTGTTTGTTCGGGTTGGCTCCGGTCATGACATTTTGCACCGAGCTTCTTCAGGTGTCCAGGAGTGCCAACGTAAAGTTTTTTTTTTCAAAATGACGTCACACTGTATAAAATATCTATTCGCCCATTGGCAATATTGATGGCTTCATTGAAATCGGTGCATTCAGTCTGCAAAAAGGGATGACGTAATTGTATTATGCGTAAGCAACATATAAAAATTATGACAAACCAGACAAGATATTAAAAGTTCAGTATCTTTGTTTGACTCGGGCAACGTCATGACAGGTCTATTTGCTAAAGTTTTTTTTTTCCTCACACTACAATCTTTCGCGCTGGTCCAACAAAACAATAATTTTGTCTTAGATATTTTTATCTTTGTTTTCTCAACGCCAGGTCTATTTGCTATTTCCTCCTACAATTTCGCGCTGTCCAACAACAATATTTTGTCTTATTTTATTTCTCATGCATCTCATAATAACTCTTGATTATAAGTTGTACGCATGGCTCATACGACTGAGGAGTGGGCTACACATTCATTGATTTATTCTGCTCAAAGTTTTATCACATTTTCCTGACCCATTAATTACAGTCTATCTTTTTTTTATTTCAAGATGCCAGTTTGTGTACTTCGAACTGTCAACTGATTTTTTTTTCACTTGTGCAAAAGATATCATGTCTTTTGCTGTTCTGCTCTTTGGGAGCCCTGCACCTCTGAATTAATCAAATTTCTTTTCATTTTTTTTATTTTATTTCTCTAATTCATTCGAGCATCTGACTGGTAGAGTAGTTAGTGGCCTCTCGCTGCAAAGGTACCGGGTTAGAAGCACGGTGGCTTTACGCTCCAGTTTACCCCAGCTATTAATAGGTACCTCGGCACCTCTCTTGAGCTATGACAGGTGAAGGCAGCGAGGAAGGGAAATGGTCATCCTACCTCTCAAAGCTGGACCTTGTATAGTGAAGTCTCTAACACTTCCCTACGGCAGTATCTGCGTTCACTTCATTCAATCATTCATTTACTACCCTGTAGCTTCTGGTGCCGTGAAACAAAGGTTTTAAATCAGTTCACTCGACCACTGCTTTCTTTGAAAATATTCCAGCAGACGTCTGAGAATGTACAAAGAAGAAGAAGACGACGAAGAAGAAGATGATGCCAAGATGTCGTATTTTGTTTCATCCGTTTAAACTCTGTCAATGTCTTACTATCCTGTTATAAGTCTATCTCAAATTCCGTTTTCTGTGCGCTTTAATGTGTCCCTCTATTTATTTTTTCCTCGGGTTTCAGAACAAGGACTGCCATGTATTGCTGTCAGCAAAGTTTCTCAATATGTGTACTAAACAACGCCTGCGTCTATTTCTCACCTCTTGTTCTTCTCGCATGTGTCGGCATCTTTCCATCAGTTTCACAATGGGGACCTTGTTATAACATTTTAATCCTTCTTTTCTACGAAGTACCCATTTATGAAAGTCTGTAACTTCTTAGATTTACATTGTTCTTTGTGAAACATAAAGCCTATAATATTTCTCATATTAGATCTGATACTTTTTATACCAGGTCCAGCTTTATGAGGAACTTATAAAATTTCCCATGGCCACACAGAAGTTAAAGATAAAGGATCCCGTTACACGCCCTATTGAGGCATATTGGGAAAATGGTGTTAGGCCCATATGTTCTCGACCGTCGGCACACTAGGGGTGATGTGGTCAACATCACGCCGGCCGCCTTAACCTTCCCAGAGTTGCTCTGGTACCCATTTGGGGCTGGGTCGACTCAGGAGTCGTTTGCGGCCTAAAAAAAATCCCACCTTATCTGGGGATCGAACCACAGACCACTGAGCTAGGAAGCCAGTGCACTAACCACTATGCTACCGCGGCTCCCCAACACAGAAGGACTTCCTTAAAATTTGAGCTAAAAATTCTTTTGTATGTGTTGACCTTGATTTTTTTGTTAATGTCCATATATATCTCAGTGCATTGGAATCCCTCTTTTGCTTTCTGTATTATTATTATTACTTTTATTTTACTGTTTGTCTGTATAGCTGCCAAGGTATGAGTTTATATCTTGTAGTGATGTTTCTCCAAGCTTAATCTGGTTATCACTTGTTTTAGAGATTTATAACATATAAGGAAGGAAAACCCGAGGCCTGTAAACAGTAAATAAATATTAGACAAACATAAAGGTATGTTTTCAGGCACTCGTAAGAAATAAAGAAGTAGAACACTAGACAACAGAAAAACAACAGACGTGAGTGGCTTACCCAGGATTCGAACCCCAGACCTTCCGTACGACAACACCGCCTAGCTATACAAGCGAATCACACTATCCTCCCGGCCAGCTAGGCATCCCCCCCCAAAAAAAGATGCTTTACTGACCGGTCATTAGTGCGAAACACAAGACAACACCGGAAGCTTCTCTAATATTTATTTACTGTTTACAGGCCTCGGGTTTCCCTTCCTTATATGTTATAAATGTTTATACAATACCAGACACCTACCCTCTTTTCTATACTACTGTTCTTAAGTCTTCTATCATTTACTAGACACAGTATTAAGATCTATGTCTTGTGTGGACTGACATATACTGTATAATAGGGGAACGACAGAAGTGATTGCGTCATTAATAAGGCTAAGCTGCCCATTGTAAGCTTCCGGTGTTGTCTTGTGTTTCGCACTAATGACCGGTCAGTAAAGCATCTTTTTTGGGGGATGTGTGATTCGCTTGTATAGCTAGGCGGTGTTGTCGTACGGAAGGTCCGGGGTTCGAATCCTGGGTAAGCCACTCACGTCTGTTGTTTTTCTGTTGTCTAGTGTTCTACTTCTTTATTTCTTACGAGTGCCTGAAAACATACCTTTATGTTTGTCTAATATTTATTTATTATTTTAGAGAACGAGATTGCAAATCTTTTTTGGAGAACGAGATTGAGAATCTTTTTAGAGAAAGAGATTGCAAATGCTTTTAGAGAACGAGATTGCAAATTTTTTAAGGAGAAAGAGATTGCAAATCTTTTCAGACAGCGAGATTGCAAATCTTTTTTTAGAGAACAAGATTGCAAATCTGTTTAGAGAGCGAGATTGCAAATCTTTTTAGAGAACGAGATTGCAAATATTTTTTTTTAGAGAACGAGATTGCAAATCTGTTTAGAGAGCGAGATTGCAAATCTTTGTAGAGAACGAGATTGCAAATCTTTTTAGAGAACGAGATTGCAAACCTCATGCACAATTCTTCTTATTAGCCATTTAGTGCAGGCTTGATAGTCTACCTAGCTGTAAAATTAGTCCTTACTGTGCTCTTGAGTTAGGGAAGGATAAGGCAACGAGGAATAGAACTGGCCACCCCACTTCATAAGGCTGGACCTGGTATGTTGTTGTTGTCGATATCTCATAGCTGCTGAGCATGTCTACTCTTGACAGCCCATTCTTAGAAAAGTGCAGGTTTTCTGCAGTTGTTTCAAGGTTCCATATAGAGAGTTGGTGATTGTCAGAGGTACCTGTAATAGTTTTTTTCCTGGCATTTGTGAGTGACGGACCCCCATTGAGGAGGTGTCTTGTTGTTTCATAAGGATGAGAGCAGTGTCTACACATGGGCAGATGCTGAGGGTTGATGCGGTTTAGATGGCTATTGACTCTGGCATGTCCTGTTCTAAACGGGAAGATAAGACTTTGATTTCTCATGTTCAGTCTGTTGATGTTGTCGTTGTCTTTTGGGCGTGTCATTTCATTAAAGACATTTCGGCCAGTCGGCCTGTTTGCCCATCTGTTCAGCCAGATTTCCCTTGTGTTATTTCTGAGAATCTGTGTGACTGTTCTCATGTTGCAGGGTCTGTTCTTTTGTTGTTTAGAGGCTCCTATTTTAGCAAGTCTATAAGCTCTCTCATTTCCAGTTAGATCACTATGTCCAGGGATTCATTGTAGGGTTACACTGATGGAGTAGGCTGTGATCAAGTTGTGAATCACTCTTCCTATAAGAAAGATGTCTTTGTTTTCATTTGAAGTCTGTTTAAGTGCCCCCAAAACAGACATGGAGTCACTGAAAATCACTATGTCTGGAGGCCTTTGTTCCTTAAGGTCAAACTGTTGGTGTAATAATTAAATGGCTGTCTTGATGGCCTCAGCCTCCGCCTCCGTCTCGTAATTTGAACAATTTTCACCACAGGAGTCACATAACTCATAAGAGGATCCACCCGATTACCATATGCAGACGTCATATCCTGCAAAAGAGGTGGTTTTGAAAAGCCGAACCATCTGTGTAGGCCTGGATTGCTGATGTTGAGTAGCTGTTTATGGTATCCAAGGCACACGTCTTCAAGACTGTGGGTAGTGTTTCCTTTTGTTGGCCGTTTTATCTATCAGTTGTGTTTTGACAGTTGGTTGGTGGAAGTTCTCCCAAGGGGGTGGTCCAAAGTATTTGTTTTCCATTTCTCTCTTGTGGCAGATGATGTTTATCGTTTTTCTCTTTGGGTATGTCCAGGAGAGATAGTTGTTGCAGTCTTCGTGTTTTTTTCCAAGTGTCGATCAGTACTTTGATTGGGTGGTCTTTCTCTTGTCTCCTGTATCTCTCTGCATCTTCAGTCAGTGCTCTTTTACGCCTGATATCCAGCGGCTCTATATTGGCATCTATCTCACATACGGCTGTGGGTGTTGATCTCATCCCTCCACAAATTAACCTGAGTACTTGGTTCTGCACACGGTCCAGAGATGAGATGGTGTTATTACTCACAATGGTCTGGAAGGGGAGGTTATAGTCTATCACTGATCTCACATAGCCGAGGTATAGTTGGCGAAGAGTTTGTTTATCCGCTCCCCAATATGTACTAGCTAGTCGTTTGATGAGGTTTAGGCGCTTACATGCTTTTTCCATGAGGTTGCAGATGTGTCCATCTAGTTTCACTTTTCTGTCCAGTTTTACTCCTAGATAGATTGGGGACTCCTCTTTTGTTCGTGTTTCCCCATTCAGTTTGATGTTGATGGATCTTTTTGCTATTTGGTATAAAATGTATCAGATCTAAAATGAGAAATATTATAGGCGACGTCTCTAACTCTTTACTTCCTTATGGCAGTGTCAGCTTTGGGATTATTGTTACCTTTGATAGGGCACAAAACTTCTCTTTATTGTCTCCCAGCTGTTGTTGTTATTGATCCAGTGGCCCTTGAGCTGTCGCCCTTCGGCCCAATGCCATGTAGTTGACATCTGCAATGTTTTCGTAAGTTGTTTTCTTTCTCAGTACAAGGTATTTCATTTATCTGGCCTCGGAGGAAGGAGCATTTTCCTAACATCATCAAGTGCTGGACATTCAAAGAAGTGGTGGTCAACAGTGTAGTATGTATAGTTACATAGCTAGCTGGCACTTTGGAGTGTGTTGTAGTTGCATTCTGTTCAAGTGGTTGTTGAGTGGTTTTTGTTGTGTTCTGAGCCGAAAAATTGTGTTCTGGTTCCTCCTTGTAAGGTAGCCGATGTTGTCATTAGGATCAGGACCAACCATATGTCTATAAACCTCTCTCCCGGTGTTTCAAATGGCCCATCAGTTCAGCCAAGTTTCTTTGTTTGTTGTTCGTATGAGTGATTTTGCTGTTTGAAGAGTAGTTGCTGTGAGTGGTTGTGCTTGTCTTGTTCCCTTCTTTGCTAATCTGTCTGTTCTCTCCCAGCTGTCAGATCATTGGATCTTCACGGGGATTGGCGTTAACTACAACAAAATGATAACATTTACGAAATAATTTGACTGAACATTCTATCACTCTATATCTTAACCAATAAAAACTACTTTCATGTGATGTATTCACCATATTACTTACAGCGTTTGCGTTCACTTCATTAGCT
This sequence comes from Oreohelix idahoensis, assembly GCA_024509875.1. Lineage (NCBI taxonomy): Eukaryota > Metazoa > Mollusca > Gastropoda > Stylommatophora > Oreohelicidae > Oreohelix > Oreohelix idahoensis. The sequence continues at coordinate 424,005 of JAMPIV010001073.1, forward strand.
TTATTCTCATTTCCTTCCGGTTCTGCTGCCATAACATCTTCTGTTTCTTTTTCTATCTCTTCTAAAATATCCTTCAACTGGTCATAGTCATCATAACCGTCATTGTTTTCAACCTTGCCTTTTCCGAAGTTCGGTGTTATAGTTCCACCGTTATCAATATTGCTGTCATTGGGTCGACATGTGTGGCTGATGTTGCAGGTCGCGGCTACCACATCTGCTGCTTCAACAATTTCTTCCCATGTTTCAAATCTGAAATATAAAGAACACATGTACAAATGCTTCTCGTTACATGCCTTTACGACAACTGCGGATTTCATTGCTGCAAGAGTTTAAGGTACTTTTGGTTTTTGAACCCCGCACTTGAAAACTGGTGTTTTTTTGTGTGCAAGGGATACCCGGTTCAACCCCATGTGGGTTATAATTTGGGTATTTGGTGTTCAACATTCCATATAGTGCATTACTTTGCTTTGCTGCTCTCAACAACATTTGGAAGTCTTCCCAGTACAGCACAAACACCAAATTAAGACTGTATGAGAGCTGTGTACTTTCTGTGCTTCTCTATGGTGCGGAATGTTGGAGAGTAACAGAGAAGGAAATGTCGAAACTGTCCTCCTTCCACACAATCTGCCTAAGGAAAATTCTCCGAATCTTTTGGCCAAACACCATCAGCAACCAAGAACTACTTATTCGGAGTAACCAGGAGGACATGCACACCATCATAGCTGGCAGACGCTGGAGTTGGGTTGGCCACGTCCTCAGAAGGGACCCTGATACCATCACAAGAACAGCCATGCTATGGACTCCCAAGGGAAAGCGAAAGAGAGGCCGACCAAAAACAACTTGGCGGAGAACTGTGGAAGCTGAGATGCAAAGAATGAACCAGAGTTGGGGCACTGTACGAAGGATGGCCGCCGACCGAGCAAAGTGGAATCAATTTGTTGCTGCCCTACAAGACGCCACCAGGCGTGATGGCCGCTGACTTCTTTGACGGTTGGTGGTTATGGATCAAAGAAGAAGAAGTTGGCTCTTTCAGGCTGTAATTTATCTGCCGTTTGTTGTGGCAATGTTTAATGTCTATGGTGTTTGTAATGTATCTTCTTCCATGATACCATATTTCACTCTCGCTATTGACATCTTTTTATCTGCTGGGCTTTTGTTGGTTTTGGATAGGTTTTTTTTTTCTTCTTATTAAATTGAATTCTTCTACTGATATTGAATGGAATTTTTGGTTAGTTTTTTGTTTTGTTTTTCCTTGTCATTCTAATTTGTTCAAGTTGTTGGTTCTTGTTTCGGTAATATAAAATTGTATTATTTTGTGTAACTCCCTGGGTAGGTCAACTTTCAGTACATTTTCCAGTGACAGTGATGTCGTGTTTTGGGTTCTCAAGTATTCCATTAGTGGTTTTCTGTACTGTTCGTATTTTTTGCATGTTAACACATAATGTGCTATGGTGTTTTTCTCCAGACATGTTGCACAGTAGGGTTCCTCCACCATGAAATAGCCTGTTCCTAGTTGAAGTCTAATCAGTTTTCTGTTGCAAGGTATTTTTGGTTCTCTAGACATCTGACATTTCCGGGTTGGATCTTTTAGCAGTTTATAGGCGTGTCTGCCTTTCTGCTCTCTTTCCAGTTTTCTTTCCATTCCTTTGTTTTAATATTTCTAATTAAACTTTTGATCTCTGCTGTGCTTAAGCCTGATTTTATGTGGTTTTGGCTGCCTCTTCCTGTTTTTGCTTCCCTGTCGACCACCTCGTTTCCTTCTATTCCTACGTGAGAGGGTATCCATGCTAATAATACTGAGCAGCCCCTTTTATTTAGGTGTGTACTAAGTTGCAACACTTCTTCTGCTATGTATTCATTCATTCATAACCCTCCACTCCCAAAGGAGCATAGGCCTTCAACAAACACATGCCAAGTCCTCCTGTCACGTGCCATCATCTCAAGTTCTTTCCATGTTCTCCTCATCATTTTCACCTCTGTTTCCAACTCTCTTCTCCACGTACTTCTTGGTCTTCCTCTGCCTCTCTTGCCCTGGGGGTTCCAGAACAAGGACTGCCTTGTAATGCTATCAACAGGTTTCCTCAGTGTGTGTGTGTCCTATCCATCGCCATCGTCTTCTTCTCATCTCTTGTTCCACTGGCACTTGTCCAGTTCTTGTCATCAGTTCCACATTGGTAACCTTGTCATACCATTTTAATCCCTCTATTCTACGCAAGCACCCATTTATGAAAGTCTGTAGCTTTTTGGTTGTTGTCTTTGTTGTTCTCCATGTCTCCGAGCCATACAATAGGACTGACTTCACATTTGAGTTGAAGATTCTTATTTTCGTGTTGGATCCTATTTCTCTTGATCTCCATATATATTTCCCAATGCAATGAAAGCTCCTCTTGCCTTTTGTATTCTTATTTTGATATCGCTGTCTGTCCCTCCAACTTTGTCTATATTACTGCCAAGATATGTGTATGATTCTACATCTTGTATTGGTGCTATGTATGGTCCGCTATATTCATGTGGGTTTCTTAATGCTTGAAGAGCTGACAGTGAGTCAGTTAGGATTGTTAGTTTGTCGGGAGGCTTGTCAGTAATTATTTCAAGTGCTTTTGCTATTACCACCATTTCTGCCGTGAATATTGATGCGTTTTCAAATAAACTAAAACTTTTCTTTAGCTTCCAGGCTGGTGGTATGTGTATTCCTATTTCAAGTTCTTCATTTTCTATATTAGATCCATCAGTGTATACTTTCAAGCTACCCTTAGTTATCTGTTCTATATATTCTCTGGCTATGATTTTAATGTTTTGTCTGTTATTTATTTATTATATCTGAAAGATGAGAGTCAATATTTGGTTTCTTGAGCTCCCAAGGAGGAATCACTGGTGTGTATTTACTACTACATTTCATTGCATTTATTTTAATACTGTTTTCTTCTATTTCCTCCATGCACTTCCATCATATTGGGCATCTTGTGGGTTCCAGGGGGGTATCCCAGGTCATAGGGAAATTCTTCACAAACATTGCATGGGCTAGGTGATTTTTGTCAATTAGGACTTTGCCCATTGTTTTCTGAACTCTTCCTGTCTCGGGTAATCTTTAGGATTCACCCAGGCATCAAAATGGATGCCCATTTTGTTCCCACGCAGGTAATGTGTTTGAACAGTGTTTCTGAAAGCGGACGGTATTGCCCCCGGGGGTGGGGCAGTGAGATTGCCTGGGAGGGGGCACTAAGAGGCAAGGAGGTGCCAACAGGGGGAGGGGGTTGAGGCAACGGCGTAGCGAAGGGGTGGGCAGCCTCCCCGGGCGGCGCAAGAGGGGGCGCCCAAAAAGTAAAGTCGTTTTTTTTCGAGCATGTGTCCTACTAACTCATTCCGAATCTTGTCTTTGTCAGCCGATTCTATCATTTTCACTTTTGTCTTCACATTCAAAACGTTCCTCTTCTTTGCTACATGTCCACAACTAATGTTAGTGACCATCTGAACGTCCTCTCGTAGGTAGAAAACCTATAAGGTATTATCTCTTTCCTGAAACCAATTTTGCACGGAAGCAGCTCATCGCGTTATCGCTACCGGCGCTTTCTGATCCGTCGCCACCTGATTGTTGGGTTCAGTTTCAGCGTTCCATGTTCCAAGAACGGTGTTCCCTACTCAGTCTGCAATAGCAGCCAATTAAACACTATGTGGGGAACTGTCTGTGATACGGATTGAAACTATTGTCTGTTAGCGTTGTATTCTGAATCATAGTCGCGTAGTTTCGTGCGTGTAAGAACTTTTACTTGGATGTCTACAAACTGCTGGAAAATACTAAATTCCAGGTTCGAATTATAAATAAGGTCGACGACAAGCTATTTCAGTTTTTAACTCTTAAAGGACATGAGGTAAAGCCGCCGTTTTACGGGCAGTTTTTTTTTTCGACATTAATTTTTGGAGTTAGAGCTAATTTTTAAAACGTAATATTTAATTTTTTTTAAAAATCTGGCGGTGACCGGGGTGCATTTTTCCTGGCTCCCCAAGGGCGCTAAAATACTCTGTGCGCCCTAAGGGCGCTAAAAATACTCTGTGCGCCAAAGGATGGATGTGGGCCCCTCTGAGCGCGTTGTTCGCTTATTTACTATTGACTTGCTAGAGCTTAGAGTGAAACATCTTCCTTGCTTTGTCTTGAAAGTTTTGGTGACACCAAAGATGGATGATAGGAAGAGCTAGCATGAGTTACAAAGAAAGAATTATAAGATACGAATGAAAGACGAACAGATAGTAGAATATATTAAATATTGTTTGAATTTTATTGTTATTATCTTCCTTAGTGTGTCGAGCAAACCACTATTCTGAAGAATGCTTTTGATAAGTAAGAGTAGGCGACACTGCGGATAAGTTTATGAAACTAAGGGTCCGGGGGCCAAAAGACGTTTGGGAACCATTGTTTTAGAACGTAAGGATAACATAGATATTTATGAGAAAATATATTTAATGTGAAATAATTGTTAATTGACTGAAGAATATTTTAAAATGATTTAAGTCTTATTTTCAATATTTAATTTTTTTTTCTTTTCATATCGTGTAAAGTGCGGTTATCAGGAAATTCGGCTTTAACTATACAGGCGTACTAGGTGGTCTTTGGGAGAACAGTGTAAATAAATAAACTAGTATAGGTAATAGCTAGCACTTATAAGAAATAAATGATTTGTTCGATTGTTTGAACCTGCATAAACAAACTGGTGTTTATTTTGCGCATGGGCAATAGACAACAGAAAAATAACAGGAGTAATAAACTCACCGGGGAATGGAACCAGGCACAATCCGAAGGGAGCCATCGCCTCGCTGTAAGAGTGAATCGTGAAAGTACACACAGCCACCTGAGCACCTCTAGGAACACTATACTTTATTGTAGCGTGCCATACGACTAAAGGGGTAGCACGAGTTAACGCTTCATTGTTTTTTAGTTTGCTAACACGCTTTGAAGACAATAGGTTAACGATATACAGGGGCGGACTGTGCGTTGTACATTTCGGGCACTGCCCGACGGCCCACAGCAGTAGAGGGGTTCACGCTCCTCTAACCTCATCACGTAGAATCAATAATCAGGGGTCAATGACCCTTTTTTCTTCTGGGCCTCGATCACTGTAAGTCCGCCCCTGATTGACAGAAAGTAAACATACGATCTTCTGACAACAACCTTCAAGAAAGTAAACAAGTGATCGTATGGAAAAATCTTCATCATCACAACATATAATACAATTATAAAATGTTGAAATGCTGCCATGAACCATCTACGAAGTAATTTTTTTTTTAGCAGAAAAAAGTACCCTGTAACTTAGTTTGTAACCCCCTTCAGTAATAACTGACTAATGGAATACGCCCCTGGGGTGATAGCCTTCAGCTGCATTTTTCCTGGTGTTCCTTTCGGCGTGTTCTTTTCTCTTCTGCTTGTTGTGAGAACATCTTTTCGCACAATCTGAGGTGGCGCTGAAGGAAGCATCCCCACTTGGTACGATCGGCAGTTTCATCCTCCCAGGTTGCTGGATTTATGTTCAGTGCATTCATGTCTCTGTTGCACACATCTTTGAACCTCAGCTACGATCGCCGGGCTGTTCTTTTGCCATCTGCCAGTTGTCCGTAGAAACTATTTGGGATGCGACCATCGTCCATGCAGCAGACATGGCTAAGCTAGCTGTCTTCTTCTGCGTTCAGTTTGTAGTTATGCTAAATCTGCAGGCCTGTCGTCCGGACGAAGTCCATAGTTTTTTCCAGGTCAGCGCGGCAGCCCCACAGGTTCTGCTTGAGCTCAGCACCCCATGGCCAGGTCAGACGTCGTGGGTCGTGATGGGTTGGGCAGTTTTGGAGAATGTGGGGGGGGGGGGGGGGGGGGGGGGGGGGGGGGTGGGGGGGGGGGGGGGGGGGGGGGGGGGGGGTGGTGGGGGGGTGTCTGGATTCCAGTTCCACGTGGACATTCGTTTGCATGATATAATATCCTGAGGCGATAGAGATGACCTAGTAGTCTGCAGTGTCCAGTTCTCAGGCGGAATATGATGGTCTGTTGGTGTCTGTTAAGGTGGTGGATTGGGTCATCTCTGCTGTATGCATCACCTTCTTCCTTCCACTGGTTTTTGTACTTGTTGTGGATGATGGTTTTAGCTTCTCGATAGGGCAATAGGTGGCTGAATTGTTCCATTTTACTGCCACTTCTAGAGAGAGCATCTGCTTTCTCATTTCCAGTGATTCCACAATGGGAGGGTAACCACTGATGGGCAATGGTTGATGACCTTTGGATCAGATCTGATCTCATGCATCATGTTTTCATTTCTGGTGTTCTGTATTGATTCCAGTAATGAATTACAGTCAGTGAAGATTACTATCTTAGCTGGTGGCTGTTGTTCTGATCTGGTGATGGTTTTCAGAGCTTGTAGTAGTGCCATAGCTTCTGCCCTGAAATTGGAGGAGATCTTTCCAGTTGGGAAGGCCTTTCGGATGATCTTCCCGTTTACGAATCTTATAAAAATGCCTCCTCCGCCATTCTTTACTGCCCCCTCTGTGGATCCATCTGTGTATACGTGTGTCCACTCTTTCGGTTTGTACTTTTCTTCAGTCATCTCCTGAGCCAAGTTTTTTAGTTCTGGAGGGGTCTGGTGGCCTTTCTTTCTTATTTCGGGGACTTCTGCGATGCTAGATATTATGACATCACTGTTGTAAGAGGCCACGCGTGTATATTAAATTTAACATTTTTCAAATATGCGTGGGATGAGTAATGATAAACAAACCGACCCCTCTAAGTGCTAGAGTGCGATTGGTTCTCCAGAATCTGTAATGAATTTGATTAGAACATTCAGTGGAAACCCAGCTGGATTTGAACTGAAAACTGTACAATATAATGTAGTGAAATCCTAGACACAGAACACACAGACAGCTTCGCATTGTACAGCGAAAAACTCCCAACAAGCCAGTGAGATATTGGACTTAGTATTCCATACTTATAAGTGACAGTTCAACGTATTTGAGCAACTCTGAAAACTTAAGAATAAACCCACACATTTAAATACAAGACTGAAAACTTAAGAGACCAGGACTTTAATATAACAAGACTGGAAACCTAGGAATGAGATTCACCAGTCACAAGAGGACTTTAACTCAAGTTTTCCCAGGTAGTGATTTCGCAGAGACACTCGTCGTCAGAGGAATTAACTCTAATTTCCCAGACCCAGTCGTAAGAGAAATTTAACTTAAGTTTTCCCAACAAATGATTTCGCAGAGACACCCGCCGTCAGAAGAATTAACCCTAATTTCCCAGACCAAAGTGATTCGAACAGCATCTAACTAAAGGGCTGTGTGTCCATTCTAATCTGTGCAGGAGATTGTGTATATCCATTATTTGGGGTAAGTGTAAACAATTTATTTACTAATGTAAATTCTACAGGTTTCTTGCTGAGTGGGTATATATGAGGCTGGCAACCTCAACATATGAAAATAGTGTATTCATGAACCACTACAGCAAGAGCTGGTGATTGTTTCTGACTAGTCGTGCGGGAAACCCGCAGAGTGACCCTAGACTCCGACTGGAGCAGTGATGAGTGATGATTACATCACATGTGCCTAAGGTGTAACATATTATCTTGTGAGAATTATGTACCTTTTTTAATTGTAATTCAGGCAAATCATTATTCATGCAATCCAGTCGCAATTTCCTAGTTGGTGAATTTTCATCATATTCCCTGAGTTACATTGTGTGCTCGGGAATTTAATTCTTCTGAGAGGTTAACATTAGTGGGTGGAGCGCATGACAATGGGCCTGTTAGTTTGCGGAGAACAAATGTAATCAGCATTTGTTTCTTTCTATTTGTCACAGTTTGTGGTTACAAGCCACCAGACGACTGTGGCAATAACGCCGCTAGTTTGAGAGAAGAGCATCAACACCAACCGCCGAAATCGGACAAATTGAATGAAGAAGTGCCCTCATTACCAAGAAGTGACGAAAACCACGGCTGCAGGACTCATCTGGAGCTAAGTTCGTTGTGAAAAAAAGGCTACAGCAAAAATCATAGACATTCTAAAATCCATTTTAAACCTCAGTGAGGAAACTTTAATTTCAATTTTAACCCAATTTTCCATATTTATTTTCCCATGTTAAAGACTAATTGACTATTAAATATGTTGTATGTTATTTTAAACTAAACAAATAATTGTTAATTCAGTCATTAGAAGTATGAAAGCAAACGTATGAGCGAAAATATTAAATAATCATATATATATGTATATGTATATATGTATATATGTATATATGTATATACATATATATATATATATATATATATATATATATATATATATATATATATATATATATATATATATATATATATATATATATAGAGAGAGAGAGAGAGAGAGAGAGAGAGAGAGCCATTACTTATAAGAGGGCATTCGTTGGATTACTCCAACTGGGGGCTTGAACGGGCCAGAACCATTGCATAAACCCTTCACAAAAGGCGACGGACCAGATAATAAGTTGACTTCTTTTTGCTCAGCCCTTAAGCAGCGTTTGTTCTTACACAAAAACTTACTGTTCCAATAACGGTTTCTGGTAGATATTGCAAGCGTCAGTGGCACAAAGATATGTCGCCGTCATCTATGGAGAGTGGAGTAGACATACAGAGCTTGAGTTTTCAGAAATTCGGGTGGTTTCTGATTCAATGTTTTATATAGATTTAAAACAGGAAGATCAACACATGCGTAAAGTAGAAGGATTTAAATGGTAGAACAAAATCACACACGTCACAACTGATGACAAGAACCAGAAAAGTGCCAGTGGAAAAAAGAGATGAGAAGAAGACGCTAGCGATGGATAGGACACACATTAAGGAAACCTGTTGATAGCATTACAAGACAGTCCTTGTTCTGGAATCCACAGGGAAAGAGAAACAGAGGTCGACCAAAAAAACACATGGGGACTAGATACAGAAGTGAAAATGATGAGGAAAACATGGAAAGAACTTGAACGGATGACACGTGACAGGAGGACTTGGCATGTGTTTGTTGAAGGCCTATGCCCCCATGGGGAGCTAAAGCGCATTGATTGAACACATGAACAATTTCTTCAGCTTCATTATTAGTTGTGGCGGCACATCACAGGGAGATAAACTAAGTTGATCTGTATCACAAACACTTGAGTACAGTACAGAACTAGATGTACTAGCAAATATGGTACAGAATCAGATGTACTAACAAGTGGAGTGCAGAAATAGATGTAATAGGAAATATAATACAGAATTAGATGCACTAGTAAGTGCAGTTCAGAATTATATATATATATATATATATATATATATATATATATATATATATATATATATATATTATATATATATATATATATATATATATATATATATATATATATATATATATATATATATATATATATATATATATATATATATATATATATATATATATATATTTGTTATGTACATTCTTCGACACAAATCTGGGTTTTTCGCCACTATTCAGCCGGAGCAAAGAAGATATGTGTCACTAATCCGTCCAGTGTTGACGATTAATCGAACAAACGCACCGACGTGGCTGCAGAACCGGTCAAGCGGTCAGGTAAGCCGGTATGGTTGATACGATAGGATAAGATAACCTCGACTGATGAAAGTGTAAACAGCAATACTGGAAGAATGAGCATGAAGAAAGAATGGCCGTGTAACACTGGCGGAGAGGATTGCAAACAATAAAAATAGGACGAACAAATTTCGTCACATGTATGCTATCACGTAACTAGACTTTGCTTTTAGTAATTAAGTATGCTATCACTAACTAGACTATACTTTTAGTAATTAGGTATGCTAACACTTAACTAGGCTATGCTTTTAGTAATTAGGTATGCTAACAATTAACTAGACTCTGGTTTTAGTAATTAGGTATGCTAGCACTTAACTAGACTATGGTTTTACTAATTAGATATGCTATCACTTAACTAGACTATGGTTTTAGTAATTAGGTATGCTAGCACTTAACTAGACTATGGATTTAGTAATTAGGGATGCTTTCACTTAAATAGACTATGTTTTTAGTAAGTGTGTTTGCTAGCACATAACTAGAATATGCTATTGATAATGAGGTATACAAGAACTTAACTAGAGTGTGCTATTAGTAATTAGGTATACTAGCACTAAACTAAGCTATGCTTTTTGTAATAAGGAAATATTATCACTTGACTAGACTATGCTATTAGTAGTTATATATATTTATATCCTAGAACTTAGCTAGACTATACTATTAGTAATTTTATATATAGACTATGCTATCAGTAATTATACAAACTAGAACTTAACTAGACTATGCTATCAGTAAGTATATGTACTAGAACTTAACAAGACTATGCTATCAGTAATTATCTATCACAGAACTTAACTAGACTAAGCTATCAGTAATTATATATACTAGAACGTAACTAGACTATGGTAATAGTAATTAGATATACTAGCACTTAACTATATATATATATATATATATATATATATATATATATATATATATATATATATATATATATATATATATATATATATATATATATATATATATATATATATATATATATATATATATATATATATATATATATATATATATATATATATATATATATATATATATATATATATATATATACTAGAACTTAACTAGACTATGCTATAATAATTATACAAGGGGATTGACATAAGTCTTGGGCCTGACCATGAAGGAGTCACAGGAGGAAGATGAAACTTGGCACATTTAAAGTTCATCATTTTTGCACTGAATGTGTGAAGTACGCATTTGTTTCTTCAATTGGTTTTCCCGTTACGGTGCACGGCGCAATGTACCATATTGACCGGATCTGCTGCTCCAAAATTTTGACAAAACAATGGAAAAGCAGGAGGCCAGAGCTGTGATAAAACTTCTGATGTTTCAGGGAAAAAACACCTACAGAAATACACAGGGAGATGGAACCAGTGTTTCGTGATTCTTGTCCTTCATATACTTCGGTAAAAAAACTGGTGTCAACAGTTTAAGTGCGGCCGCTCAAATGTTGTTGATCTGCCAAGATCTGGTAGACCAGCCTCAGAGTGCAACGATGACAATGCAACAGGAGTGAAGAAAATCATTGACCAGGATCAAAAAATGACAATTATGGAGATAGCTAGTAGAGTAAAACTAAATGAAAGAACAGTTTATAGAATTTTACACAACAGACTGAACATGAGAAAAGTGAGTGCACGCTGGGTTCCGCGACTGTTGACACGTAAACAGAAGCAAACGAGGGTAAATTGCTGTCAACAGTTGCTCAAAAAGTGTCAGTCAAAAAATTTTTTGGAGACCATGGTGACATTAGATGAGACTTGGGTACACCATTATGACCCCGAATCCAAAATTGCCAGCATGCAATGGAAAACCCCGGGCTCCCCAACACCTGTCAAGCCGAGAGCGCAGAAATCTGCAGGAAAGGTGATGCTGGCTGTTTTTTGGGACGGCAAAGGTGTCCCTTTGAAAGATTATCTGCCTCGTGGCAACACAGTTAATGGACAGTACTATGCAGATCTTCTCACCAAACTAAGGAAGGTTGTGACCAGGAAACGAGGGATAACGAGCACTCAAAATCTTCCTTTGCTTCAAGACAACGCGCCCTCTCACAAAGCACGGCTTGTGCAGCTAGCAGCCAACGATTTGAATATTGAAATTTTTCCACACCCACCATATTCTCAAGATTTGGCTCCATCAGACTTTTTTCTATTCCCAAATCTTAAAAAACAGCTAAAAGGAAATCATTTTGACAGCGATGAAGAGGTAATACTGGCATGTGATGACTGGTTTAGTTTGAAAAATAGGGTGTTCTACTCTCAAGGTCTTTTCAAGGTCAAGCAGAGATGGCAGAAGTGTGTCAATTCAGACGGTGGCTATATTGAAAAGAAATAAACTCTATACAAAATTTCAGCTCTCTGTGACATGTCCTTCATGGTCAGGCCCAAGACTTATGTCAATCCCCTTGTACATACTAGAACGTAACTAGACTATGGTAATAGTAATTAGATACACTAGCACTTAACTAGACTATGCTTTTATTAATTAGGTATCTTCATTATCATTTTCCTTTTGGTTCCACATGGATGATGGAGCCACAACTGCAGCTGATCCCTTTGCAGGATGCCTGCATCAAGCATTCACATGCTCTTGCACTAGTCGTGTCTGTAGCAATGAGTTTTACATGATGAAGCTGCCAGCAACATGCACAACCTCATACAGATAGCCCCGAGGACTACACGGGGCAACCATAACCATTAAATGTAATATAAAAAAAGAATCAGCAAATAAACGGAACTAGCTCTGAATGTAAGACTACATGCCTTTACTGACCTGAGCTCTGAACCCGTTACAGCCTTCTTTTTCAAGTTTTGTCAGTTGCTGTTTGGATTTGAAAAAAAAAATAAAAATAAAAATAAAGTATTAATCCATTATCAAACTCCGAGGCAAGGGTAAGAATTCTAACGACTCTAAATTAATCCATCATTTACTTTAAACAGGCTCCGCCAAAATAAAGCAGGGCCCCGCTTTTCGATATTCCGCTTTACGGTGTTCCGGTATTACGACGGTTTTCGTTTATATACAGTTCATTATGTTCTGCGCGTATTCTGCTGTTATGGCGTTTTTCGGCATGACGCACCCAGCGGCAGTCTGAGAATGGCTTAGAGCGCCATATTATTAACAGTAATTAAGTCTGTTTCAGCATTTGTATCCTCAACGTCTCTCTGACTTTATGTAACTTTCCAAATTTTCAAACTTTTAAAATTTATTTTATTACATTACATATAATATTTTGTTTAATTAATTACAATGGCATCTAAGTGTAATAGTGATAAAATGAGGAACTGTTTGCCGCTTACTTTAAATGCTGCATATTCATTTTGCTTTCCTGTTGTTATTTAGGCCTAGCTCTATTGCGCACTTAATATATGATAGTGTAAACATCTTATTAGGATTTTAAATGCATTTGCTAGTTTGAAAAGGCTTTGTTGCGCTTTCCGGCAATTTTCGCGTTTCGTCATGACTCTGGAACCTAATCAGCCATATGAGCGGGGCCCGACTATATTTATCTAAATATAAAGCTTTCTAGCCCACATTGTCCAGTTAAAGGACTCCAAACACTCTGGCATCTTTGTTTTTCCCATTTCGCTTCCTACGTTTATCTCTTCGCTAACATACTCGTACATACCTAATTTAGAAAACAACTTCGCAACCAAGTCAGGCATTCTTTGAATCCTTTGGTCCCTGGACGCTGACTAACAAAGCAATCAGTGACCATCAAACCTAATGGCGCCTTGAAGGGCAGCAACAAACTGCCTCCACTTTGCTCGATCGACAGCTATCCTTCGCGTCGTGCCCCAGCTCTGGTTCATACTTAGCATCTCCGCCTACACTGTTCCCCGCCAGGTGGTTTTGATCGTCCTTGTTTAGGCTTTCCTTTTGGAGTCCATAGCATGGCAGTTCTGGGTCAGGGTCCCTTCTGACATAGCATGGCAGTTGTGGGTGATGACGTCAGGGTCCCTTCTGACATAGCATGGCAGTTCTGGGTCAGGGTCCCTTCTGACATAGCATGGTGTCGTGAGAAATTCTAATCCACATCTACAAATTAAAAAGTAAATGTAAAGCCTAACGAATTAATTCAATAAAGGAAAGAAGAATGGTAAAAGAACAGTGCGGTCACAATAGCGTACGCCTGTATTATAGAACGTCATACTAGCTAAACAAGAAATCCCCTTTTTCTACTTCGTCTGCATAATTGTAGCGCTTTCACGTTTGCTAGTAAAGCCTACTGCATCAAATACACGCGTTTCTAAAAATTAAACTAGTACTATATTTCTTGTACGACCTTGATAGAGACACTGCGTAATGACCTAGATTAATATTACATTAATGTCATTTTATGCACTACGAAACTAAAAGACAGACGGGCTTAGAAGAGAGAGAGAGAGAGAGAGAGAGAGAGAGAGAGAGAGAGAGAGAGAGAGAGAGATGTACGGAGGAACGCATGCAATACTACCACGTCGTCTCGCGATATGAAATTAATGCCACCCCACGCGAAAGGCATGCAGGCTTGCTTTTTTTCAAATAAACAGGGACAAAAAACACTACCAATACGAGGTAAGGTTTTAAAAAACATGGTTAATGCTTATTAGGAAACATGACACAATACTGTTTTATGTCTGAAATCCTGACATTAGCCTGACAGTACAGAAGACACCCCATCGTATAGAAGTGAACGGGTGGTAGAAGAAAATACATATTTTGAACGCAGCCACTTAGCTCCATTAAACTTATATATTTGGGTGCCTTAGGACTTGCTGACAAAGCATATGTTAGGTGTTAAGCAAATAGTCTAATAATTAACAAATTATAGCCAAAATACTATAGTGGTGTTGTCTGACAACACAGGATCAGATTTGCTCATAATGGCGTGTTTGGACACTGCTTTAGAGGAAATGAGGCCACCACGTTAAATCCGATTTGATTGGCTAGAATAATATGTAAGGCGAAACATGATTAGTCGACTGCTAATACTATTTTTGGTTGTTAATGGAAACGGTAGGAAGGGTACTTTTTTTCAAAGGCTTTTGTAAACATGGTCTCATTGGCTAGACCATTTAATATAGTCAATTAGGAGCGCCAGTTCAGTGCCACTTTTTGAAAATAAACTTTGTAGAAGCAAGTGCGCTGAGAACCAGCTCATATTTTTCTAAATAAAAGCCTGGGACAGAGGCAGATCGGAATTGTGCCATAACTCATCGCCAGTCAACGTACTTGTTTAATATTTCCTTGAATTGTGGTAAGCTAGACATATTTGATATCTTTTTGATGAAAATTGAATGTGAATTGATAATTTATGTCTGTATGTGTGTGGTTCAGTAACAAACATGAGGCAAAGCCTAGATATTGCTCCACTATGAACAAAACTTGTCGGAGAGGAGTATAACTATATGGGATTGCCAAATAGTACTATGACACCTATCTTATTGAATAGAAGGAAATAATGCTGGAATTGCAGAGGCGTTGTAACCATTAGGGAGAGGAATACTGGAGTACATTGTTACATGAGAAGCTAGCAGTTGGCCTACCGCGCTGAACTCTGTTTTTGTTTTGTATTGTGCTTCAGTGTGGAAATAGATTATAAATTAGTTCTGAAGTAGGAGGTACAACCTTCTTGTTTCAGGGACCGTGGTACTAAAGTATTAAAGCAGCACCTGGTCTGAGTTTTGCTGAATCCAGAGGCTGGTAGCATACTCCTTGGTCAAGATATCGACCAGTGTTGCTTCTCAAGAAAACGGTGAAGCAAGCGAGCAGAGGAGTCAGTTATCCTGCCGCCCACACAGAAGTTAAGATTTCGTTGGCCAGAGCAGCTCAATCTTGTGTATACCCCCCTCTAAAATTGACTGTACATTAAATCAAGAGGGACAGTTATTTGTTTCAAATAAAAGAAACTGTGAACCTTCCCAATATTATTTCCACCAGAAACAAACACATGAAGTCATGATGACAAACAACAACCTAGCTTGAAAAGCCAGTATTACCTCATAGTACTACATCACTACTTACACACATATTGTAATAATAATATATGTCAATACAAAGATCCTATCTATAAATTGTGTACATACAACTTGTGATTACATTTGAGTGTGATTCCTGGTTCACTTTGTAGTTGAATCAGGATATCTATTATTGAAAGGAATTAATACATATTTTAAAAGTTAACACTTGACTTATTAAGATAGTCTTATAGAGTGTTCTATGTATGTGAGTGTCACAGTGTTGTAAAGTATTGTGGATTAAATTAAATTGTTTATCTGTCTGTTGGTTGTTGTGAACATACACTTCATCACTATCATAACCCTAGACATTCAACGTAGTCATCACAATATTCTAGAATAAGTCTGACTGAGGTCTAAATGTGGTAGCAAAGTAAGGTCATCTGTAATACACCACACTTATTAGATACAGATACCTTCACAGCTGATCTCAGTCAGTACACTAAGTCCCCTATAAATATTTATAACATCCCACTTTACCACACATGGCAGTTCTGGGTCAGGGTCCCTTCTGACATAGCATGGCAGTTCTGGGTGATGGTGTCAGGGTCCCTTCTGACATAGCATGGCAGTTCTGGGTCAGGGTCCCTTCTGACATAGCATGGCAGTTCTGGGTGATGGTGTCAGGGTCCCTTCTGACATAGCATGGCAGTTCTGGGTCAGGGTCCCTTCTGACATAGCATGGCAGTTCTGGGTCAGGGTCCCTTCTGACATAGCATGGCAGTTCTGGGTCAGGGTCCCTTCTGACATAGCATGGCAGTTCTGGGTCCCTTCTGACATAGCATGGCAGTGGGTCAGGGTCCCTTCTGACATAGCATGGCAGTTCTGGGTCAGGGTCCCTTCTGACATAGCATGGCAGTTCTGGGTCAGGGTCCCTTCTGACATAGCATGGCAGTTCTGGGTCAGGGTCCCTTCTGACATAGCATGGCAGTTGTGGGTGATGACGTCAGGGTCCCTTCTGACATAGCATGGCAGTTCTGGGTGATGGTGTCAGGGTCCCTTCTGAGGATGTGGCCAACCCAGTTCTAGCGTCTACCCACTATGATGGTGCGCAAGTCCTCTTGGTGGCTTCGAGTTAGCAGTTCTTGGTTGGTGATGGTGTTCGGCCAGAAAATTCGAAGAATTTTCCTTATGCAGGTTGTGTGGAAAGAGGAAAATTAGGACATTTCCTTTTCTGTTATTCTCCAGCATTCTGAACCCTACAGAATTACAGAAATTATGCAGCTCTCACATATTTTTAATTTAGTGTTTATACGGTACTAGGAGGATTTCCAGATGTTGTTTATGTTGGCGAAGGCTATTCTGGCTTTATTCATTCTGTTACTGATGCCTTTGCTTGTTTCGCCATCTGGTGTTACTATGCTTAGAAGCTTAGCCGCACGATATGCTTCCTGCAATCCCATCTGCCGGAATCGTGGAAAATTAAAACTAAACATTTTACTAAAAATTAACTTCACTTCGAAGAAAAGATCGCTGTCTACCTCATACAGTTCACGAATAAAGTGATTTATAGGAAGGTAACTACCGGGTTCTCACTTGTGACGATATAAAGCTTTAAAGTACTGTACTCTTAAAACGGAGGAAAATCTCGCTTGTAATTGCCGGTAAGAGAGGGATAGTACGAAATGTATATAGGTTAAACATTGTTCTCCCCCCTCCCCCCGATCACCTAGAGATCTACTACATGATGCCCTGGGATCTACCGATAGGTCCGAATCGACAGGCTGCAGATCCCTGATGAATAGTGTGACGTGTGATGGAAAAAGAGTCTACAGTAATCCGACAGCTTAGTGCCACCTAATAGCTGCCCTCTGATTTGCTAGCTAGAAACCATGTATCAATACCCACTGTCTATTTCTGCAGCTTACTCTCTTGTCCCGCCTCTTTGTTTTAACACGAGCTAACGCAATGTTTACAAACTGCGTGACCTGTCAGTCATAACAGGAAAGCAAATCAGGCTGTGTTTACCTCACCCTTACGCGAGCATCTGTCAATCATAATAGTTCTCAGACTGGCTGGCACGTGGGGAAGACAAAAACACAGATCCTTTGAAGTTCGTACTCAGGGGAGTTAGAAACCCCTGGGCTCTTTGATCTTCAGAAGCGGGCATTCGTACAGAGAAAACCCGTTAGGGAACAGTAAGTCTTTTGATGACGGTTGAAACCTCGACGAAGACCGACCGTAAAGCCTTTATCTTGATACGCTTAGCTTCTGAAATTCTGGATAACACCGGAACGCGAAATTAACGCATTCAGAGATCAGAGAATCCTAATGATATATATATACTGTTGTTTTCTTAACCCCATCATCAGTTGTCAGTCAGAATTTTGAATAGTCTAAGCGCAGTCCTAGAAACCAGATTTC
Organism: Oreohelix idahoensis; assembly: GCA_024509875.1. Taxonomy (NCBI): domain Eukaryota; kingdom Metazoa; phylum Mollusca; class Gastropoda; order Stylommatophora; family Oreohelicidae; genus Oreohelix; species Oreohelix idahoensis. Next base: position 441,974 of record JAMPIV010001073.1, read on the forward strand.
CTTGTGTGGATTTGTTACTAGTTTTCGTGGAGGATTTTCATTTCTGATTTTTCTGGTAAAAGGGATAAAAGTGCTAATGTTTTAAGAATTGATAGCTTTTAACATCTGTTCTTCACTTAGATTTTTCTCGCTAGGAAAACGAGTGAAATAAAGTAACGATTTCTAACCAGATATTCTATTAAGATGTTAAATCACGCCACCCGTATAGACAGTAAACTGATAGTGAATAATAGAATAAAACGTTATATTTAATTTGTGCATATTTTTTTATAATGTCTATTATTTTAATCATATACGGCAAAGCCAACAGATGCCGACAATTTAATAGCTATTTAATGACAGGCGATCATTGTTTAGGCAGCGCGTATGGACAGATTAAATAATATGGTACCCAATTCATTGGTATTTATGATTTTCCCTATTTACAGTGATTTGACAAATGTGATGCCACTTGCTCATATCGGCAGTTGTTCATATTATTTGGAATTGAAAACAACATATATCTTAATTATAACCCATCAGATGTTGAACGGGATATTTTTCTTCATTAACTAAAAAAAAATATTTGCACGCTTACATAAACAGATAGATGCTCACAAACGGACACACACAACCCACTCACACATGTAACAGACATGTAGATCTATGCTCACAAATGGACAAACACAGCACACACTCACATATAACAGACATGTAGAGCGATACTCACAAACACGGAAACGCACAACACACAGAGATGTAGATCTATGCTCACAAACTGACAAACACACTCACATATAACAGACATGTAGACCTATGTTCGCAAACAGACAAACACACAACACACACATGTAACAGACATGAAGACCTACTGAACCGGCAGGGTTTGTCAGATCAGCAAACACGACGTAGAGTCCCTCTAGTGTCCGAGCGTAGCACTCCACTCCCAATAGACCTACTTCGTCTATGTCACAGATAAGATTAACTGCATTCACCAGGAAATTTAGTGGCTGAGTGCAAAGAAAAATAAAAAAATAACACGGTGTACATAAATCCACAGAGAAAAGGAAAGGTGTCAAAGGGCGACTGCTAAGCAACATCATAACATTGTTTAAAAATAGAGTTGTTGCAGTGAGAAAATATTGTCATCATCAACATCATGGTCATCATTTCCCCTTTCTTTCCACAGGTTGGATCATGAGACAACCACTGCAACCTGCCCTCTTATCGAAAGCTTCATAACCCTCCACTCCCAAAGGAGCATAGGTCTTCAACAAACACATGCCAAGTCCTCCTGTCACGTGCCATCATCTCAAGTTCTTTCCATGTTCTCCTCATCATTGTCACCTCTGTGAAAGCTTCACTTATCGAAAGCTTGCACCAAAGCATTCATGTCTTCTAGCTGCTTTGGTTTCCGTAGCAAGTTTATTTTATTACAAAATGAGGCTACTTGTAATTTTTTAAAATTGTGTGTAATTAAATATGATCCCTTTGGAATATACTATCGTTGTATAATGTAAATCTAATAAAATTTCATTTTCTAATAAAATTCCATTTAAAGACCTTTACCGATTTTCCGTCGCTTTTCATTCTATCTGTGCGTCACATCAAGAATCCACCTTAAAGACCATCAAAGTGCCCCCTTACAATTTGTATGAGGGAGCAATAACTGAATTCTTTCTTTGTCTCGTGTACCATGGCATAAATATGTCTGTTACTTGGACAACTAACATAATAAACTCTTAAAACACATCACCATTACTAAAATGCCTACCTCGTCTTTACAGTACAGACGCCTGTTCAGCATATTCACCAGGCATTTCCACATTTCATCTGAACACAGTGGGTTCGCGCCATAGAACAGGGCTTTGTTCTTTAAGAATCCCTGGAGGAAAAAAAACCGAATGCTCTATACACGTGTAGATTTTTCATGATTGACAGGTTTATGTTATATACATTATTCTCCGCCTACCTAGTTGCAATTTGCTTTTAAGATGTTTAATTTTAACAGCCATGAATACCGCCGCCTTCCATAAATTTTAGGTTGTTGAGCTCAAGCTTAATTTTTAATTTATAACGTTCTTTCTTCTGAATGTGTTTCATTCCCAGAACAGGGAATATAATTGATGGGAAATTTTTCCAGAATCAGTGGTATGATTTCATCTTCCCCCCCCCCCCCGCCCCCCCCCCCCCGAACTCCTGGGGAGTGAGATTGGACGCCTAGCCTTCTCGGATAAGGGCGAAAAATTAGGAGGTCCTGTATGCAAGTTGCGCACGTTAAACATCTCTCGGCAGCTTGAGATCGTAAAGAGTAGATCCTTCGGCCGCTGTACTGGCAAAATTTAAAATTAGGAAACATACCTACCAAAAATATTTGTAGCATATGTGATTCCTGTATACACCGGTGCTACGGAGTTCGTGTACTGTGCTGAGATATCCTCCTTGTGTGATCTAAGGGAGGAGATCTGAGCACTGATGGAGTTGTCCGTGTGCAATGAAGATGGTCCTTAAAACCAAATCAAACCAAACCAAACCAAATCATTGTGTTTCATAAATGTTATCTTTTCGCATTTATTTGTTGGTGAACCTCTTCTTAAACACGCTGTGCGTAAATGAAGGAATACAACTGAATCCACGCTGCTTGTGCGTAAGTTCCAGGGTTATATCTCTAACCAAGACAATGAAGCACCTCCCCGTGGTGCATCCTAGAAACAAGCAATCTTCGTAGCCAACGCTTTAGGGATCAACTAGCAACACCATAGTAGCCCAACATCACGATTTCGCCTGTAGTGAAACATGCTGAGAACCCAGCATTGCACAATAAGCTTGGGGGAGTCACTTGAACCCCAAACTTAACTCCGGCGTATACATAGATGGCTACATGCAAGAGGATCTCACAATGAATGGGTGATAGTCGAGAGGAGCTAAGAAAGGCCCCACCTCCCCTTCCAGCTTGAAACCAGATGTGGAGTAAAAAAAAAAAACAGGTCGTTCTACAGCAGGTACTGCCGTAGGAGAGTGAAGTGTTGGAGACTTCACTATACAAGGCCCAGCTTTATTAGGTGGGAAGACCAGTTCCCTTTCCCTGCTACCTTTGCCTTCCCTTACATAAGTGCAGAGCCAGGTACACCTATTTACATCTGAGTAAACTTTACCTTTACATGTGAGGATCCTGTAAATGCACGCCGAGTCAGGATAGAATACCCGAGAAAGAAACTAGAGCTCGTGACTCCTGCTCAACAAGTTCCGGAATGGCAGAAAAGCCCCAGAAAAAACCTCGATGTACAATGTAGATAATGCCAATGACCGGACAGCTTGGCACTGGCTGCAAAAAAGCGACGAGCTCAGCAGTCTGAGTTAAACAACAATAACAACAACATAAATAAAGAAAATGCAGATCTTCGAGCGTCTGTCAGGTAACTTCCATTCTATACACCCCCACTCCATGTGAGTCATTTAACTCTCGACTTCTGTTACCGCTGCAGGTCTACCTTACTTACTTACTTACTTAGTCGTTCCTCTTTTGCCATGGGGTGTAGATGTTTGCCAGAGAAAACGCCATACTATCCTATCGGCTGTCTTCGTCCTGGCCTGGTTCCAGTCTAGTCCTCGGTCCTTCAGAAATTGTCTAATATTGTCCTCCCAGAGGACTCTATGTAGTCCTGGAGGTCGTAATCCGTGGCTCTTAGTTTTGCAGGCATGCCTTGATGAAATATTTCTTTATTAGGCTTCCTATTTGGTTCTTGAATGCTCGTAGCATTTTTTGGTCTCCATGTTCTCAATATCGTCTTTTTCATCTCCATGCCAGCCGTAGTTAGCGATCATGTCTCTACACAACTTCTTGTCTCCAGTGATGTTCTGGACATCTTACCATGCCATGATGTCAAACTGCCCAGTACCGTCTCTCTTTGTCGTCCAATATTTATTCTTTCTCCTTATATACTTACTTAGTCATTCCTCTTCTATACTGGGGCGTAGAGGTTTGCCAGAGAGAGAGAGAGAGAGAGAGAGAGAGAGAGAGAGAGAGAGAGAGAGAGAGAGAGAGCACCATACTATCCTATCGGCTGTCTTCTTCCTTGCCTAGCTCCAATCTAGTTCTCGGTCCTTCAGAAAGTGTCTAATGTTGTCATCCCTGTGGACTCTGGGTTGTCCTGAAGGTCTGGATCCAGGGCTGTTAGTTTTCCATGCTTGTCGTGGTATCCAATATTCCCCGATTCTGCAGACATGGCCAAGCCATCGTAGCTGGGATTGTTCTATTTGGGTCTGTAGGTGCTGGGTTTTGAGGCCTTGCAGTAACGTCTTGTTGCGGACCATGTCTCTTCTTGTTACTTCAACCACCTTCCTCAGATACCTCAGTTCTGATGTTTGGAGCTGGCTTTTGTGGGTTGTAGTCATTACTCATAACTCGCATCCATAAGTCAAGAATATTCTCTCTCCAATGTACAATAATTCTCTCATGATATTTTGCTATACCATAGCCATGCCAAGTATATTGCGAAAAATGCCAGTTTCATATCCTGTACCATACGCTGCTGTATATTTGTATAAAATTAATATCTAGTGGTCTACTATTCAATAACTAATAGGACTCATGCTGATATTGCCCACATTGCCTTTGCTGTTCTTGCTCTTAATGCATCTAAAATTACTCATCCAGTTTCTTTCCTCCAGAAATAAATTATTATGTAGTTGTCAGAATATATTTCATCTTCTCTGCCAGATGGGTCTCACTTTGAAGTTATTTGCCAGTTGTTTCCCGTGCTGTATAGCCTACATTATAATCTCCATAGAAAGCTATCTTCGTTGCATTTTGAGTTAATTTTTCCCCCAAAGACAGCTGTAATCCGATATTACGCTTTTCACATATACAGTAGAAGGGTATGGGGGAGAAGCGGATTTCGTTTATGTGTGTTGCATTGGCTAGCTTTACATGGCGTCGATTCAGGATTTTGTGAAAACAGTCCCTTAATTGTCCTCTCGGGCACCAACTGTTCTCTGAAGCCAGATGTTATTCCGTTGGAAGCCAGTGATGGTACCAGACTGGACTGCATTCACACATTCTTGTTTTATGTGTGTAGTCGACGTTTCATGGGTGCGAATCTTGCACAATGATATAACAAAATTATATAAAAATTAATCTTAGCACCAAAACTGTGGTTCACGACGAAAATGCTACGCATATCTTGGACACCTAATTAATTTAAGCAAGACGTGTTCTAGAAAAACATTAATAGATAACTACTAAAAAAAAAAACAGAAAAAAAAAAAACATTCATTGCTACTACTGAAAGAGGGTTTGAAAAGTTTGGTGGTTAATGGAAAGATTCAACTCAATAGACGAAGATAAAAACAGACAAGGAAGATTTCAGTATACACTGATGATCAATGACATAAAATGAAGAACTCGGAATAGGAATATACTGTACATTCCAAGAAGCTGAAGAAAAATGTTAGTGTAACTAAAAACGCATCGATATTCACAGCAGAAATGATGGCAATAGCAAGAGAACTAGAAATAATGATGGACAAGCGAAAGACACCCCCCCCCCCCCCCCCCCAAAAAAAAAAAAAAAATACAAAAAAAAAAAAAAATCTAACAACCTTAACCAACTCACTGTCAGCTCTTCAAGGACTAAGAAATGCACATAAATGTAGCCGACCAGACATTGCAGAAGAAATATTGCAACTTAGTACACACCGAAAAACTAATGATGAACACTATAAACCCTAATTATGTGGGGTTGAACCGGGTATCTCGTGCACACGACAAACACCAGTTTTCAAGTGCATGGTTCAAAAACCAAACAAAACTTCTTACCAAACACACAGAACAAATTAAATTAAAATAAAGAACCTAGAACAATGAACTACTTAATTATGTTTTTCTCACTCTATATATCACGTTTCCCGCAATATTGCTAATGTAAAATGTTTAACATTAACTTTATCATTGAAAATCTTCTTGTAAATAAGTTACTCTGTCAATGTAAATAAGGGCTATAAATACATGACATCGTTTCCACACTATTTGTATTATTGCCTTACGTGGTAAGATCTCAGAAAAACAAACCAGGGAACGCAGAAGATGTGAAAAAGTATACTGTTCAAAAAAAAAAAAAGAAACGCATAGCTACTGAAGGCACACACATATCCATAATTTTGACATTCAATAACTTTTTTTAATTTAATGAGTTAATTGCAGTGGCGGCTTTCTTTAATGAGCTGTTGAGCTGCAGCACCCCCTGTAAAAAAAAAGGACTGCATGCTGTCTTTATACTACATTATAATACATAATCTGGACAGACCGAAAAACTGAGGTTACACCGGAAAGGTTAAATAAAAAAAAAACAAAAAGAAAATTATCCAACACCGTATTGGGGAAAGCGCTGCAAACGATTACAGCTCAAGTGACCTTGACCTCTTATAAGCGAATGCTTGTCAAACACACAGCTAGAGGCGAACTACGATTGGTTTGAATTTTTTTATCTGGAGCTGCAGCCGAACACAGCTCAAGTGCAATGAGCAAATTAAAGGGAAGTTACAATGAAAATTTTAAACACGAGAAATAGCAGCGTACATGTCTGTGTAACCTGTTTGAGACTCGGGAAGCTGCTACGACTGACAATGATTATTCCTAGTTGTAGTAAACTTTTGAAATAACTTTTCAGAACTTCTTGACAGATTTTAGATGAGATAAGACACTAATCATTTGTGTCTGGGTTGATATTTCACGTGGTGGTCACAATTTGTGAGTGTTATGTATAGTATTTTAATTGAATGAACAGTGCAGCACCCCAATGACAACCCCCTGGAACCGCCACTGGTTAATTGTTCAAATTGCGGGACCCAAAGATGCAGCAATAGAGAATGCAGACAGCGACCCATAGCTTGACTGCTTGCATCAGGATCAGCGAACCAGAGCTGGTCAAGACCCCACTCCACCTCCACGTGGTGGTCCTGGAAACAGATTGCATCACTGCAGTCTGGCTGAGCGAGTAGGGATCGCAGTGGGAAGGCAAACCCGTCTCGGCGACAAACACGTCTATGCAGCTCATCCCACAGGTGCTCAATCGGACTCATGTCTGGAGACAGGGATGGCCAGGGAAGGGTGAGAATGTTGTTGGCAGTCAGGAACTGCATGGTCAACCGTGCACAATGGGGTCTGGCGTTGTCCTGTTGAAACACAGACCTTTGGGCAGCCAAAAGTGGAAGGACATGGGGTCGAAGAATTTCATTGACGTATCGTTGCGCATTCAAGCCTCGTTCAATGTGCACCAATTGACTCCTTCCGTTGTAACTGATCATTCCCCACACCATTGCACCTCCACCACCGTGCGGCGTAGCTTCATCAACGCAATTTTGGGCAAAACGTTCATTTCACCTACGGTAGAACCTACGCCGTCTATCATGACGCTGCAACAAAAAGAAGGATTCGTCACTAAACCAGACACGTTTCCATTGATTGTCAGCTGCCCAGGGACGATGCTGGTTGGCCCAAAGAAGTCGATTTTGGCGATGGCGGCGCGTAAGGACAGGTCCTCGGTGAGGTCGTTGTGCCCAAAGTCCAGCGTCATGCAGTCTATTCCGGACAGTTTGATCAGACACATGACGTTCTGCAGGCAATGACTGGGCAGTTGAGGAAGCTGTTGTAAACCTGTCTCTGAGGTGACGAAGCCGAATAAAGCGATCCTCCGCTGCTGTCGTCACTCTGGGTCGTACACTGCGATGCCGGTCTTCACCTGAGCCAGTGGCTTGGAACCGGTGCCAAAGTCGACTGATGGTACTCTGATGCACGTTTAGATGCCTGGCAACCTGACTTTGACTTTCGCCTGCATGCAGTCGGCCAATAGCAATGTTCCTTAAATTTATCGATAGAGACGCCATAAATGTCTGCTTGACAATGAACTGAATTTTTTTTGTCTAGCGTTATCCTTTTATAGGGTTTCAGTTGCGTAGTCAGTGAATAGTGTTCACCCCAAATTTTGTTGCTTTCACGTGCGCGCAACATGAGATGTGGTCAAAAATTGCGTTATAAACACTATTGACCACTGCAGTGTAACGATTACAAAAACGAACGCAATTCAGGTCAACACGTGCATTTGACACTGTAAAGAACATTTGAGGCTGGTTTTTATATACCCTAGCACCAAATTTTACTTACAAACTCATAAAAACGCGCCCTTGGATAGCTATGCGTTTCTTTTTTTGAACAGTATAAGAAATACAAAGAAGAAGTAGAACTGGGGCAGAATACTTAGAGCAGAAAGACTTGAAGAAATCGTGTTGGGTTTGATACTCCGCAGTAAACTTAAATGAGAATAAGAAAGAAGCCTTACCTGGTGAATGCTATTAGATAAGCAAAAGCTTCCAGGTGGGCAGCTGAACTGGAGAGCTTCAACTATTTCCTTTTTAAACAGCGATGCCAGAATACCAGAAACGGTCATATCCAATTTAAAGTAAGCGTGAACTTCTTGTGAAAAACCCATGCAGTAACGGTCAAGATTTGCTGGTAGACTGCAGTTGTCAAGCTCAGACTGGCTAGAAACACCACCTCCGTTGTTCTGGCTCGTTTGAAGTTCTCCGTTTTCAGTTCTGAGCTCTTCAACATCCTTGATCATGTCATTTATGAGCTCATCACCGTTTTGGTCTTTTTTGCTTTGTGCACTATTACTTGCTGTGTTTTCAGCCACGCCGTTCTTAAGTGTTGTGTACTGAAATGCCTGCGGCGACTGTGGAGCAGTGGATTGTATCGAGATTTCACCATCCGAGGAACTGTAGATCTGGCCAGTCATCGAAAGGAGTAGCGCAAGGTGGCAGAATAATCCGAGAGTCATTTTCAAGTGATAATGGAAACTTGAAGCTGCAATTTCGTGTTTCAAACAGTAGCTTTCGTCTTAATAGAGACAGTGAACAACGTACGTTAGAGAAATATACAGCAACTTTTTTTCTGGAATGCAGTTTCTGCTTTCAAATATTCACAAATATTTAAGTAAATTGCAATATGAAATCACCCTGAAATGCATGTACATACATACGAGCAGTTGTGTTCTCTTTGACTTCCATCTAAAATTAATGCGCAGTACGATATGCAAACTAAATTCTAATTGATTTTTGTTGAAGTTTTAAAAAACAAGGTTGTTGTTAAGCTGTAATCAGCTCAATATTAAGTATGATCCTGTACGTAGAGACGCAGGAGCCTATATCGATACGCTGCAGATGTTTCCGCTATGGTCGATTGGTGAATGTTAAAGTTATTGTGCATGTATCTATATATATATAATTGTTATTATTATTACCTTTCCTTTTGGGTTTTTTTGGTGGCTGTAGCGCCCCTGTTATTACCAGATAGCGCAGTATACTCAGAGAGCCCCCTAGGATGGCGTGGAATGCACAGTATGCCACCCCCTCCTTCGTTCTGGCATGAAACCAGATTCGAAGGTCCTTTAAATGCAAGCCAGGCTAGGATAGAATGTCCAGGAAATAAACTGACGTTCGTGATTCCAGCTCAGAAAAGCATATACAACGCCTAGATCAAGATAAGGAATCTTCGAATTGGCTGCAAAAGAGCGACAAGCTCACTTGCCCTGCTCAAGCAGCAACAGCAACAATAACAATAACATTGTTATTCTGTTACTTAAAAAAAAAAAAAAAAAAAAAAAAACTACCTTTATTTATAATGACATAACAGATTATAAAACTGTTTCCACGTTATGGTGTTCCGTAGAGAGAACGATGAATTAAAGTTGAAGAATCTCAACAAAATACGAAAGTCTCCAAGTCTATAATCTTTCTATCAAAATTCATGACAAATTAATCGAATTGTATGCTTCTCGATTTCATCGAACGTGCCATTCTAGAAAAAAGCAACGCTGCAAAATTCTTTTTCATAAATATTAAGACCAAAGCAGTATGGCAAAATGGACCTTATGTCACCTGTAAGCATTTTTTTAAATTCTCAGAGGTCATTGAAGGCAAAGACCGATAAACTGAGGGGCCGGTGGGGGAGGGGGGATGGGGGGGGGGGGGGAAGAGGAACACTGCTGAGTTTGAAAAATTAGGAACACTGAATTTTAATCTTTGACTCTTGAGAACACATCTATCATAATAAGGATCGAACATGATTGAAACAATATTAAATGGTTCAACGTAGCACTGTGGCTTTAAACCTATCTTGTATTTTATTATCTTCTTTCTTCTTTTATCCATAACCGTCAAAGCAGTCAGTGGCCATCACGCCTGATGGCGTCTTGTAGGGCAGCAACAAATTGATTCCACTTTGCTCGGTCGGTGGCCATCCTTCGTACAGTTCCCCAACTCTGGTTCATTCTTTGCATCTCGGCTTCCACAGTTCTCCGCCAAGTTGTTTTTGGTCGACCTCTCTTTCACTTTCCCTCGGGGGTCCATAGCATAGCTGTTCTTGTGATAGTACCAGGGTCCCTTCTGAGGATGTGGCCAACCCAACTCCAGCGTCTGCCAGCTATGATGGTGTGCATGTCCTCCTGGTTACTCCGAATAAGTAGTTCTTGGTTGCTGATGGTGTTTGGCCAAAAGATTCGGAGAATTTTCCTTAGGCAGATTGTGTGGAAGGAGGACAGTTTCGACATGTCCTTCTCTGTTACTCTCCAGCATTCCGCACCATAGAGAAGCACAGAAAGTACACAGCTTTCATACAGTCTTAGTTTGGTGTTTGTGCTGTACTGTGAAGACTTCCAAATGTTGTTGAGACTAGCAAAGGCTGTTCTCGCTTTATTCATTCTTTTATTAATGTCCTTGCTTGTTCCGCCGTCAGGTGTTACTATGCATCCTAGATAAGTAAATGTGTCTGTCTGTTCTAACTTCTGGTTCCTTACTGTTATTGGCTCAGGATTGCCCACATTTAGTGTCATGACCTCCGTCTTCTTCAGATTGATGTTTGTCACAGAGAGATTATTGATCGTAAATTGCCTATATCTTCTTCTTTTTCTTTCACCCGTATCCTCTATTTATTATCACTCTTTTATCTCCTGGCAAAGGGGCGACCGACCCCAACCAGGCGCGTCCACGGGTGGCGGATAGTGGAACGACCTCTAGATATGGTGTGTCAGCTGCGAATTAAGTCAGCATTGCTGGACGAATAAGCAGTCGCGGACCAAACGGCGATGTCCTCCCAGCAGGACGGGGAGGGGTAACAGGTGGCACTGATACCCCCACTGAAATCCCCCATATGTCCTATGACGGGTGCATCAAGCGAGTAAGAGCCGCTATAAGCTCTAGCCACGGGGAAGGTAAACCTCGGTAAACAAACCAACCTGCTGCCTCGCAGCTACCACCGGGAGATGGAAAGGCTATGGGAGACAACCCTGAACAACAAACACAACCCGGCCTGCCGAAGACGGAGTGTGTTAGCTACGGCGCAGACACCGGGAAAAATTAGGACACACACGCTTTTGCAGTATGGAGTCATGCGACAATTTCGACTTACGTCATGGCGTCGCTCCTATCAGCTACAACCGGGGAGGAGCGGAGCCGGGCCCCTAGCCTCGAAAGGGTCCACCCAAGCAACCGGTGCCTTTGCCAACCAAATGGTCGGGGGGAAGGCAAAGTAGAGCAACTGACCAACCAACCCACTATCTTACAGTGGCTCAATGGAATGCAGAAGGAGTGAGGAACAAGAAACCGGAGTTACAAGAATTCCTGAGGGAAAATAACATTGATATAATCTGCATCCAAGAAACTCACCTAAAAGATACCCAACGATTCTTCATACGTGGATACGAATCCTTCCGCCAAGACAGGGCAAAAAGAACTATGGGAGGAATCCTCACGCTGATTAAAACCTCAATCCCAGCAGTAGAGATACACAGATCTGGTGAGGACGAATTTGAATACATAACAGTCCAACTACTGCTGCCCAGTGGAGACTTAATGATCACAAACTGGTACAGCCCTCCAACCACAACTCTGGAGCTACACAAAGTGAAACTTGCAGCATCAAGACACCTCATTATGGGCGACTTCAATAGCCACTCACCCAGCTGGGGCTATGAAGCAACAGATCTGAGAGGAGAAGAGGTGGAAGATTGGATGGTAGAGAATAAACTAATTCTAATAAACCAACCAGAGGATAAGCCCACCTTCTATTCCAGAGTTTGGAAAACAACGAGCACACCAGATCTTGCTATGACGACAGATGACATACATCGACTCACCACCAGAACAGTAAATAACCAACTGGGGGGAAGTGACCATGTACCAGTCACATTACAGATATCTGAGGTAAGAAGTGCAGGACAAATTAATATGTCTCCTAGCTGGAATTTCAAAAAAGCAAACTGGGGATTTTTTAAAGAACAAGTCGATAACCTCTGTCAAAACATTACCCACTCAAATAATATCAATAAAAACATTTCCATCATCAGTGAGGCAATCATCCAAGCAGCAAATAAGTCAATTCCACGAGGTAAACGACGAGACTACAAACCATACTGGAGTGACAATCTGGGAAAACTCCATAGTGACTTAAATAAAGCACGGGAAACTATGGAGCAAAGTCCTACATTAGAGAACACCCAGAGACACAACAGCATAAAACAAGCCTTTAATGAACAAAAGAAAGCTGAAATCCAAAGGAGCTGGCACCAGAAGACCAGCAGCCTCAACATGGAAAAGGACTCGAGCAAGCTGTGGAATCTGACAAGAGTACTAAATGAAGAAACAACAACCAGCTACTGCAAGACTGTTATCAAGGAAAACGGAAAATACCACACAGGAAAGATGGCAGCAAACATCCTGGCAGATTTTTACAAGGAAGAAAGCACTACATCACTTCCACATGCACGTATCCAAGAAGTACGTAAGGAAGTAAAAGAAAAACTGAAACACCAAAACCCAGATACCTGCATGACATCATCCCTAACTTTGAGAGAACTAAATGCTGCCATAACAAAACTAAAGAACATGAAAGCTCCAGGAAAAGATGGTATCACAAATGATATGATCAAGAACCTTGGACCTGTAGCCAGGCACAAGCTCCTCCTAATCTTCAATCAATCATGGAGTACTGGAAAATTCCCAGATCAATGGCGAGAAGCAATCATTGTTCCCATCAGAAAGAAACAAAAGGAGAAAACAAGCAAGTCCAGCTACCGACCAGTTAGCCTTCTGAGCTGTCTGGGTAAGGTAATGGAAAGAATGGTGAACTCAAGATTAATGAAACATCTGGAAAAAAACCATCTGCTTGATAACACACAGTCAGCATTCAGGAAAAACCGCAGCACCGAAGACCAGCTGGTATATCTAGCACAGGAAATAGAAAATGCCTTTCAGGAGAAAAATAAAGTTCTGGCTATTTTTGTAGACTTGACAAAAGCCTTTGATAAGGTATGGAAAGAAGGACTCCTCCTTAAGATGCTCAACAACAAAATTGAAGGGAAAATGTTCAGCTGGATACGGGACTTTCTCCGATACCGCACAGCAAGAGTAAAACTTGACGGGAAACTGAGCCATCGTGTCACTCTTCAACAAGGTGTGCCACAAGGAGGAGTTATCTGCCCCACACTTTTTATCATATATATAAATGATATTGCAGAGAAACTGTCCGGGCATATCTCCAGGGCTCTTCATGCTGACGATTTTGCTGCCTGGTGTGCTGCTGAACATTTGCCTACTGCAAAGTTCAGGATGCAAGCAGCGCTAAATACCATCGGTAAATGGGCATCAGAGTGGGGAGTACAGATAAACCTCTCCAAGACAGTAGCAACCTGCTTCTCTCTGTCAAACCGCCAAGAAACGATCAAACTGCAACTAAATGGAAGTGAGCTTCCAATCGAAGAAAATCCAACATACCTGGGAGTCAAGTTGGATAAGAGACTCACCTGGAAGCCGCACATAAATGCAGTAGAACAGAGAGCAATAAGAAAGCTCTCTATTATGAAGAAACTGGCTGGCACAAGTTGGGGGGCAAATACCAACATACTAAAAAAAGTCTACACAGGCACAGTCAGGCCTGTACTTGAATATGGCATGTCAGCCTGGGCCACGGCATCTAAAACAAACACAGAACGTCTAGGGAAAGTACAAAATTCAGGCCTTAGATTAATCACTGGAGGGATGAAGACTTCTCCAATCCAGACAATGGAAAGATACACCAACATCCGCTCTCTGAATGACAGACGTGAGGAAAAGGTATTCATTCACAGTGAGAAGCTTCTACGAATGCCAAGTCATCCAATGCATGCCAAACTCCATAGTATGACAAAGAACAGGCTGAAAAGAACCAGCTTCATAAACATCTCCAAACATCTGCATCGGTGCCATGAAGACCTCCTCCCAAAACAACCTGATGAGATTGAAATGTTAATTGATTATGAGGAGCCAGACGACTGCCATGGAAATATATCTATCTTCACAGAAGTCCCTGAAATAAAAAAGAAAGGCCACCAGACCCCTCAACAACTAAAAACTTTGGCCCAAGAAATGATTGAAGAAAAGTACAACCCGAAGGAGTGGACACATGCATACACAGATAGATCCGCTGAGGGGGCAGTAAAGAATGGTGGTGGGGGCATTTTTATAAGGTTCTTAAATGGAAAGATCATCCGAAAGGCCTTCCCAACTGGAAAGATCTCCTCCAATTTCAGGGCAGAAGCTATGGCACTACTGCAAGCCCTGAAAATCTTCACCAGACCCGAACAACAACCACCAGCAAAGATAGTAATCTTCACCGACTGCAGATCATTACTGGAATCAATACAAAACACCAGAAATGATAACATGATGAATGAGATCAGATCTGAACTTAACAGCATCCAAAGGTCATCAACCATTGCCCTTCAGTGGTTACCCTCCCATTGTGGAATTGCTGGTAATGAGAAAGCAGATGCTCTATCAAGAAGTGGCAGTAAAATGGAACAGTACAGCCATCCAGTGCCGTATCGGGAAGCAAAAACCATAATCCACAACAAGTACAAAAACCAGTGGAAGGAGGAAGGGGATATATTCAGCAGAGATGACCCAATACACCATCTAAACAGATACCAACAGACCACAATGTTCCGCCTGAGAACCGGCCACTGCAGATTACTAGGACATCTTTATCGCCTCAAAATATCCCACACAAATGAATGCCCATGCAGAACAGGAATCCAGACCCCAGAACACATTCTCCAGAACTGCCCAACCCATGATGAACCGCGACGTGCGACCTGGCCAAGGGGTGCTGAGCTCCAGCAGAAGCTATGGGGCTGCCGCGACGACCTGGTAAAGACTGTGGACTTCGTCCTGGCGACAGGCCTGCAGATTTAGCATGACTACAAACTGAACGCAGAAGAAGAAGAAGAACTCTTTTATCTTTTTTGTGTTTTTCGCATTTGTTCGTTTGCGACTATATACATTACTGTTTTCCCATTCTAACGTTTACCTGTTTCTTTTCTCAAAACTGAGAACGCAGTTATGACGTAACGTGTCAGCCCCTACACGAGACGCAGAGTGTTAGAATGCATTCCGTCAGACAGGGGAGCAGACAGCTGTCTACAGTTTCCCCTGGGACAGTGTTTCTTCGGCTAAGTTTCTGGGCCTGAAGTGTGAGAATTCACTCCGTCAGACATGATGAGGAGACATTTGTCTGGTAGTTTGCATCTGACATGTAGTTTCCAAGGTAGATTCTCAGTGTCAGGTGATATGACACTCACGCTCCACGGCCAGTTTTGGCGTAAGGTGCGAGAAAGCAAAGTGTCAGTTATGGTTCTCTGGATGAGTTTCTCGGGGAGGTGTGAAAAACTGCTTCTGCACTGGAGACGGGTTGTCTGAGATTCGCAACTGACACGCGCCCTCTAGGTCAGTAGGTGGCAGTTACGGCATGCGTTTATGTGTTAAACGTAAGCGTTAAAGACGGAAAGGGGAGAGTACTTCGTTTTGCGAAATTAAACGTTTATCTCTTTGTCTGGTAATAGATATAACCAGAGTTTGAAACTAGATTTTCATTCTTGCTCCCGAATTCGCAGTAGACAGGACGTTTCGTGCTAAGAGAATAAGCTGTATAGCGAAGTCTTAGTTTGTTCTTGGCAAAAATTTTGCCGAACTTCTAGACTACCAATAAATATAAGCATATAATTCTAAGTTTGTGCGATCGACTGTAAAGTCTGTGTGGAGGTAATATATTATATTAATATCTAGAATTTTGTAAAGTGTTTAAAGTGGTAAATCGCTTATTTTATTTTACAAGTTAGATTTGGTGCAGAGCGCTTAATTTATATAGTCTGTATTATTTTATAGTGACGAGTTACAGTGGAAAACAGAAATTATATTTCTAGCTTAAACTCAGTCGGCTATTAATGAATTTAATTTTACTGCTAAAATAATCAGACGAGAATAAACTTTTTAAACTAACTTTATTAATGCTAGATGCTTCATGAGTGGTGACGGAACACGTAGGTATTCCTAATTCATGATGATTGATTTTATGTATATAACTTATTTCACAGGAAGGTTTAAATGATAAGTCAAGCGGTACGCTTGCAGTTTAAAAAAAATAATGTAAGTTATAGTGAGTAAATAATATGTAAAATATTTCATATGTGTTTTTCTTTATTCAGTGAATACTGGGTAACACAAATTTTGCCGGCATTTAGTACAGAGACATACCTGCGAGAAACATAAACATTTTTATCTTTTAACCACGTGGGTTTACAAGTTAACACCTGTCTGACAGTGCGTATGTCTTCATAAATAGACAGAGTACAACTCTGACTAACTGGCTTTATTAAAGACTAAATGTTTATACTGGACCTTTGAGCCAGATCAGATTTCTGCACAAACTCTATGTACAAATTTAGCCGTGGTGGCAAGTAACATATTCACGTCAGTAACATTCCGACGGAGTTTCGACTAGTGGTGTGGTGACAAAATATAGTCCTTTCCTGAAAGTAGACACCGATCTGACATTCCTCAATTCTAGAAACCTAAGCTATTGACACTTTGCTCGTTGTTAATGTTTCGTGCCTGGACAATTTTAATGTGACCTAAGCAGACATCCGAAAAATAAGAACAACCAAGGAGTCGTTCCCGGAAGCAGAGAATTCATCCTGTCTTTTTGGAACTGGGGATTTCTTGGTCAAAGACTGCCCTTGACGAGTCTGTAGGTGAATGTCCTAAAAATTGTATTACCAGAAGTGGCTATCTAAGCTGTGAGTATGAACATGTGCACGTGTGCTCGGCTGAATGAATAAAGTGAATGCAGGACGGAGTGATTTTTTTATTGTTGTAATTAGGCACCCATTTTGCTATCTTAACTTTCTGTATGCAAGTATTGCTAATCATATTTCCCTTAAAATAGAGCAGAGATATCAAGTCTGTCCATACCTTAAGAAGGGGAAATATTGAGCCTAATCCTATGTATCCTGGTTTCCTTGGGGCTATCACTTTCTTCCAACAGGACTGTGGGCATACCTCGAGGGATAAGATCCAACTGTGGGTCTATCATTTCTTGTAGCAATTCCTTGATTTTTTTAATGACTATGTGTATATGCTTTGATGTAATTTCTATGTGTTGTGAAGAAATTTTAGATGATAATTACAATTTCTCTTGAAATTAATCAGCGTGTTGGTCAGCTCGTTCGAGAATATTTATATAATCATTTGTTATAGTTTTCCTACGTCTGTACGTATAACTGTCGTCTTGTATGTGCGTGCACGTGAGTGGTTAGAGATATATTAATATATAAATATATATATATATATATATATGTGTGTGTGTGTGTGTGTGTGTGTGTGTGTGTTTAGACTGTCTGACTCCTCGAAAGCTGTCGTAGAAGATAGGTGAGAGAGAGAGAGAAGATTTCTCGATCTCAGAGACAGCCTCTTGATCACATTCTACCATCTCACTCGTGGGAACCTATTGCTATTACTACTTCTCACTGTGACTATCACTTATTCAAATCTATTCAGAAGGGACCAACCCAAGTCTTAATTCCCCTATCAAAATCTACGACAATGTTCAGGCCAACCTGCTGGCCATACTTATTCAGTCTATCGGTTTTTTCTTGGATGTGTTGATGTGAATGCGCGAGTAGTGCAATGTCATCTGCACATTCCAGGTATTCCAGTGTAGAAAACGTTGTCCATCTAATTCCTCTTGGACTGCCCTCTGTTGTCTGGTACATCACCCAATCTATGGCTGTCAAAAATAATGTTGTTGATAAGGGGTATCCCTGTCGTACTCCTGTTTTCACTTCGAAAGTTACATTACTCAATCCAACACTGCATGTAAAGTTAGAATAGAGTCTTTTTATGATGGAAACAATGCAGCTGGGAATTCCATAAGCCCTCAGTATTTTTCGTAGGCTGCCCCTGTGTATGCTGTCGAAAGCCTTTTCAAAATCTACAAAGTTAATGTATAGCTGTCTCTGCCATTCTGAGCACTGCTCTATAAAGTTCCTGAGGGTGAATATATGATCTGCACATCTTCTGTTCTTTCTAAAACCCTCTTGTTCTTTCCTCAGTTTATGGTCAACTGCTTTTGAAATTCTCTAAATGATTATCCTGCCTAGTATTTTGCTGTGAACTGAGAGGAGAGTAATTCCTCTCCAGTTGTTGCAGTCTGCAAGGTCGCCTTTCTTGGGCAATTTGACAATTATTCCTTTACTCCACTCTGTTGGTGTTGTCTCAGTTTCCCAGACTTGTGAAAAAAGTGGTTCTAATAGTTCTGCTGCTAGTTCAGGGTCTGCCTTGAATAACTCAGCATTTAGATTGTCGTGATCAGGCGCTTTTCCATTTTTTAACCCTTTGATAGCTGTGATGATTTCTTCTTTTCGTGGAATGTCTGTATTTACGTCTAAGTCACTTTCAGCCTCAGGAACATTCAGCTGAGTCTCAGGTGGTTCCTTATTCTGTGTTTCTCTGAAGCGCTCTGCCCATCTTGTTTCCCGCCCCTGTGCTGTGGTGATGATATTTCCTTGTTTAATTTGAAAAAGTCAGCTGAAGGAGTAATTTCTACTGACTAAATGAAGGAAGTTTGGATATCAAACCACTTTCATATTGAGTTAGAAAAGAAATCAACGTCAATAACCCAGTAAAAGACTAGCTAATTGATTTCTGCAATAACTTGAAACTCCACCTTGATTCCCAGTCACGGAAGTTACAAAACGTTTGGTGTACCCTTGAAGAAGCACATCCTCATCGTACTAAACGTACTTACACTGATTTAATACACGTTATAGCAATTTATATCGGTGAATCAGAATTCTCAGTCTTGTTCTCAGTCAAATCCAGAGCAGGAAACAAGCTGGAAGGATGATGAGGGAATCAAAAACAGCGGCAAGAATAAAACTGTTCCTTGACCAGAATTAGAAAGAGCCTCACAATTTGTTATTTTTTTATTTATTTATTTTTTTGACGCAGCTCTGACAAATATTTAACGACTTTATGATTCTAAAAAAAAAAAAGTTATGTACCGAATAAAGTTTTCTTTACATAAATTAATTAACCTGTTGATTTATTTTCTTTTGTATATATATAAAAAA
Organism: Oreohelix idahoensis; assembly: GCA_024509875.1. Taxonomy (NCBI): domain Eukaryota; kingdom Metazoa; phylum Mollusca; class Gastropoda; order Stylommatophora; family Oreohelicidae; genus Oreohelix; species Oreohelix idahoensis. The sequence continues at coordinate 461,449 of JAMPIV010001073.1, forward strand.
TTAAACTGTAATGCTCTCCTTTCATATTGAATAGGGAGTACGGTATGCGTTAAAAAACCCTTTGGTACGAAGACCGAAAAACGTTGGGAAGCCCTGCTCTAACATATAACATCAGTCACTTTACAATTTCTCATAAACTCGTGGTACGTATTTTCTCACTTGTCAGCAACCCTAATTCAAGGACTGTTTCACATCGTTCCCTACTCTACATTTACTCTCAGAACGAATAAACTATGTTATAATAATAATAATAATAATAGCCCCTTCAGTCATAACTGACTATGGGAATGCGCCCCTGAGGTGACAGCCCTCAGCTGCTTATTCTCCTGGTGTTCCTTTTGACGTTTTCTCCACAGTTATGCTTGCCGTAATAGCTTCTTTTCGCCCAATCTGAGGCGGCGCCGTAGAAAGCATCGCCACTTGGTGCGATCGGCAGCTTCATCTTCCCAGGCTGCCGTATTTATTTCCAGTGCCCTCATGTCTCTCTTGCACACATCTCTGATCCTCAGCTGCGGTCGCCCAACTGTTCTATTTGTCATCTGCTAGTTGTCCGTAGAAGATATCGTTTGGGATACGGCCATCTTCCATGTGGCGGACATGGCCAAGCCTGCGTAGTCAAAGCAGCGTATACATGCTTTGGAGGCCAGCACCTGACAGCACCTCGACATTTGTCACTCTGTCCTTCCACGAAATACCGAAGATGTGGCGTAGACAACATATATAGAAGGTATTGAGCCTTCTTTCTTGCTTAGCATAGGTTGTCTATGTTTCGCTGCCATATAGAAGTGTGCTGGTGACGCAGGCGTTATATACCGCAGCTTTGGTCTTCATTATGAGTTTTGGGTTTCCTCAAACACGAGTTGTGAGGCAGGCAAAGGTGGTTGCGGCTTTGCCAATGCGGCTGTCAATTTTTGTGTCCAGAGAGAGTTTGTCATTGATGGTAGACCCCAGGTATGTGATGTGGTGCACCACTGCCAATTCATAGTTATCTGTAGTGATAACTGGTGCAACATCCACATCTTGACCCAGCACATTTGTTTTCTTTAGACTTGTGAGGCTCAAGTCTTTGCAAGCTTGGTTGAAGCGATTCATCAAGCTCTGTAAATTATGTTAGATAATCTTGTAACATGCGTACTAATATTTTACATCCACAGTTGTATCCCTTTCATGGGACCTAAGACGCACCAACAGTCAAATGCAGTCAGCGACCCATAGCTTGGCTGCTTGCGCCAGGGTCAGCGAACCAGAGCTGACCAAGACCCTACTCCACCTCCAAGTGGTGATTCTGGAAATAGGCTGCATCACTGCAGTCTGGCTGAGAGAATAGGGATCGAAGTGGGAAGGCTAACCCGGTCCCAAAAAATGCCGTGCTGAAGTCGGATGTGTCGGCTGAAAGGCGCAAAACGGACACAACGCAACCAACGTCCTTTTCAGGACGAACGAAGAAAAAGAAGAAGTATCCCTTTCATCATTAACAATTTCGGATTTTCATCGATTTGGTACTAGCTGTCAGTTCCCGTTGATGAAATGGTTGGTTGTTCGTCCATCACGGGTGATGAAGACCACTCTGTTCATCCAATTATTTAAGAATATGTTATGTTAGTCTATGGGTACGAAGGTGACTGAAGAGCCCGATGCGGGCCTGGAAAGATCTTGGACAGTGTGGGCAGGGAATGTTTGCTTCATGTGAAGGTTTTATTTCACGGTCCTTTCTAGCTTGTCTCCGCTGTTCCGCTGCTGCTCTTCTGGATGATTTGCATGCTGCTGCACCTTTACGAAGAGATGTGCGCCAAGCAGTTCGGTCTTGCGCAGCAGCTTCCCATGTGTCTGGGTTTATGTCAAAGGTTTTCAATGACGTCTTTAACGTGTCTTTGAAGCGCTTCTTTTGGCCACCATGGGAGCGTTTACCCTTCTGCATCTCACCATAAAAGAGTATCTTTGGCAGTCGATGGTCTGGCATGCGGACTACATGACCTGCCCAGCGAATTTGTGACTGCATCAGAATAGTATCAATACTAGGGATACCAGCTCTGTCAAGAACGGCGGTATCCGGGATCTTGTCTTGCCATTTGATGTTCATTATCTTCCTGAGACAGACTGTATGAAATGGTTATACCACAGATGAAGTTGGAAGTACGAACGACGAAAACAAAGAAAAGATGATTTGCAGCTCCAGAAGGCTTTTAATTACTAAGTGCATGGAAATTGGGAAAAAAAATCAACTAAGCAATAAAAATGTCCGGCGCAAAATGTAAGCGTACATCTTTCTTTACTTTCCTAATTTCTGAGACATCCTATATTCTTGTTTGTAGCTATGTGATGTTGTTAATCTGCTGAGCGTCATAATTATTTTGACTAATTGTGGTCTAATGTCACATCTGGTCCTTTACTAACCTTTACGTATTGTAATGGTTATGTAAATTGTGTTTATACATGTGTGATAAATCTGACTTTCTATCTTGTGGTCTAGTGGCATCAGATTTGCTTTATGTGTTTTTATTAATGTGGAAACATGTGGTGATTTGAAGCATAGATTTCTTTACTTCATCCTTATTTGGTTTTTAATGATTAACTTCCACTGTAACTTCTTTTATTTCTCATGGATGTCTGCGAGATTTAGTGCACCTGCGCCTAGTTATATGTTATTTGAAATGTCCAGTCCATTTCTTCATTGGCTTTGTTATATTGCTTAGCGAATTTCCATTCATGTCCTAAATAATACTTTTTGATTGCTTGAATATCCCTGATAGCTTTTTTTATACTGCAGTACAACTCCTTCATATTTTCTTTGGTTGTAACTTTTTTTTGCCTCTCTTGCTAACTGGTCAATTCGTTTCTTCTTGTCTCTTCTGGTGTTTCTTCTTGTCTCTTCTGGTGTTTCTTCTTGTCCTTTCTGGTGTTTCTTCTTGTCTCTTCTGGTGTTTCTTCTTGTCTCTTCTGGTGTTTCTTCTTGTCTCTTCTGGTGTTAATTTTTGTCTCTTTTGATGTTTCTTCTGGTCTCTTTTGATGTTTCTTCTGGTCTCTTCTTGTGTTTCTTCTTGTCTCTTCTGGTGTTAATTTTTGTCTCTTTTGATGTTTCTTCTGGTCTCTTTTGGTGTTTCTTCTTGTCTCTTCTGGTGTTTTTTCTTGTCTCTTCTGGTGTTTCTTCTTGTCTCTTCTGGTGTTTCTTCTTGTCTCTTCTGGTGTTTCTTCTTGTTTCTTCTGGTTGTAGTAAAATCTGTGAGATAATCGCTTATTTCCGTAAGATTTTAGTCCTATGATGAATAAATACCTCAGCCCTCAGGTGTCTGACTGGTTTCATCTTCATCGCCAGTAGGGCGATGCCTTTTGTGCAGTGGGAATACTAAGAAAATGACCCGCCGTAAAAATTCTAACACGCTTTAGTTTCGGTTTCGAAAACGTAGAAAAAAAAAAAAAAAAAACCTTTTAACATCTCGCGGATCTGCTGCACGAAACGGGGGGGGGGGGGGGGGGGGGGGGGGGGGAAAGCTTGTAATTAACGACTTGCCATCGTTTGAATTAACGTAATATGTTAACTTTAACACTAACATTTGTAATAATTCGGACATTTCACAGTGGTGAGAATGGGGCGATTGTAATAATTAACGCAAAGCACTACCAAAGTTTTGAAAAACCCCTCTTCGTTCTGCACGCTGACCGGACAGGCTGTTGTTCTTGCTCGTTACACATAACGTTAGTGGGGACGCTAGTTTAAAAAAAGGAGGCATTGTAGTAATTCAAATTATATTAGTTGGTATAAGAGTATAGTAGTAAAAGGGGAGAGATAGGAAAAATGTAACTAAAACGAAACATCTTTTTCTATTGGGCATAACTAACGCAGACTGACCAATGGACTAAGAGGCACATAGTTTGTTTGGAATTGTTTTGTTTTTTTCAAACTAAATTTTTAAAAGTTGTAGTAGTGCCTTCTTTCATTGGTCGGCTCTAATAGATATTGGCAAAAGGCATAGTGGTCTCGTGGCCAATTGACTAGAAAATTTTATTCAAACACGTACGTTGAGATCAGATGTGATAGCTTGTAAAATTAAATACTAATTCACTATCTGGACGGGGCAGAGCAAAACTGAGGCCATATTCTTTGCCAGTCAACGTTATTTGTGACATATTTCTTTGAACTAGTGGTAAGAATGCTTTATGTATTTACATGCTTGATTAAAACTGAAAAAGTCAGATACTGCTGCGGAAGAGTGAAGGACATGCCAGAAGCAAACATTATTGAGTCCTCACATTGAACTGTATTTGACTGTTGCATATTATTATGATTTTGTATTAATATTTTGTATTGGAATGTTAGGGAGCCTCTGTGTTCTATGAACACTTTTCAACATGCTTAGAGCGTTTATAAGTTAGAAAAGAAAAAGAAAAGAAGAAAATCATATAAAAGGAGATGTGGTTACTCCACCTTATTGCATTGAAGCAAACTATGTAAAAGTACAGTGGCGTATCTGCCATAGGGACCTGTGGTGTGGTCACAGAAGGGTGTGAGTCATAAATTAGGGGCTGATGCACATGAATGCACAAGAGGCTGACCCCATATCGTCATGTATAGATAGGGATAAGAAGTTGTGATCAGGTTGAAAAGGCCAGGGTGTCTTTTTATTGCAGAGTTTTTATTTCCTGTTACCATCCGGTGACAGGAAACCTGATGAGTGGGTGTAAAGTCTCCATTATAAAGTTTAAGCTGTCAGCTGATAGCCCGAAGGAGCTTACGTGTGGGTGCTGATTGACATTGTCTTTACATTGATATACTGACTTATATTCGACCTACGAAGAATCCCAGGTGACATGTTATCAGCTGGGACCTCTGACATTTCATCCTAAGAAAATAATTCCTATCAAAATAACATTGAATTATATGGGGCTTGATGTAAACAACAGCTCCTCATAACATATGACAATCACTAACAACTATTAAAGTTTGATTCTGTGAATACACCTATAGGAACTTTATATTAACATGTATTTCTAGGACAAAGAGTCCATATTTTTAGTTACAACATTGTCTGTAAATATATTTCCCCATTTTCAAAGACCTGTCCAAAAGAAGTTGGCGGGACAGGCAGATTAAATTGTAAAAAGAAAAAACATTCAATTTTAAAAGAAAACTTTAACCACTGTCTTATTCATTTTTTTATAGTGATTTAAAGTGTATTGTGTTGATGTATGTAGCGAGATTTGATAACACTTGCTTGGTTGTAGCGCGACACACGCCCACGGCGCGCGCACACACACACACATACCAGCGCAAGGACAGCGCGGCGGTCTTTCTTTGAAGTTTGAAGACGGGAAATGTGAATTACGGTTAAGCTAGACAATATTACGGAAGAATGAGGAAATAGCTATATAGGAATGTATGGCGGACTTTAAAAGTTTGCATTTACTGGACATTAAATTATTAACTACAAGAGAACGCCTGGTTGGACTGCAAATAAATAAAAATAATTAAACAAAGGAGATAGACTAGGAATTATATCCAAAAGGATATTATTCAAATATAAATAGTTTTAAAGATAATTAATATTTTTCACCTTCATCACATCTGCTAAAAGTTAGCTAATAATCTTTAGAAATTTATTATAACTGCATACCTAAACGGATTTAAATATAAATTGGATAGAATGGAAGCCTCATATGGGGAAAAGGAAATGATACCTAGGAAGGAAGGAAGGATATAAGTGTGTAGTGAACAGAAGAAAAAAACAAGTACAGGAAAAGCACAGATCGCCTCAAATCGCCTCAAACCGAGAGATTAAACGAAAATCTTTTGGGATTTTTAGAGGTGCTTTCTCGTACGGGCGAGAGACTGAAATATAAGGACAGAGCGGCGCATTGGAAATCACACACACCAAATCCAGAAGCCAGAGTGAGAAACTGGAAGACAGCATCTGCAAGAAAAGTTCTATTTTCACGCTGCATGCAGGGCAGATTAAATTAAGCCAATACAGTCTCACCGGGAGCTTATAAATCCTAAGAGGGTATGTAAGTTTATTAAAGATATATGTATGACTAATACCATTTAATTTCAGATGTTATTTACGATTTGATTGTATCAGACATGATAAAAAGGGAATGACGCTAACCAGAGATAACCTTCACCGGCATTGTCAGGAAGCATAACCATTAATTGGTTAGCCAAATATATCATGGCTAATTCTTGCCTGGAAGCTTACGACATACCAGCAAGTACATAAGTGACTTGGCATCAATGAGTGGAAGGCAAAGGTTATATCGTACCCATGTATCATAACATGTGATTATTCATGTATTTTGTTAATTCTGCACAGTATACATTATCTTATCATGCTATCTCTGTAACATACTACCATGATTCATTCATTTATATACAAACACTGAAGACATGGTCGCATCATGAACAGCAGTGGGTGGTGAGATTGTTGGAACACCATGGCCACCTATTACCTTTTGTTCCAGGTTTTATGATCAGTTTTTATGATCACTGCTGATCAAGATTATGATCATTCCTAACTGAGTTTTCCCAAAAGACTTGAGGATCGTTGATCCAGCTAACTGAAACCTAGAGGTCAACCAATCTTCAACACCTTAGTCCCCCGTAGTTATAGGGCGGGCTGAAGGAAAGTCTTCCGTATTCAAGTGTGTCTCAGGAACCTCGAGCATACGTGGCTAACATAAGATGAGTTTTATGTGTATCCATCCAACAAACACTGTGAGCAGTTTCTAAAACGACTGTCTAATGATGACAACTAGATGGCAAGAGATAATGTGACAATCCTTTTTTTCAGTGGAAGATAAATCCAAGACTTTTTCTATTACTTATTTTAATTTGTAACTATAAATAATCATTCATTTTACCATCTTCCTACACCCATTTCTCATTACAAGAATATATAGATGTACATAATAAATTATGAAATTGTACTCCTTTGACTTGTTAAATTTTTAACTGTTAAATTTTGAGTTACCTTTTCAAATTTAATTATATTATCACATAGGGTAACTGTTGCGTGATAAATTCTCGCAACATCGTTTTATTTCAATATCTATTTTATAACGCAAGGGCAACAACTGCTTGAAATTTATAGTCACTTTTCTCGGTAAGCATTTGTCTTCTCGCGTTGGTATCGAATGCAGTTAAGTTTGAGCTGTGGTCATTTTGCGCTGGACTGCGCATGACTTGTCTTGCTTCTTGGTCGATCGGTTTCCGCCCACCACTAGTGGAGTGAGCGATTTGGAATGGCGAAAGAGATGCCTCGTTGAAGAGGGGATCTCCGCTATTTTTTGTTCTGTCAGGGATGTGTAGTCCTCTTAATGGATATTTCGTTTATTCGAGATAATACCTCTAGTGTTTCCCACATGCCGGGAGGCGTGATATTTCTGTGTATTTCATGAAAGCAAGGTAAATTGACTTTTTCATTAACTCTATCGATTTTTGGTCGTGAACGATTTCTGGTTCATAGCCTGTCTTCGAAAGTCGTCGTCACGAGATGTTTTCCTAGCTCACATGTCACTGTATTGTGTTGCATCGGTTGATGCAGGTCCCAAGGACTATTACTTGAACTAGGTTTACTTGAGGACATTATTTATACTGCGGCAGACGTGTCTGTCTTGCTGAAGTCAAACTAAGGAGAGTGAACTGATCTCATACATCTCTACCACTATTATCATATTAGGAAAACCTTTCGCTACAATGTACCATCATCTTCATTTCACCCCTAGACACTAGAGACATCATACACCAGTCACTAGAATCAGAATACGGACTGTGTGAGATCTAGGGAGGTAGCGTTAGGTCCCTGATCAATATATCATCATCATTCTTTTATAGTCAGGGACCTACATGTGCTTGACCTCACACAGTTAACACAGACACAACTATCTTTCTTGTTAGGTATAACATCTTAACCTCCCCAGCAAAAATTACATTTGCTACACTGGTGTTTCTTCTGGTCTCTTCTTGTGTTTCTTCTTGTCTGTTCTGGTGTTTCTTCTTGTCTCTTCTGGTGTTTCTTCTTGTCTCTTCTGGTGTTTCTTCTTGTCTCTTCTGGTGTTTCTTCTTGTCTCTTCTGGTGTTTCTTCTTGTTTCTGCTGGTGTTTCTTTTTGTCTCTTTTGGTGTTTCTTATTGTCTCTTCTGGTGTTTCTTCTTATCTCTTCTGGTGTTTCTTCTTGTCTCTTCTGGTGTTTCTTCTTCTCTCTTCTAGTGTTTCTTCTTGTCTCTTCTTGTATTTCTTCTTGTCTCTTCTGGTGTTTCTTCTTGTCTTTTCTGGTGTTTCTTCTGGTGTTTCTTCTGGTCTCTTCTTGTGTTTCTTCTTGTCTGTTCTGGTGTTTCTTCTTGTCTCTTCTGGTGTTTCTTCTTGTCTCTTCTGGTGTTTCTTCTTGTCTCTTCTGGTGTTTCTTCTTGTTTCTGCTGGTGTTTCTTCTGGTCTCTTCTTGTGTTTCTTCCTGTCTCTTCTGGTGTTTCTTCTTGTTTTTGGTGTTTCATCTTGTCTCTTCTGGTGTTTCTTCTTGTCTCTTCTGGTGTTTCTTCTTGTCTCTTCTGGTGTTTCTTCTTGTCTTTTCTGGTGTTTCTTCTGGTCTTTTCTGGTGTTTCTTCTGGTCTCTTCTTGTGTTTCTTCTTGTCTCTTCTGGTGTTTCTTCTTGTTTTTGGTGTTTCTTCTTGTCTCTTCTGGTGTTTCTTCTTGTCTCTTCTGGTGTTTCTTCTTGTCTTTTCTGGTGTTTCTTCTTGTCTCTTCTGGTGTTTCTTCTTGTCTCTTCTGGTGTTTCTTCTTGTCTCTTCTGGTGTTAATTTTTGTCTCTTTTGATGTTTCTTCTGGTCTCTTTTGATGTATCTTCTGGTCTCTTTTGATGTATCTTCTGGTCTCTTCTGGTGTTTCTTCTTTTCTCTTCTGGTGTTAATTTTTGTCTCTTCTGGTGTTTCTTCTTGTCTCTTCTGGTGTTTCTTCTTGTCTCTTCTGGTGTTTCTTCTTGTCTCTTCTGGTGTTAATTTTTGTCTCTTTTGATGTTTCTTCTGATCTCTTTTGATGTTTCTTCTTGTCTCTTCTGGTATGTCTTCTTGTCTCTTCTGGTGTTTTTTTCTTGTTTCTTCTTATGTTCTTCTGGTCTCTTCTTGTGTTTCTTCTTGTCTGTTCTTGTGTTTCTTCTTGTTTCTGGTGTTTCTTCTGGTCTCTTGTGGTATTTCTTCTTGTCTCCTCTGATGTTTCTTTTTAATTCTCTGTTTGCTTCTATATATATTTCATGAGCCATGACTATTTCAGAACGCAGTATATGTTACACGTGACATGTCGATGACAGATTCTTAAAAGAAAAAAAATGAGAATGAGCTACATAAAATGACTGATACTGTATTGAAAAAATTTTTTAATTTTTTAAACTTACTTACTTTCCACTTCAAGATCAAATTGAAAAAAGTCGTTACAAGCGACAAAGTAATACGTTATGACACAAGCGCCATACCAGAAGAGTACAGTGTCGATATTCAGAACAAATTTGACATTCTTATGGCAGTACAGGAGGAAATGACACCAGATGAACTTGCCAATAACATCAGAGATGTTTATATTACAAATGCACAGAGGTTAATTCCTAAAAGAAGTATAAAGAGACGAGAATACATCTCAGACGAAACACTGAAGTTGGTGGTAGAGAGAAGAAAAATGAAGTCCAAAAAAGATACAGAAAATCAGGAGTTGTACAAGGAATACACAAAGCAGATTAAAAAACGAGCCAGACAAGACAAACAACAATACATAAACGACACCTGCAGGAAAATAGAGGAAATGCGCGAACAGGGATTGAGTAAGAATATGTTTTCTGAAGTAAGAACATTGAAGAACAGCAACTTTAAATCATCACCTCGTGCAATAAACGACAAGAAAGGCGACACTCTAACAGAACGTAAAGATATTCTGAACAGATGGAAGGAGTACTGTCAAGAAATGTATACGGAAATAAACAAAGCGGCAGATAACAACGTCATGAATGAAGCGGAACGTGAACCAGAACCTACCATAGAGGAAGTCCGGAACGCAATCAAACACTTAAAAAGTGGAAAATCTCCTGGTTGTGATGAAATAACAGCTGAAATGATACAGGCAGGAGGAGAAGGCAGCGCTCGTATATACCATGCATTATGCTGCAAGATCTGGCAAAGCGGAATGTGGCCCAAGGAATGGAAAAGATCAATTTACATACCCTTGCCAAAAAAGGGCAACCTGAAACTGTGCACAAACTACAGAACTATAGCTCTTATAAGCCATGCCAGCAAAATACTATTACAAATCATAATGAAAAGGATGCAACAAAAGCTAGAAACAGAAATAAACGAAGTACAGGCGGGTTTTCGACCAGGTAGAGGCACTAGAGATCATATATTCAACATGAGGATCATCATAGAAAAGTGTAGAAAATTCAACGTTGACCTACATACTTGTTTCATTGATTACACCAAAGCTTTCGATTGTGTGCAACATCAGCAGTTATGGGCTATTATGAAAAATATGGGATTTCCAAACCACCTTATACAACTCATCGCACTGCTGTACCAAGAACAACAGGCAGCCGTAAGAATAGAGGGGGAAACATCAGAATGGTTTGAAGTACAGAAAGGAGTAAGACAAGGCTGTACCCTTTCCCCTTACTTGTTTAACATTTATGCCGAGAATATCATGAGAAACGTAAGAGATGGCCAAGAACACACAGAGTGTGACTCATTTAACATCGGCGGGTACCAGATCCCGGAAATCAGATATGCTGACGACACAGTCCTCCTATCGACCAACCCAGAAGGACGTGAACAATTAATTCTGTCCACCAAAAAACACATCGAGGCCTAGAATCTATACCTAAACACCAAGAAGACCAAAGTATTGACAACAGACAAAGTAAAGACCAAACCAGAAATTGAAATTGATAACGAAGAACTGGAAAGTGTTAATGAATTCGAATACTTAGGATCAATCATCAACAGCTCTGGCGACTGTGCAGTAGAAATTAAAAGAAGACTTCACATAAACTAATACAGATAAAAAACCTATGGCAAGGCACAAGCAAAGAAACAAAGTTACAACTGATCAGAGCATGTATATTCCCAGTAGCAACATACGGCTGCGAGACTTGGACACTCAATAAAACAGTTGCAAAAAAGATTACATCATTCGAAATGAAATGCTACAGAAGGATGTTGAGAATGCCCTGGACAGAAAAAAAGACCAACAGAGAAGTACTGCACTCACTAAACGTACAGGAACATTGGCTCCTAAATACCATCGCAATAAGGAAGCTGAAATTTTTCGGTCATATAAAAAGACATAATAGTCTGGAAAAAACAGTGATGGAAGGCATGGTCCCTGGAAAAAGGGGAAGGGGTCGACCTAGACGACGGTGGACCCAGGACATCACAGAGAGTCTGAACTTGTCTTTGGCTGATGCAGGTCGACTTGCCCAGAATCGTGATGCGTTCAGAGCAGCTGTAATGGAGACAACGTTCTGGAAAGAATACGTCACATGATGATGACTTATTTCCATTGTTTAACAGAACCCCAAGAAATAGGTCAGTGGATACTGGATAGGATTTCCAAGACTGTAAATTCACTTCTGTAATATACTGTTCTATACACGTCCTCTAGTCGTGTATGCGATGTGCGATTTGGGCTGCAAACATATGGATGGGGGAAAAATGAGGCAGAAGATACATTGGGTAGCCAGAAAATAAAATGCTGATGTCCTAAGAAGAATATAAGAAAGCTGTGAATTAATCAACGCGGTAAAACGCTCACGAATCTCTTTGAACATGTCGTAAGAACAGTGGCGTACTAAGGAGGGTGCGAGGGGGGCGGTTCGCCCCAGGTGACAGCCAGGAGGGGGGGAGCCATCGCACACTTTTATGATAGTACTTACAGTTAAAAATATACTTGCCCTCATGTTTCTTTGTGGGGGAAGGGTTGCCAAAAGTAGGATCGGCCCCGGGTGTCAAAAACTTTGAGTACGCCTCTGCGTAAGAAAGAGACTAATGGTGAGTCTAATAACAACCGTTGAATTCAACTCATAGAAAAGATCAGAAAGACAGAGAAAAATTGAAGAAACATTGGGATGGACAGAACAGAAGTAAAAAGCTTAAATAGAATAATAACAGATGAATGGGCAGTCATGGGATGAACAAATCTAATAGGACGACATGCATGTAAACTTGGAAATAAAACAGTCCTAGCAATAAGAAACTTCTCAGACTAAAACTAAGAACAGGCTATTTTATAATAAAAGAATCTTACTGGGCAAATTGTTATGATAGGAAACTCTATACATAGCGATACAACAGGAGGCAATCTGATCATCAGAAGTGTCCTACCGTCGATCAAGTGTTTTGACCCTTTAATCTCCTTTACACTCTAAAAGGGGCAGGCCCACTTGGGTCATGACCCCCAAGTGTCAGCCTCCTGTTGTCTTGTGCAGAGAGTTGAACCCACTCCACCTTGGTTGCAGCTTTCAAATTCACTCCGATTTTCTGCCAGCTGGAGGCAATTGTGAAAGTAACCCATATATTGAAAACAAATTACTATCCCGAGTTCTATAGACATCTGCGGTTGTTCCACAGCTAGCATAATGCCCTTTCCGCAGTTTCGCTGAGCCTCTTAAGTGCCTTTGTTCTTGACTATTCCCCTCAACCCCAACGGTTTCAGTAGATCATACGCTGAGGCAGCCACGAGACCTTGCACCCACCTCAACAGCCATGACCCTTGCAGTGAACCCATCGTATCTCAAGCCCGAGGCCAGATCATTATACTTGGCCATATCTTATACAAGATACTAATATGAACCGATGAAAATGTTAGAGGTATGAACAACAGAGGATTCCAATTACAAGCTTGCTATTCGCCCATAGATATAGAATAGGTGCTGAGAATAGGCGCACCTAAGGAACTGCGCAATATAACAGTATTTTACCAGAACTTGGTTTTGGCCGCTAAAGTGCGAGAAGCTCAGCAGCCCTAGTTAAACAACAACAACAACCAGAACTCAGATTAATATATACAAGTAAAAGTATAGAATAAATTTACCCACGTCGACAAGCATATCACACGACAGGGAAAAATGATTGAAGACACAACCAGAGGCGCCCCTAAAGTATCTGGCACTCGGGGAAGATGCTACCTTTAGCACCCCCACCCCCCCCCCCCCTTCCATAAAGAAAGACACGTGCAACATTATGTATTATCATAATAGTGTGCAATGGCACCTCCTTCCTGGCTGTCATCCGGGGTGAATCTCCCCCCCCCCCCTTTCTGGTACGTCACTGGACACAACTGATTCAAGAAATCAGAGACCGTAGAAAATGAAGAGGCACGACCCCAGTCACACCAGGCATGACATTCAATGAATGAGTCAGGTTTGTAAGATCAGATAACTCTCCCTCTCTCTTCCCACCAGACTATGCCCGTGGGTAAAATCTGGCCCATGGGGGGAGGGGGGTATATTTTGGCCTAGTCTGAATTATACCCGACGTGTGATAAAGTAGCCCAGACTTTACTATACCCAGGGGTTATCTTGGACTAGGCCAGAATATACCTGGGTGTAGTCTGGTGGGTGGTTAATCTGATCTACACCTGTACCAGGTAATGGTAATTGTGCCGTACGAAGAAAGCGCTCTATCCGCTTAGAATAGCCCACGCTTATAATTTTAGATTGTATGCGCAATAGCCGCTAATAGCTTTTATTGAATTATCTTACCGGGCCAATTATAGTATATAGAGTAAATAAAAATTTCCAAATTGCGTAAGGGTGTGGCTGCGCGCGCTCGTTTTTATTTATTTATTTTGTGTATCTAAAATGGTAGCTTCTTTATAGGCCTACTTTTTAATGTTGTAAAAGGAAGGGGTAGGGGAATAAGGTGGATGAAAGCTTTGGCTGTGTGGTTTAATATGTAATTTATTCTTAACTTGACATCACTTCGTTTCAACTAGGCCCTAATTGTTTCGTTTAGAATAATCTCCATGCAGGATTAGAATTTAAATTTAATCATAACATAAGCCACAAAGGTTACGAGAAGACATTTCCTGTACGAAACACTCACTGTGACCGACATAAAAATCGGAACAAAATTAGCCCCACGGACTAAGGATTTACGGTAGGCCTACTTGTGTTGCTTGGTTTTAAGTATGTAGAAATCACCAAAATACTGTAGGCCGACACGTTTTGCTTAAATACTTGTTTTAAATAAATCTTTTATTATGTAATTCCTCTTGTCAGCTGTTTAGCCTAACTTGTGAGCGCCAATTCACACAATTTTGGTTTTGATTTAGGCTACTCTATTTGGATAGGGCCTATCGGAAATCAGATTTTGTTGTCTTGAATTCATTACACTATATATCCTAATTATAGGTTGAACGGGATACTTTGTTTAAAAAGAAAAAGAAAAGTGAGCGCCAAGTGTTCTTGAACTGTGAAGTGTCTAGGCAGATACATTGTGTGTGTAGTCTCTTTCCCTCAACAACTGTCTCATTTTTTTTAAGTTAATGAAGAAAAATATTCTCTTCGACATCTGATGGATTATAATAAGGATGTATAGCCTAGTGTCGTTAATTTTAGATAATATGCACAGCTGTCGCTATTTGCTTATTCCATAATTCAGGTTTAAAATAAAGATTATGTGGGCCGTCTATTCAATAGCCTACTGTTCAAAAGAGTTAAAAAAAAGAATTCAGAGGCTCAGTAAAAAGGCGCAAGGAATCATAACCCTAAACCTAACCCTTATGACGTTGGCGACTTATTTGGATGCCTTTGAAGAACACGACCCACTGTTCTTCATTTCAACCCATAATCCCTAATAATAGCCTTTTAAGCCATAACTGACCAAGGAAATGCGCCCCTGAAATGATAGCTGTCAGCTGCTTTTTTCTTTTCCTGGTGTTCCTTTCAACATTTTCTTTTCTCTTCTGCTTGTTGTGAGAGTTTCTTTATTGCCAAATCTGAGGTGGCGCTGTAGAGAGTATCGCCATTTGGTGCTATCGGCAGCTTTACCATCCCAGTTTGCTGGATTTATGTCAAGTGCCCTCTTGCACACAACTTTGAACCTCAACTGCAGTTGCCCAATTGTTCTTTTGCCATCTGCCTGTTGTCCATCGAAGATATCTTTCAGGATGTGACCATCTTCCATGTGGCGGAGATGGCCAAGCCAGCATAGTCTGAGCTGTCTAAGCAGTGTATACATGCTTTGAAGGCCAGCATGTAACAAAATCTCGACATTTGTCCTTCCAAGAAATACCAAGGATACGGCGTAGACACCATAGATGGAAGGTATTGAGCCTTCTTTCTTGCTTAGCATTAGATATCCATGTCTCGCTGCCATATAGAAGTGTGCTGGGGATGCAGTGGATGGGTTTGAAAAAA
Organism: Oreohelix idahoensis; assembly: GCA_024509875.1. Classification (NCBI taxonomy): domain Eukaryota; kingdom Metazoa; phylum Mollusca; class Gastropoda; order Stylommatophora; family Oreohelicidae; genus Oreohelix; species Oreohelix idahoensis. The sequence continues at coordinate 476,828 of JAMPIV010001073.1, forward strand.
AATCGAAAAAAGGTGATTCGTCTTACGAGGACAAAAGACAAAGAAAATAGTCTACGTTACGGCCACAAGGCCTTCGTCAGGAAAGGAAAGAAAGTGAAGGCTAGATAGGACACATAAGAACTTAAATAAATATAAAAATAAAACCTAGGTACTTCCCTGAAGGCAAGGCATCGAAATCCTATCACTATTTGCTGTCCGCTTATGGGGATGCAGCTATTATATACCACAGCTTTGGTCTTCGTTGTGAGTTTTCCCAAACACGTCAGGTTGGCAAAGGTAGCTGCAGCTTTGCCAATGCAACTCAATTTCTGTGTCCAGAGAGAATCCCTCTTGTCTAGTTATTGTATAGGCCTATGTGGCAATCCACATATGGCATCACTCAGTTTTTGTGCCATTTTTAACACACAACCCCACCCCCTTCACATTTCATCACACAAACCCAGACCCCCCCCCCCCCCCCCCCCCCCACCACCCCCCCCCCCCCCCCCCCCCCCCCCCCCCAAGTTTTTCTTGTGTAATAGTGAAAAGAAGAATGCAATGGAATGTAAATTTGTTTTTAAAAAATTGTAATCTTTTAAGTATAATAATAGCCCCTTGTGTCATAACTGACTATGGGAATGACTATGGGAATGCGCCCCTGAGGTGACAGCCCTCAGCTGCTTATTTTCCTGGTGCTCCTTTCGACGTTTTCTCCTCACCTCTGCTTCTTGTGTGAGCCTCTCTTCGCCCAATCTGAGGTGGCGCCGTAAATAGCATCGCCACATAGTGCGATCGGCAGCTTCATCCTCCCATGTATAATAGTGTTGAATTAATCAGGCTTTTACAATAACTGCTTTGCTGGTCAAATGTAGCTAAATTTATTTTTAACACTTCACTCATCACTTAATTTAATTTCAGACAATAAAAAATAAATTAAATGTAAAGTAAACACATCAATAACTTCAGTTCTTATGATAAAGTTTCACAAAATAAGTTAAACTTGAAAGAAAATCCACAAAATTTTAAGGGTTAAAAACTGACATTGTTATAAATGAATGATTTCTCTTCGTTATCATTATCCCACTGCAAAGAAATGTCCTCGTCCATTGAACCAACTAGATTTCCATTTGCTTCTAGATTATAACAATTATCCAATATTTCAGCTGAGATTATAATACTAAGATAAGGGAGTTTTAGCCATTGCAGAGAAAAATAGACTATCAGGAGACAAGAGACAAATTTGCGGTCACAATATCCAACAAATTCCAAGTGCTCCAACAGCTGGAAGATGCAGAGAATACAGAAGACTATTGGCAGCAAATCAAAACTGTATGGAATGAGACATGTGAAGAAATACTGGGGAAAAGGGAACGACAACAAAAAGCATGGATAACAACAGAAACCATCAATAAGATAAAAGACAGGAAAAACAAGAAAGCAGATTTAAACACAAGCAAAACCAGAAGTTCCAAAGCCAAGGCTCAAGAAGTGTACACAGAAGCAAACAAAGAAGTATCAAAAGAGACAAGAGGAAGTATATTGAGGAGTTGGCAAGAGAGGCAGAAGATGCTGCAGCCAAAGGGAATATGAGAGAACTGTATAACAGCACAAAGAAGCTAACGGGGAAATACAAGCAAACAAGTTGCTTCATAAAAGACAAGAATGGAAAACTGCTCAGCAATATATAAGAGCAAATGAAGAGGTGGACAGAATATTTTGAGGACCTTCTCAATAGACCAGCTCCACATAACCCCTCGGACATCCAGCCAGCAGAAGAAGAGCTACAAATTAACAGTGAAAGACCAACGAAGGAAGAAATAAAGAAAGCCATAAAGCTTCTAAGAGATGGAAAAGCGTCTGGACCTGATGGCATTCCAGCAGAGGCCATCAAAGCAGATATCGACACGGCTAATGGAGAGCCAAGCACTTATATAAATTACATTGGTAAAGTAAACTGATGGAAAATCTCGTTTAGAAGAGACATATTTTTCCATATAATAATATTGAACCATGGGCAGAATGGAAGGAAGGATATCTGGTTACAGTTTTGCCTAAGAAGAATACAGGAAATTTACAACAAGAGTGCACAAATTCTACAGAATATAGAGGAATAATGTTACTTTCAGTGCCAGGAAAAGTATTAAACAGGATTATCCTTGAAAGATTAAAAGAGTCCATAGACAAGAAACTGAGAGATGAACAAGCAGGTTTTCGACAAAACAGATCCTGTACAGACCAGATAGCCACTTTGAGAATAATAGTTGAACAAAGTTTGGAATGGAATTCACCACTATACATCGGATACAAGAAGTAATTAAACAGGATTATCCTTGGAAAAGATAAAAGAGTCCATAGAACAAGAAACTGAGAGATGAACAAGCAGTTTTCGACAAACAATCCTTACAACCAATAGCACTTTGAGAGAATATAGTTGAACAGTGGACTACGAAAAGGCATTTGACAGTGTAGACAGAGAATCACTTTGGAAATTGATGAGGCATTATGGAGTTCCCATGAAGATCATTAATTTAATAAAGAAAACATATGAAGACATGACATACAGAGTTCTTCATGAAGGACAGCTTACAGAACCGTTTGGGATAAGAACAGGAGTGCGACAGGGATGCCTCTTGTCTCCATTTCTTTTCTTACTAGCAATAGACTGGGTTACGAGAACATCGACAACACACAACAGAAATGGAATCCAGTGGACTCTGACTAAGCAGTTGGATGATCTGGATTTTGCTGATGACTTAGCTCTTCTGTCCCATAACCGTAATCAGATGCAGGACAAATTGAAAACACTCGATGAGAGGTCACAGCAATTGGGTCTGAAAATACACAGGGAAAAGACAAAGATAATGAGAATAAATGCAGGTAATGATAACAGGGTTGAACTTGAAGAAGCACCAATACAAGATGTAGAATCGTACACATATCTTGGCAGCAATATAGACAAAGTTGGAGGGACAGACAGTGATATCAAAATAAGAATACAAAAAGCAAGAGGAGCTTTCATTGCATTGGGACATATATGGAGATCAAGAGAAATCGGATCCAACACAAAAATAAGAATCTTCAACTCAAATGTGAAGCCAGTCCTATTGTATGGCGCTGAGACATGGAGAACAACAAAGACAACTACCAAAAAGCTACATACTTTCATAAATGGGTGCTTGCATAGAATAGAGGGATTAAAATGGTATGACAAGGTTACCAATGTTGAACTGATGACAAGAACTAGACAAGTGCCAGTGGAACAAGAGATGAGAAGAAGACGATGGCGGTGGATAGGACACACACTGAGGAAACCTGTTGATAGCATTACAAGGCAGTCCTTGTTCTGGAATCCCCAGGGCAAGAGAAGCAGAGGTAGACCAAGAAGCACATGGAGAAGAGAGCTGGAAACAGAGGTGAAAATGATAAGGAGAACGTGGAAAGAACTTGAGATGATGGCACATGACAAGAGGACTTGGCATGTGTTTGTTGAAGGCCTATGCTCCTTTGGGAGTGGAGGGTTATGAATGAATGAATTATGGGTAATCAGATCTTTATTGGATCTTTACATCGTATGCTTTGGTTCAGTAACAGATTAATGGCCACAAGCTGCCATATCGCTCGCTAAACTCATGATTGATAGGTAGCCCAATTCCTGATCCGTAACTTTTACTGTAGTTTTTTCAATGTACTTTTGCTGTTATTTAAAAACAAAATCTACACATTTCAGTGTTTGACACAAATTTTCTTTTGTTGAAAAAGCTCGAAACAGTGTTAAGGTAAATGGTTTAGGGACTTTTTTTGTTTATCTCCACACCTCAAGTCATAACCCAAAATTTTAATACTAAACTTCTAACTTTAACCCTGTTTCCAGTGTTTTGCTTTCTTTTTGTAAATAATCCGTGGGTATAAACATCTGAACATTAATTGTATACCGTATGCTGTTTCGAGCTTTTAACAAATAATTATTGACACACAACAGTGAATTGGGGTAGTTATGAATCGATAGCGAATTGGGTGACATGATGGCATGTGTCCAGTATTCTGTGATTCATCCAATCATCATCACCCTTCAGCTCCCCAAGGGGAGTACACCTCAACAGACTTATGCCTAGTTTTCCTGAGCAGTGCCATCAGTTCAAGGTCTTTCCATGTTTTCCTCATTCCTTTCATGACTGTGTCCAGTTCTCTTCTCCACGTGTTCTTTGGGTCTCCCTCTACCTTTCTAACTTTGAAGATTCCATACAGCAAGACTGATTTGACTTGAAGATAATTGTTGTGTTGGGCTGATTTATGGCAACCTGGCACCTGAGATTTATTGTGCTCTATTTGTAGGGCACCTGGTGTAGGGCACAGTAATTTGTCTACTGCTTTCACTACAAGTAGTGCTTTAACATAATCTATTTAATCTGAATTGCAGTAAATTAACTGTCCCTTCCCTCCCACAACAGCGAAGCAGATGCTGCATTAGACAACCATAATATATTAGGCGAAAAAGAGAACTGAAACCTCTGTTAAGAGTAAGACCGGCTTCTTTAGATTTAAAGTTAAAATGTACAGCAGAACTCCGATTATCCGAACCAGTTCATGACAGGATTTGTTCAGATAATCAAACATTTTGATAATTTGATTAACGAAATAAAACACTGCTATCTGTGACAAAACAGTTTATTAATTAGTCTTTGTTAAACGCAAGAGCTTTCTCACATAAAATGGGATCTGAAATTGACCATCCAGCTGATCCCCTTTTTTTCTTCCATAAAGCATTTGTAAATTGCTCCTTTTATTTTGTCATTTTCAGCTTTCACTCTCTAATGTGGAAAAGAACTAAAGAATTCACTCTGTTATTTTCATGTCAGAAATTGTAGCCTCCCTGTCACTAAATCTCTCGGCAATTTTCTTCCCAGATTTCTCCTTTTTCAATAAGTTATTTCCACTTGTCTGCCGTCATTGTCAGAACAACACATTATTGTTTACCTGACATGGTAAATTTTGTAGCGTCCATGAAAATTACAAGGGTTTAAAAATGAAGACTAAACACTGCACTAATCTGACTACACTATAGCAGGAGACAGAATGGAATGGAGCTTGAATAACTACTAACAGCGAGTGGAGAGGTGCTTATGCCACATTCCGTGCCCGCATTCTTTTGTTTTGGTAATTCGGTTAATGTTCAGTTAGGATAATATGGGGTTATTCTGAGTTCTGCTGTGCATGTGATGAGGCCTTTTTGGTCTGAAGCATTCAGAGGTGTTAGTTTACATGATTTATGCAGTAAGGCATAATTGAGATGATAAATTCTCTAGATCTAAAGGTCTTTTATATTTGGAAATGCGTCCTAATATAACCGACTAGGTTGAATGGGACGCGCCTTGCCAAAACGAGGCAAAATTTTATTTTTAAAAAACCAAAAAGATGATGAATAGTGAAAACAGCTCATGTGTATGTACTTCAGCTTAAATATATTTAATGTTTTTATAGACATTTTGTTGGACCAACTCATGTCCGGTTTTCACAACTTGGACATCATACAAAGTGCATTTTGTTACATTATTTATTTGATCTGTCCTCTCACATATACTTTTTATAAACAGTGTTATTGTTAACAATAACATACTCATTTTCAGCACACACAGGTTAGTTTTCACCTTGAGTCAAGGTTTGTGATATGTTTTTTTTTTCTTGTAATCATTTATTAATAATTCCTACATTTCATTGCAGGGAACAGTAGCATGGGAGTAAACACAAACATGGATGGAGAGAAAAAATGTGGCCCCAATGTTGGCAAACTAAAGATTGAAGGACAGGCAACTCAGAATCCAGGAGTAGCACGGCATTGTTCTCATGATGGGACCCATTCACCTCATGGCCTGTGTCTGGGTGGTGGTCCACACCTGTTAGCATCTGCCTCCTCCCCATCTCTGCTCACAGGATGTGCGGATCCATCTACACCAACAGGGGCCTCTATTGGGAAGCACATTCATTCACATCATGTTCCAGCTGCAGATGCTCCATTGTTGTGTCAGCAGGCAGATGAAGTTTCCAATCCGTCTTTCCCATCGTCACCATTATCTCTACCTCTTAATGGGGACCCCCCTGACTCCCTTTTTCTAACCCCATCACCATCTCGGGCCCGTCACTCACACGGAAGACCTGTCAGTGCCCCTCCACATCATTTAGAGAGGGTATCAGGGGTGTTGCTTAGACTTGTGGGAGATCATTACTTATGCAGCACATGTGGGAGGCAATTACGTAATATTGGCGATGAGCTTACCCTGGAGACTAGCTTACGTCGTATTCTGAGTTCCACTGATATAACCAGGCTGTCAGATAGCTAACTATGTTTTGTGTGAATAGTGCTTCTTTGTTAGAAGGATAATCAAACATGGCAGTTTTGCTGTCTGAAAAAGATAATTTATTTTACAGGTTCATATTACTGTAATGTGGCATTTTATATGTATTTAACTTAATATGAGTTCAACTGTACACGCTTGCATTGAAGACAGAAATTTTTAAATATCTGAAGTTACAGAAGTGCTTCATGCTAGTATTTTGCTAGTGATTCATGATTCAGAGTGCCATACCACTAAGCGTGGGATAATATTCCCTGGCACCTGATTGCATTAAGTTCCTGAGTGTCAAAGTTTTTATTGTCTAAGTTTTTGTGTACAATATAGCTTCCAGACACACAACTTACATTTCTTCATGTTTTCAAGTAAAAGGAGACTGTCTTCAAATGCTGTGGAAGAAATGACGATCCTGGACTTTCGAGATATATGGCTTATCAGCATCACAAGTGGCCTGATAAGGTTGTAATGATGAAAACATCTTGCATCATTACCATTTAAGAAAAATCAAAGGTGATAACCTCATTGTGATTATATGTTTTGGTTAAATTATTTAGTCTTTTTAAAAATTTTATTTCTATACAGTTTAAAAAAAAAGGAAGATAGAATATTCAATTAAGCAGCATTTGATCTGCACAGAAAGTATACTTTATTTTTATAAATTGTGAATATGTATAAATCAGAGGCACATCTCCAATCCAACCTGCAAGTCTGGAAGGAAGAGCTGGAGAAGAGAGGGATGGTCATAAGCAGCTCTAAAACAAAATCCATGGTGATATCACGAGAAGAAAGAAGACATCAGATTAAGCTGGGAGAACAGGTCCTGGAGCAGGTCGACCACTTTAAATACCTCGGAGCTATTATAGACCGAAAGGGAGGCATCAAAGAAGAGTTGGCCACTCGAAAAGCAGCAGCTGGGAGACTTTTTCAGGCCATAAATTGAGGATTCCTCAGCAAGAGAGAGGTTGGTAAGAAAACGAAGATGGCTGTATACTGCTCCACCTATGTCCCAGTCTTGACATATGGATGCGAGTCATGGGCAATGACTACAACCCATAAAAGCCAGATCCAAACCTCAGAAATGAGGTATCTGAGGAAGGTGGTTGAAGTAACAAGAAGAGACATGGTACGCAACCATACGATATGTCAAGGCCTTAAATCCTACCCCCTGCAGACCCAAGTAGAACAGTCCCAATTAAGATGGTTTGGCCATGTCTGCAGAATGGGAGAAGATCGTATACCACGACAAGCATGGGAAACAAAGAGCCAAGGATCCAGACCCCGAGGACGACCCAGAGTCCGATGGGAGGACAACATTAGACAATCTTTGAAGGACCGAGGGCTAGAATGGAACCAGGCCAGGAGGAAGACAGCTGATAGGATAGTCTGGCGCTCTCTCTTCAAAACCTCTACACCTCACGGTAGAAGGGGAACGACTAAGTAAGTGAATATGTATCATTAGTAAACTTTATGGAATTTAAGAAATCTTTAAATATAATTCTTACTATATCGGACTTTGGTTTTACATACCTCTTCAGAATGTTTCTGAGTAAAATGCCACACATCTGGATATTTGAAAGTAAAGCAGGCGCAAGCTAGTACCGGACAGAAAAATAAACGTGAAGAATTATGTAGCATATATTGGTTACCTAAAATATTTGAGAGGGATATGGGGAGAACAGAATAGTCAAAAACACAAAATAATGGAAGAAAATTGTACTTGCCATAAAGAACCACATTTAGATTTTCACATTTAAGTATAAAATGTTTAAACATTAATGTTTACACTATGTACCTGTGTCATATTATTATTATTGTTTTCTCTTACTAATAAGATGTGTTTGTTGTTGGCAGCGATTTTAAGAAAGAAAACTGCAAAGACAGTTAATTTGGTTAAAAATTTAGATTTTGAGATATTTATGAAATGTCAGATTCTCTTTCATAAGTGACATTTCTCAAAACAATCTATTATGTACATTATGTTTGTCAAAGCATGAACATATTTAGAAATATCAATATGGCCCTGGATCTTAAACCAGGTTTTCTCGGGATTTTGGGATCTTTGCTATTGTGCTTTTAAACATTTATAACGTCAATAAATTTGTCCACTTTACATGGGTTTTTTTTTTTTTTTTAGTGTACAATTTACAAAGGTCTTTGAAAAATGTTTCTTGTGATCATTATCAATGTCGTTCAGTTCCCCAGGTAGCATAGATCTTTCCATGTCTGTCTCCAGTTCTCAGATCTGGGGATTTTCTAGAAGAAAATAAGTGAGAGCAAGTCAGACTCCTACAGGTTTTCTGCGATTTGCATCTTATGCCTCCCTACCTGATGACATTTCCTGTCTTGGATGGCCGAGTTAATTATTTTCTTTAGCCGGCTTGTCAATATGGTTGTAGGGGTTTTTATGGCTTTAAAGTTTCTACAGGATGGAGTAACCGGCCCCACACCCAGCATTCCTCATTTGCCTTTTATAACATGCCTGACAGTTTTCAGTGGTACAACTGTTTGCTGCGTTTTTAGGCCCTGGCATTGTGATAGCAATATCCAGTTATTTCAGATTGCCAGCATCTAAGGGATTTTGTCATGCTCCAGCATACTTCTTACCTACTTGGGTGTTTCATCATGGCATTTAAAAAAAAATAATCTGCAAATTTCCAATTCTAATAAACTAACTATCCATATTTTGTTTTAACTTGTCGAAATTAAAAAAAAAATCTGTACCATAAATTTATGAAAATAAATGCGGATACGTAAGCAAATTATAATCATGTGGGGGGGAAAACAAAGAGTATTCTGTGCTTGTCACTTATAAACACACCACATCTTGTGCATATTACGTTTTTTTTACACTTACATCAAAATGTAATACCATGGCTAGTAGTGTGCCAACTTTATATGGTTAAGAAACATTTAATTAAAGCAAGTGTTATCTTTTGTTTTAATGAGTAACTTGTAATTGTTGGAATAGTTACTTATTTTTTAACTGCCGAATTATTACAAGGCAGTCCTCTTTCTAGACTCCCCAGAGTAGAGAGGTAGAGGGAGACTTAAAAAGTGGGAACTGGAGACAGAAATGGAAGGGATAAAGATGACATGGAAAACCCTTGAGCAGACGGCACAGAACAGGAGGGCATGAATTTGTTGGAAGCCTGTGATCCTTGGGGAGCTGAAGGGTCATGAATGAATGGAGCTGTTGTGTTGGGAAAATGCATCTTTACAAATGTTCTTTCATTTCAAACCTTTCCTAGTCACAGTTATCCAATCATAGATAGGCTAGGTAGTACTACTTCTTCTTCTCTTCTTTGATCCTTAGCCGCCGACCGTCAAAGCACTCAGTGGCCATCACGCCTAGTGGCGTCTTGTAGGGCAACAACAAATTGATTCCACTTTGCTCGGTCGGTGGCCAACCTTCGTACAGTGCCCCAACTCTGGTTCATTCCCTGCATCGCAGCCTCCACAGTCCTCCGCCAGGTTGTTTTTGGTCGGCCTCTTTCGTTTTCCTTCAGGGGTCCAAAGCATAGCTGTTCTTGTGATGGCATCGGGGTCTCTTCTGAGGACATGACCAACCCAGCTCCAGCGTCTGCCAGCTATGATGGTGTGCATGTCCTCTTGCTTGCTACGAGTAAGCAGATCTTGGTTAGTGATGATATTCGGTGAATTTTTCTTAGGCATGTTGTGTGAAAGGAGGACAATTTCGACATTTCCTTCTCTGTAACTCTCCAGCATTCCGTACCATAGAGAAGAACAGAAAGCACACAACTCTGATATAATCTTAATTTTGTGCTTGTGCTGTATTGGGAGGACTTCCAGATGTTGTTTAGGCTAAAGAAGGCTGTTCTTGCCTTATTCATTCTGATGTTGATGTCTTTGCCTGCCCCGCCGTCTGGTGTTACTATGCTTCCTAGGTATGTGAAGGTATCTGTCTGTACCAATTGCTGATTCCTTACTGATATGGGCTCAGGGTTGCTCACATTGAGCGTCATGACCTCAGACTTCTTTAAATTGATGTTCAAGCCCACCTGCTGGCTAAACTTGTTAAGTATATCCGTTTTTTCCTGTATGTGTTGATGTGAATGTGCTAGTAGTGCAATGTCATCTGCTAGTTAGTACTACAGGGTGATAGAAAAGTCACTCCGTATTTTTCAGTTTGTATTTCTTCACTCCTGTCTAACTAATTTATATGAAACAAAAGTCAGAATAAAGATAATCAACTGTTATTTTATTACATTGTTAAGGGATTCAGAATATGTCCGGGTTGTAGACTTTCTAGGGTTGTTTGATTATCATTAAACTTTCTCAAAGTTGTGAAATTGGCTGTTAAGAACATCTTAAAGTTTTGGCTTGAACAATTATAATAGCCACTTCCCTTGGCAACAGGTTGTTCAAAATATAACAACAACATGGAAACGATCTGAGTCAAATCTGAATTCAACTTGATGTATTAATGAAACACCTTGACTTTTGACGACCCGATCATTTAATACGACGAAATCACAAAAGACACCATTCCAAGACAATTTCTCCATGTATATTTATGTTCATTTCTCTCAAGTCATTCATTCTAAACTTCACTTTCATTGACTCCACGATAAATAATCTGCGATATATTTTTATATCAATATCTCCTATTTCATTTTCAATTTTCCTTTTTATACATTTGCTCCGAAATATATCATAATATTCTTCTCTAGGACTAGGGTAATATCTTCTAGTCAAACATCACATATATCCATGTGTCGGGGGATTTGTTGTCCCGAACTAACACTTATTAATCTAGGCAATTTCCACAGCCTTTTATTTTTCAATATACAAATTCAAGAATCAATGAAAACACTTTCTTACCGGAGCTTCTCTATGTCCATATGAATAATACACTGTCAATAAAGGCTTACAAGCCTTGCACACATCTAGACGCTAACGGCGTCACATATCCAATGACTGTTTTTTTGTCATACTTAGATATGCATATCCTAGTAACATTTAACTAAACTCTCATCTCTGCTATATTTAGTTGAGGTACGACATGGTGTGAAAAAAACCCCGATATTAATAATAATTCGCCGCGATTAATTTCACACCATGAAGTGGCCTCAACATACATACAACATGATTTCACATAAATATTGTTACAGCTGAGTGTGAGATCCTTCCTGTTCAACACATAACTTCATGGCGGGCAGCAGTTTTTGCTCTCCCTTGTAACTTCAGTTTGTCTGCCATTTTAGATCGTTTAAAATATTTTCCTTTTTTTTTCTTAAATAAAAAATAAAACATTATAAAATGTCAATTATTACTTCTTGTGTTGACATTTGGTTCATGTATATCTAATAGGAAGACTTGGCATGTTTGTTGAAGGCCTATGCTCCTTGGGGAGCTAAAGGGTATTGATTGATATCTATAGATAAAAGGGAGAATATACAAATGTAAAAATACTGAGCGACTTTTTAGTCACCCTGGAGCAATAGCAACTTCTCAATCATGAGGATAACTAATTCGGTGGATATTTATGTTCATGACGTTGAACACTGATGTTCAGGGAACACATTTATTGCTCAAGCATGTAAAGATGCCTTATTTAGAATACACTTAAGCCTGGCAGAAGAGGGTGTGACTCTTAATGTCAAAATATTAAAATTTAAGAAGTTATTCACATTTGTTTTTGTCAATGCATGATCTCATTAGTTATTGAGAAATTAATATTGGCATACATTTTTTTCTTGGTTACTTCTTTGTGTGCAATCTCATAGTAGGTGCTCATTTTCATTTTACTAGTCTTGTCATCCACCATCACCGAGTGTTTGCTCCTGGTGATTCATTTTATTTGAAATTTTAGTCATGCTTAAGAATTTCATTTTTTTTTCTTCAAAAATTGTTGATAACTTTGCCTGTGATGTTTCTTTAATTTGCCAAAAATGCTTGTATATGGTAGTTGTTTTATCTTGTATATTATATTCCAGCTTCACTGTTGGTAGAATTTCTCTTACTGTTCTAAGAAGAATTATGTTCAATTATTTGCAAAGTGCTATAAGTCAGAGATAGGAGAAATTTAAAGAGGGAAAAAAAGTAAAAACATAAAAGCTTCATATAACAATGCATGAAAGACAAAATGGACGTGTTGACCATTACATAAGTGCATCATTTGCATCTGTGGAGGATGGGAGAGAGAAATGGTAAGAGCTGTGAAACATTGTTTAGTTTCTGTAATTCTGTAGCATGTGTATCTCACCAGAGATGCACACAAAATGTTGAGAAGTTTACCACAGGAAAGCAGAGAATGTAAAGATTGTTAAGGAGAAAGTTGGGTGCAAACTTCAATCATTGACATATTGGTTCCATTTTTAAAAAACATTTTAATTAATTTTTTTTTACATTTTTATGGTTCTGACTTTTGATCAAGAAAAAAATATGACAAGTTGTCTTCCCAGTTAAGTAAACCAGGGCAGCTGAGTTTAGAGAAAAATATGGTTTCTAAATGAATTTTAATCTAATGAAATATATATACTGTATATATTTACTCGTATATTGTATAATGTCTTCCTGATCACTGAATCATTTCATGTTTTAATAAAAAGCCATATGTAGTCTGTTTTGTTGTGTAAGATTACATTGCTAGCTAAATAATTTGTTTTTGTTGTAAAGCAAAATCAATCACCTGTTTGCCAAGTCACTTCGATTACATGTCCCGCCCATGGGCCTTGTGCACTTGGGTCCCCTCTACACCTCGTTTCACGGGGTAGAAGAGGTTCCGATTATGAGATGAGATGAGGTAAAGCAAAATCAGTTCTTCCACCTTTAAGCTATAATTTCACATTTTGTTTTTTATGTATTTATTTGTTACATTTTGAATATTCAAAATTACTTGTTTATGTCATAGATTAAAATCCTGCATCTTACATATATTCCCTAACAATTAATTTTTTAACTTTATACGCTTTTGTGGAAATAGACTGTATAAATACATTAATCCAGCCAGGTTATTGACCAGCTGAATATAACTGCAAAGCCAAGTTGGCTTCTTGAAATTTTTCGTTGACTTGAAAAAGAACCAGTGTTAGGGGTCATAACTCAGGAAGCCATGAGTGCATGTATACATAAACTTACTTTGTGTGATAAACAGTGTGAGTGAAAAGTCAGTCCTTAAACAACCAACCATGAGCACACCTCATCTTTGAGCTTCCTGGCATACAGTATGCTAAACAGGAATATGTTGACACTGAACCACCATGTAGATTTGCGTTTAACAGTAATGTAGCGTAAGAATTAAATATACAAAAGTATTAGTTACAGTGCCATTGCTGTTGTCAATACCTGTAATCTATTATGTATTGCCATTTTTTTTTACTGTAGTACCCTATTACTGTGAAGGAAAACAGACATTTACCACAACATATTTATTATCTCCCTGGCTTTCAACTTTGTTATGAGTTCTCATGTTGAATCTCAATTTCAATCAACAGATGTTAAATATCTAAATTAGTTTTAAGGACAGTCTAATTAAAAATATTGCTCATAGCATATGTGAAGTTTAGACTTTGTGAGAATATTAGTGTGAAGTGCCTTGGATAATAAAATGTACTCTTATAATTACTTGTATGAATGTGCTGTTAAAAGTTTAGTTTGTACTAGTTTTTTCAGCGGAGACAATCTGGAAATTTTGCAAAGATTCACATTGATTGCTCTTACACTAACTTTAGACAGACTGGGTCAACTTGTCTGCTGCAGAAAGATAAATAAGTAATATTGGTACCAAAAAAAAAAACAAAAAACATTGGAATCAGCAGAGTAGTTCCTAAAAAGAATGCAATGGATACTTTGGATACCAAAAGAGGAAGTTTTGAGAGAAACAGAAGATGGTTGCCAATCACCACAGTCGGGCGCAAAGCATCATGACAAGAGAAAAATTAGGAGATCTGGTAACAACTGATAAATTCAACACAAAGAGAAAAAGAAAACAAAATACTTTGACAACATGAAAAGACTGAAAACACAGCTCTTTCAGGACACCAGAGAACATCAGTCATGGACAGACATGATCTCTGAGCATGACAGTAAACGTATGAATCGGTGCAAATACTAAATCATGTCTGAAGAACTGGTGCTTTGGAAGGAAAGCCTGAAAAGTGTCATGTGACTTCTGATAGTCTTTTGGAACGTGATTTTGGTTTTCATTCCTGGTTTTAGTTTCACTAATTTTTTTCTTGAAAAAAATTGGTTAAAAGTGTTTATGTGCAAGTTATATGATAGGCAGGCTGTTTTATACCATTCCTTCAGATATTTTATAAATTGTTAATGGAGAATGTTTTAGAACTGCTATTTTACTAATAAATATCTCTTAAAATGTTATATCTTGTTTCCACTTTTTATGTGATAGCTTTGTGACTGATAAAGACATGCCCTCATGTTCTAAATTTTAAAAGATCCTCTATATTGACTAATATAACTAAACAAGCAAAATTCTTACCCGCCACATTCAGAAAGATGCACACACATTGGAAACAAAAGAAGGAAAAAAGTGGTGAAGTGTTTAAAAAAAAATATTTTTTTTGTGTGCCTCGTTTTGAAACTAAACAGAGAAACAATTGACGTTCAGAAGTTGTGGCTACTAGTCAAGCATTTATCGTCTATAGTGCCCAACTGACCAAGTCAAGCCATTGTCATTAAAAGAGAAAAGCTTGGACTGATGGAACAAAATCAGAACTCATGAAAATAAAGCAAAAAACAACTGCATGTAACTGGAAACCAGAGCTGTCAGACGGCACGACACAATGCTGAGAAAATGCAGGTTTATTTCTTCAAAAGTCACAAAAGAAGCGTCGTAAAATAAAACTTTACTGTATTTTGTAATGCTGCAGGAAAAAAAATGACCTTTGACTTTAGTGTGTACTGGCAATATGGTATATCAGATTTTCATGTGGTGTGCATGTAACTTACTCTAGAATACTGGAGCAGAGACTCAGATGCCTAGCTGAGCCACGAATGGATGAGGTCCAGTGTGGCTTCCGAGCAAATCGAAGTACTCAAGATCATCTTCACACTCAGACAGTTGAGTGAAAAGGCTCTTGAGTATAAGAGTGAGATCCATCTTTGCTTCTTAGATCTGAAAAAGGCATTTGACAAGGTCCCCTGGAACAAACTCTGGGACTGTTTGGCAAGGAAGAACATTCCAACACCTCTGATTCATGCTATACAGAGCTTCTACAAGTCTTGCAGAAATTATGTGAGGACGGCAAACCATAAGTCAGAAGAATTCAGGACCACCACTGGTGTAAGACAAGGTGATATCCTGTCACCTTATCTTTTCATACTCTTCATGGACGATGTCATCAAGGCATGTAAGGAGAGGACAAGAAAGTATTCAGTGGGGTACTGGAAGATGAGACAGGTCTGTATTTCAGAGCTGGCATTTGCTGATGATGTTGCCCTGATTGCTAAATAAGAGGCACATCTTCAATCCAACCTGCAAGTCTGGAAGGAAGAGAGGGATGATCATAAGCAGCTCAAAAACAAAAACCATGGTGATATCACAAGATAAAAGAAGACATCAGATTAAGCTGGGAGAACAGGTCCTGGAGCAGGTCGACCACTTTAAATACCTTGGAGCTGTCATAGACCGGAAGGGAGGCATCAAAGAAGAGTTGGCTACCCGAAGAGCAGCGGTTGGGAGACTTTTGCTGAGGAATCCTTGATTTATGGCTTGAAAAAGAGAAGTTGGTAAGAAGACGAAGATGGCTGTATACCGCTTCACCTAAGTCCCAGTCTTGACGTATGGATGCGAGTCATGGGTAATGACTACAACCCAGAAAAGCCAGATCCAAACCTCAGAAATGAGGTATCTGAGGAAGGTGGTTGAAGTAACAAGAAGAGACATGATCCGCAACCAGACGATACGTCAAGGCCTAAAAACTCAACCCCTGCAGACCCAAGTAGAACAGTCCCAACTGAGATGGTTTGGCCATGTCTGCAGAATGGGAGATCGGCTACCACGGCAAGCATGGGAAACTAAGAGACAGGGATCCAGGACGACCCAAAGTCCGCTGGGAGAACAACATTAGACAATCTTTGAAGGACCGAGGACTAGAATGGAACCAAGCCAGGAGGAAGACAGCCGATAGAATAGTATGGCGCTCTCTCTTACAAACCTCTACACCTCACGGTAGAAGAGGAACGACTAAGTAAGTGCATTAACTAATCTAGCATCTGCACCATCAAGACAAGAGACAAAATTGTCAAGCCATCCTAATAACAGCTAAGATGACAAAGTTATTCTTCCACACTTTACTGTTAAGACGCAAAAAGGGACCCAAAGATGCAGCAATAGAGAATGCAGTCAGCGACCCATAGCTTGACTGCTTGCATCAGAGTCAGCGAACCAGAGCTGACTAAGACCCTACTCCACCTCCACGTGGTGGTCCTGGAAACAGTCTGCATCACTGCAGTCTGGCTGAGAGAGTAGGGATCGCAGAGGGAAGGCAAACGTGGTCCCAAAAACTGCCGTGCTGAAGTCGGATGTGTCGACCGAAAGGTGCAGATATCACAGCTCCGGCGTAAACAGACACAACGCAACCAACGTCCTTTTCAGGACGAACGAGGAAGAAGAAGATGCAAAAGAAGTAATGAGAATACGCAACTAATCATAAGCAAAATGTTCACCATTAACAAAGACTGCAAGCATACAAAAACTACCTGCTGTAACAATGTCTGGAAGTATCCCCACTGTCTAAGCCACAGGTTCTCAACCTTTTTTTTTTTTGCTTATCATCCCCCCCTTCTGAGCCTCATTGACCTCTGTGGCCCCCCCCCCCCCATAGTTGTTAGCTGGAAATAAAGGTACTTAACACCTTACTGTGGCCCCTATGGCCCATATTGAGAACCACTGGTCTAAGTGAAACGTCTTGTAACAAACAATCAAAAAATCCCTTGCAATCTTTTCAGGAAAATATAGAAAAGGCACACTGCGCAGTGAAAGCTAAATTGAACAACCATTAAAAGAAGAGCATGCAGACCTTGCAATTTTTTTCGTGGTGCGCTGACCATAAATTGTGATAAGTTTGACTATCAATCAATCAAAACCCTTTAACTCCCCAAGGAGCATAAGCTTTCATCAAAGACATGCCAAGTCTTCCTGTCCTGTGCCATTCGCTCAAGTTCTTTCCATGTTTTCCTCATTATTTTCAACTCTGTATCCAGTACTCTTCTCCGTATTTTTTTGGGGTCTACCTCTGCCTCTCTTTCCCTGTGGATTCCAGAACAAGGACTGCCTTGTAATGCTATCAACAGGTTTCCTCAATGCGTGTCCTATCCATCACCAGTGTCTTCTTCCCAAATTTGACTATAGTGCAGATGAAATGGAACTGAATGAAATGACCACAGGAGAATTAGTGCCATCATCAGGACATGCAACAGACAGCACAACACAGTTATTTCCAGTCATATTTTGGTGGGTTACATGCTCACTAGACAAGCATGTTCCCTGAAGGTATCACATGGTCCTCACACTTGACATGTTCCTCTGGTACCTAAAGCTCTACTAGCTTTGACTAAATGTTACCGCATCATGTTCATATTTTTTTCCTGTCACTGTATTCTCTCCCCTAGACACATGGTGTCACCACTGTAGCTGATCCTCCCTCAGGAAGTTTGGACCAAAACACTTAAGTGTGCTTGTAGTGGCGGTTTACGTAGCAGTTCACTTTACATGATAAGCTTGTCCGCCAGACACACAATCCTCCTTAATGGCTTTTTATAACGTGCTTGGTGCAAAGAAGCGGTCATATTTTTTGTTGTGCAAAATCAGACTCCGTGACCAACATGACATTCATATCTGGTTGATGAGTCACAAAAATATGTACACTGACAATTTAAGAAGGGAGTACATACAAAAAAACAATACCATAGTTTTCATAAGCTTTTAATTACGAGTAATGTGATGAATATTAATTTCACTATGAACCGTAAACACTGTTCAGCAAATTCTCTCTTTTCTAGAGCATGACAAGAGTGCAATTCACAAAATAATTAACACCTTAGGACAGCTGCAGGCAACCCAAGAGTTGACAGAACCTACTTTAGACACACTTGAGTTCTCTAAAGATCTGCCTTGATAAAGTCATGCAATGTTTTAAAGTTTCTAAGTATTTGGAATAAAAGTATGTAACTTTTATCTCTACTGGATGATCTGCTTTTGAAAGCCTTATCTTGGGTTTTCACTGGTAACAAGGATAGGATATCTTTAATCCTGGAGATATATGACTTTGAGGGCAAACGATGGCTAGTATGAAATGCCCCAAGCTTGAAAATTCTCTGTTTCTCCGTAGTCACATAAAGATACAGCAAATCACCCCATGTGATCTACCAGTAGATCGGGATCAATGGGTTGCCAACCCCTGCCTTAGGATATGCAATGGATCAACAGACTAGCATCTGCAAGACAAACATTCTATGCCTCAGTTCAAGCATCACTTATATCCTCTGTGAAGTTAAATGTGAGGGAAAGAAAAAAAAAAACTACACATCTTTATCTCTCAATGGCTTCCTATGTCATAATAGCTTGTGAAAACTACACAGTACACTGATAAATATTACAAGCTATAACATTCATAAAAAAAAAAAAAAACTTGGGGGAACCGGAGAATTAACAGTAGTTTTAGAAAAAGAAATTAATTGAAATCATTTCCTCTTTTACACAGACATTACTGTACTAAAACTAGATACAGTGTGGCTAAGATAATACAGATGCTCTTTCAAACCACATTTAGAGGAACATATTTTCCACAGAGTAATAACTTATATTTAAATCCTTAATCTAAGACCTCTGCATTTAATTAATTTCTGAAAAGTTATCCAGCCTTCCATTTCCATTCTTGTCTGCACATTGGACAGGGTGAGCTGACAGACTGGGACTGAAGCCATTTGACAATGCAGTGTATGTGAAACACGTGCGAACACTGGCCCCATACTGTAATAAAACAGTAACACTGATGTAGCAGACTGTTTAAATGTAGTAAAAGCAAAATAGTCAAATGTTACAAATTAGTACATAACCAGTTAATAGCATTACATGGCAGTCCTCGTTCTGGAATCCTCAAGGTAGAGGAACAGAAGACTGCAAAACACAAGAAGGAAACTGCTTTTCTTCCATTGATGTGCACAAATTATTTCATATCGGCATCAGTAGGGAACTGCGCCTAGGCCGGTCCCAAGCCCGGTTGAAAAAGGAGGAGGGCGGCCTGCATGGAGGTCATAAGGAGGTAGCCCCTCCATCATGCAAAGGCACAACAGGCCAATCACCTGTTTACCTTAAAACGTGATTACATGAAATGCAAGAGAGAAACCGGACTGATCCTAAAGGCGATAAGCTGGAACGGACTACGACTTATGGAACATGGACTATTAGGAGTATTAATGGGAAAGAAGAGGAGGAGAGAAAAACTAGAAATCCTGGCTTTAACAGAAAAAAAGGACAAGGAGTTAAGAATCTCGATGGCAACACGCTGCTCTACAAAAGGATAGCATCAAGGGATGAAACTTTGTCTCGGAGCACATTATGGTGCTAAAGCTAAAAGAAGGAGAAACCATAGTCAACCATGCCATTGTGTATGGGTCAAATGAAGATGAGAGAGCAGAGGTCAAGGAGGAATTCTTGTAGCTGCTTCAAAAGACTGTGGACGACTTCCTGGATGAAGTTATCCTGCTCGGAGATTTCAATGTCAGAGTTGGAAATGACCATACTAGATGGGGTGGAGTTAGAAGAAATGGAAAAGATACACTTAATGACAATGGAAAACGACTCCTTAGATTCTGCACTGAGCAAAACATGATCATTACAAACACAAACTTCTCCCATAAGCACACATAGATACACTAGATGTGAACCAACAAAGAATGAGAAATCAGTGATCGACTACGCCATTGTTAGGAAGAGCTCATTCAAGTATGTCAGGGATGCTAGAGTCTGGAGAGGGCCAGAGAGATTGGAAATAATCACTACCTGCTAACAATTAAAAGAACAACTGAAGGAGATGCTCGGCATAGGAACTGCCTACCATCACACAAGAAGCTAAGTAAACAAACAGGAGAAATGAACATTAAGACCTACAAGCTGAGAGAGCCAGAAGTTAAGATCAGATATCAGGGGCTTTATTGCTACAGCAGTGAGAAACACAGAACAACAACCTGATGACCAGGAAACCCTGTGGCTCAAATTCATGGACATCATAAAGACAGCTGCAGCAGAAGCATCAGGTGAAGTCCGACTTGGGATGAAGAGAAAAAGGACACCTTGGTGGACAGAGGAAGTTAAAGAGAAAATAAGAGAGAAGAAAAAGGCATGGAAACTATACTTAGGAGCTAAAAGTGCAGCAGGAAAAACAGAGAAATATAGCGAATATGTGATACTCAGAACAGAAGCAAAGAACAAGGTTTGCTAGCAGCAAAACAGAAGTCCTGTGAAGAATTTGGAGAAAAGCTAGAAAAAGATGCTCAAGAAAACCAGAAATTGTTCTACAAGACCCTAAAGAACATGAGGAAGGAAAAACAGTGCCCTCTTAAATTTATAAAGGACAAGCAAGGCAAATTGCTTATTGCCCCAAAGGAAGTAATGGAAAGAATATTTCTCAGAACTCCTTGATGGCGAGCAAGGTCAAGCATCAGAAATGATAACCACTAGCACAGAAGACGAAACCAATGGTGGTGAAGATGGCATCAAGATGGAAGAACTGAATGCAGCACTGGAGAAAATAAGGATGGGCAAAGCAGTATAACACCAGAAATGGTGAAGTAAATGGGGGCAGCATGCAACCTTTTACTCCTAAGGGTCCTACAGGCAGCTTGGTGCAACAAGACCATACCAAAGGATTGAGAGATTGCCATCATAACACCCATTTTCAAAAAGGGTGACAACTGACAATGTGGAAATCTTAGAGGCATTTCCCTTCTGTGACGTTTAATGGAAATATAGCCTACAGTATCCGACAGTCTTTCGTGACCTCGTGGCGTTCTATGATTCGTTAGCAAAGTCAAGCATTTGACTCACCTTTAATCCATGCCTCTTTTCCTGAGATGTAAACAGAGAGACAAATTACCAACTTCCGCGTCCAGCCAGACCTAACGAGGAACGAAATCTGGTTTGTTTATCTGAGTTTCTCACACGAGCTGATCTGTCAATCATCAGATATCAGACAGATGCACGTGGAAACATCGGACCTCTTTTGAAGTAGCCGCACGGGCTAAAACAAATTCCCCGAGAATCCTTTGATGTTCGTACATACAGGGAGAGATAACTCTGTGATCTCGAGTAGCGGGCAAAATCTAAGGAAACCCGTTTCCCGGTTTAAATCTCTGTTGTCGATTTAATACGTTGAAACAGAGCGACTGTAAAGCCTTTTATCTTGGGAAACGTAGCTTCTGATTTATCTGCTACGCACAAGTGTGAAAATTAGCATCCTCTGGAGAGCAGATAACCAACATGGTATATAGACTGTGGCTTCGAAAATCAGTTATCAGTTGTCACTCAGAATTTTTTGGAGAGTCTAAACATGTAGTCTAGAACCATTGTGAATAGATGTGTTAATAGTTTCATGGGGGTTTCATTCTGATTTTCTGATAATATAAATTTGTGCTTAAGCATGTTAAAAGTTTACCATTATAATTCACTTAAAGTCTAGCTGTTCAGTCTAATGATAATTTTACCACCAGCTTCCTCACATAAGAAGAGTCGTTTTAGTTGACTACTTATTACACTAGGCGCCACGGATAATTGAAAGAATAGAATTCATGTTATATTTCATTTTTTGTAATTTTAGTAAGTGACTGTTGTTTAAATACCATACGACGACCCTCCGATGCCGACCCTCTAATAGCTATTTAGCGACAGGCGATATTTGTTAAAGTGCGCCGTATGGATAATTAAATAATAACTGACCGGTTAGGAATAGGCTAGAGACACTGTGTGCTTTAAAATAGATATTTTATTAGTAGTAATTTTTTCAACCAGAAATTATTTATTCAATTTTATCAGCCCACTGTGGTGTACTACCAATAACGGTACCGTACTACCTGACTTTTGACAGTCGTAGCATCGGATTTATCCAGCAAGCTACGCTGTTTAAAAAATCGGCATTCACACCCAGAGCCAGCCGATAGGATTTACCATCATCATCAATTAACAATCGTAACAATCTTTTTAGCAACTAGAGTTTTCCAAATACGGGAAGAATTCTTTCACTGTTTGCTGTGAACACCAGATCTCGGTTCTACATTAACTATTCGAGGTGACATTTGTTGATCCAGGAATACACCACCAACTTTGGCGTCCCCCTCCTAAAAATCTTATTTGTTATAGAGGGTGGACTGGGGCCAACTTGGATAATACCCCTGACACTTTATGTATTCAGGAACCATCGTAATTCCAAAAGGATATCACCAGAATAGGGTAAGCGTGATTGATGTGGCCACGTATGACAGAGAGAGTGAATATTTTCTTAGTTAAAAAAAACTGTACCATCATTCATTTTCTTTGCTTAAATATTGTTTCCTTTACTGGATAGCATTTAGTGGGAACTTTGTTCTTCTCTTTACTGTCTATGCTGTAACATAGTGTTAACCTTTAACCTTTGGGGTTATTAACTTGTTGGGTTATTTTCTTCTCAATGAGGGGAGGGCACATGTATTCTGTTATTTTTCCATGTATGAATTCTGATTTTATTTGATCTTTCTTTAGATATTCGATGTTGTAAAGTTTAATGATAATAAACAACAAAAGAACTAAACTTTGTGTGTTGGTCAGACCCATACCCAATTTACCATAGTTTTTCACATTTGTGTGTCTTGTTGTCACATAGCTGTGTGTGTGTGTTTAGTGAAACTTATATTTCTAGATACAGGGAGGTGTAAGATTGTCTTATACTAAAGGATAGTCGTATAGATAGGCTGGACTAGAGAAACTACTCATTCCAGAGACAGATCTTCTTAAACTATTCACTCGTGAAATCTATTCTTACCCCTTTACTTCTCACGTACTATCACCATCCACCCTACCCTACTCAGGCGGGACCATAAATATTTTCAAACCTATCTAAATTCACGACACCTTCTCAATGTACCCAGTAAAATCTACTCTAGAATCCTGGAGCAGAGACTCAGACGCCTAGCTGAGCCACAAATGGATGAGGTTCAATGAGGCTTCCTAGCAAACCGAAGTACTCAAGGCCTGATCTTCACACTCAGACAGCTGAGTGAACAGGCCCTTGAATTTAAATGTGAAATGCACCTTTGTTTCTTGGGTCTGGAAAAGGCATTTGACAAGGTCCCTTGGAGCAAACTTTGGAACTGCTTTGCAAGGAAGAACATTCCAGCACCTCTGATATGTGCTACACAGAGCTTCTGCAAGTTTTGCAGAAATTATGTGAGGTCGGCAAACCATAAGTCAGAAGAGTTCAGGACCACCACTGGTGTAAGACAAGGTGATATCCTGTCACCATATCTGTTCATACTTCTCATGGATGAAGTCATCAAAACATGAAAGGAGAGGACAAGAAAATATTCAGTGGGGTACTGGAAGATAAACAGGTTTGTATTTCAGAACTGGCTAATGGTGTTGCCCTGATTGCTAAATCAGAGGCACAACTTCAATTCAAACTGCAAGTCTGGAAGGAAGAGCTGGAGAAGAGAGGGATGGTCATCAGCAGCTCCAAAACAAAAACCATGGTGATATTACGAGAGGAAAGAAGGCATCAGATTAAGCTGGGAAAACAGGTCCTGGAGCAGGTCAACCACTTTAAATACCTCGGAGCTGTCACAGCCTGGAAGGGAGGCATCAAAGAAGATTTGGCTACCTGAAGAGCAGCAGTTGGGAGACTTTTTTAGGTCATAAATCGAGGATTCCTCAGCAAAAGAGAAGTTGGCAAGAAAACAAAGATGGCTGTATACTGCTCCACCTATGTCCCAGTCTTGATGTATGATGCGAGTAGTGGGCAATGACTACAACCCACAAAAGTCAGATCCAAACTTCAGACATGAGGTATCTGAGAAAAGTAGTTGAAGTAACAAGAGACATGGTCCGCAACGAGATGATACGTCAAGGCCTAAAAACCTAACCCCTGCAGACCCAAGTAGAACAGTCCCAACTAAGATGGTTTGGCCATGTCTGCAGAATGGGAGAAGATAGGCTGTCAAGGCAGGTATGGGAGTTTAAAAGCCAGGGATCCAAACCTCCAGGATGACCTGCTGGGAGGACAACATTAGACAATCTCTGAAGGACTGAGGACCAGAATGGAACCAGGCCAGGAGGAAGACAGCCGATAGGATAGTATGGCGCTCTCCCTTCCAAACCTTTACACCTCAAGGTAGAAGAGGAATTAGTAAGTAAGCAAGTAAGGCATCAGTTGGAAAATAACTAAGTCATCAATTTTAACAAATATTAAGGACAGTACATTTATTACGTCAAACAACATTTATCAACCCAAACTCTCTAAATCTGGCTGCCCTTGTATGAAGATCTTGCTTGTCTTTCTATATTCTTAGTGTATTACGCTTTATTTAAAGCAAATAAGACTTATAGCAAAAGAAAGGGAAAGAGAAAGACTGACCAGCAGGCTAAGAATTGGGTGGAGTAAAAGACAAGACACAAAGATTTAATTTTTTATACAGGCAAGTTATTTTTCTTTAACAAATGAAAGTACCCAATGGACAATCATCTCCTGGTAGTTTACAGTCAGGACAACAACCATCAAAGGCCATGCGGCAGATACCACAGTTGTCATCATTGGCTATCCATTTCCATGTAGCTACACCTGTCCAGCTGTTGATGAAAAGGGGTGTTCAAATGACTACAACAGTAAATTAGCAATTTAATAATTGCATTTCAGAATGTCTCCACATGCTCATCACCATTATATTACTGTTTATTTTTATTTTATATTTTCTGCTGTAACAACCTCAAATTTGCCACAAAATACAAGAAACATACTATACCAATTATGAAACCCAAACACTATACCCAGGGCCGGCCTTAGGCCGATTTATCCGATTTGACCCAATCGGTGGCTCTACACTAAGGTCAAATTACACAGATTTCAAAAATATAGTACTGTAAAAAGTGCTATTTTCCAACTGGTAATTAATAGCTTCTAAAAAACCCTTGCATTGGTTGATATAGTCTAGAGAGGCTTTGAAAATGTTTCAATGGGTGCAAATGAGCGAAGGATTTGGAGGAAGCTGAAGATTTCATAACAAAACAATTGTTTATGAGAAAAAGACACCCTAATTATGAGACTAATGATCATCCCATTACTGATCCCAAGGAAACTTATCAGGTTCACAGCTTCAACCTAGCCATAGACAAGGCTATGTAGCCAAAAAAACAATGTTGATTTCTTTTGGTTTGTTCGTTTTTAAGAAGATTTCAAACAAATTCCAAAGAAACATGCTACAGATTTAGAAAGTGCGCCAACTTATTCAGGAAACAGAACTTGTCAATTCTATAAAGTCAGCAGATTTAGTTGGTTGTATGCTGGTCGAGGAAATGGAAGCACTGAAGTCAATTCTTCTCTTTATAACTTGGAATGGCTTTGCAAACCTTGAAATTCCTTACTATGAATTAGAGATCTATTGGATTTCCGAAATTTATTTTTACTTGCTCAACACATATTTATGATTTATTATAGACACAGTGTCAAACACCAAATTAAAAATAAATGAGAGCTGCGTAATTTCTGTACGCTGCAGAATCCTGGAGAATAACAGAAAAGGAAATGTTCAAATTATCCTCTTTCCACACAACCTGTCTAAGGAAAATTCATTGAATTTTCTAGCTGCACACCATCACCAACCAAGAACTGCTAACTCTGAGCCACAAAGAAGACATGCGCACCATCATAGTGGGTAGACGCTGGAATTGGATTGGCCACATCCTCAGAAGAAACCCTGACACCATCACCGGAACTGCCATGCTATGGACTCCAGAAGGAAAGCGAAAGCAAGGATGGCCAATAGCCAACTGGCGGAGAACTGTGGAGGCAGAGATGCTAAGCATGAACCAGAGCTGGGGCACCACAAGAAGTGTGGCTGTCGATCGAGCAAAGTGGAAATAGTTTGTTGCTGCCCTAAAAGACGCCACCAGGTGTGATGGACATAGACTGCTTTGTCAGTCAGTGGCTAAGGACCACAGAAGAAAACAGACACAGTGACACTAGGGGAAAGGAGCTTTTCCCATTAAAAGAGAGATATATATATAGTTTTATTTTTAATACAGTGTAGTAGCACATATTCCTGATATCTAATTTGAGATATTAAGTCCAGGGGGCCCCATCAGAATGATCCAAATCAGGCCCCGCAATTACTAAGGCCGGCCCTGACTATACCACATTCAAACTAATACACAACCCAAATACTATCTTTCTTCTTTGATCCTTATCCGCCGACTGTCAAAAGCAGTCAGTGGCCATTACGTCTGGTGGAGTCTTGTAGGGCAACAACAAATTGATTCCACTTTGCTCGGTCGGCAGCCATCCTTCGTACAGTGCCCCAACTCTGGTTCATTCTTTGCATCTCAGCCTCCACAGTCCTCCGCCAAGTTGTTTTTGGTCGGCCTCTCTTTCGTTTTCCTTCAGGGGTCCATAGCATAGCTGTTCTTGTGATGGCATCGGAGTCTCTTCTGAGGACATGGCCAACCCAGCTCCAGCATCTGCCAGCTATGATGGTGTGCATGTCCTCTTGCTTGCTCCAAGTAAGCAGATCTTGGTTGGTGATGGTTTTCGGCCAAAAGATTCGGAGAATTTTTCTTAGGCATGTTGTGTGAAAAGAGGACAATTTCGACATTTCCTTCTCTGTAACTCTCCAGCTCTCCGCGCCATAGAGAAGCACAGAAAGCACACAGCTCTGATATAATCCTAATTTTGTGCTTGTGCTGTACTGAGAGGACTTCCAGATGTTGTTTAGACTAAAAAAGGCTGTTCTTGCTTTGTTCATTCTGTTGTTGATGTCTCTGCTTGCTCCGCAGTCTGGTGTTACTATGCATCCTAGGTATGTGAAGGCATCTGTCTGTTCCAGTTGCTGATTCCTTACTGATATGGGCTCAGGGTTGCTCACATTGAGCGTCATGACCTCTGTCTTCTTTAGGTTGATGTGCCAAATACTATACCAAATACAAAAACCCCAAAATACTATACACCAAATATAAAACACAATTACTATACTAATAGACAAAACCCAAATACTATACACACAAATTATAAAACTCAAATACTAACCAAATATAAAACCCAAATATTAGACACACAAATTCAAAACCCAAATACTATACACACCAATATAAAACCCAAATACTATACACACCAAATTCAAAACCTAAATACTATACACAGAAATTATAAAACCCAAATACTATACACACCAAATTCAAAACCTAAATACTATACACACCAATCATAAAACCTAAATACTATACACACCAAATATAAAATCCAAACACTATAACAAATACTATAATAGGTAAAGGTAGTCACATAGCAGATACAGCTGTTAGAGACTTCACCATACTAGGTCCAGCATCGAGGTGGGGTGACTAGTTCCTTTCCTTGTTGCCTTTTTCTTCCCTAACTCAAACAGCAGAGTTAGGTACCCATTTACATCTAGGTAGACTGGAGCATGTTGGTACCATGATTCGAACCTGGCACCTTTGCCGCGAGAGACCAGCGCTCTAACCACTCTGTCAATGAACATTCCCAATTGTTATTGTTAATCAGAATAGATCTCACTGCACTCCAGGTAAACCCATAGGTGCTCAGTCTCCCTCAGCAAATGTTGAAGAGTATAAATGCTAACTGTACCTGTAGCATGCTGGTTGTACATACGTTGGATGCACCCTCTCTCACTTCCATTTCTGCTAGTCCCACGTTTGATGCCAAACTCCAACAGCCTCAGCCTTGTTGATTCATCCATTGCAGTGTCATTATCTAGTAGGCGATCATTAATAGCCCTTAGTATCTCTCTCTTATTCATGTCCAGTGTCCCCACTATGGGTGCCCTCGAGGCCAGTCTGTCAGCTCTCTCACTGCCACGTACCCCTGCATGACCAGGACAGTAGATCCACACCAGTTCTTCAAGACTTGACGATTCTATTGATGTTTTCCATTCCTGCCACTGCCATCCATTCTGAACATTCCGAAGCATGGCTTGAGAGTCTTACAATATAACTGCCCAGATTGATAGAGTTTCAGACAGCCACCTCAGTGCTGCAGTAACTGCTTCTACCTCCATTCTCATGCTGGAGGTTGTTGTCATGTAGGCTCCACTCTGTTCAGCGACGACCCTGCCCTTTATTCTTGCAGAGAAGCCCCATCCTGATTTCTCATCACGCACTACAGACCCATCAGTGTTCACAACGGCGTCATCATCCCCAGCATGATCACTTATCAGCTGATTAATCTCCAGCTCTGCTAAAGCCCCAAGATCTGCACTCTCTGCCTGTTAAAGAAAGAATATTAATGTATTTTGTATCAGGAACACACATAGGCTATTACCAGTTAATCTTGCGGTAATATGTCTCTCTCTGTGTTAAATCATGATTTCTTTCTTCAAATCGTTCTTGATCTTGATTTCTTCCCCACATTGGTGGCCACCAGATATTTGTTGTTACAGATGGGGTGGGGTTATCTTCTTGCAGTAATTAGTTGAACATAGAACGAAGATCATCTAAGGTACATGCATCGTACTAATAACACGAATGGAGACGGGTGAGATTATACATGATATCAATGGTTGAAGAACTCAAGTCATCAGGTGGAGGGTCCACAAAATATCCTTACGTTTAATGTACATCAGAGATAACAACTTCATAGAAATGGCATGGCATATTGTACATGCATATCGTCGAATCCTTCAACAGTCTCATCTCAACCATACATTTCTGGCCGCTGTACTAGAGGTGAAATCCACCCAAGTAATGTGGGTCAGACAATGTGGACGTAAAATTATACTTGAATACTTCTGTAAGTTATCACGAACTTCTCGCTAAGTTCTGATTCATCTTAGTTAAATAGTGGCGGCTCTTCGAAGAATATAATATGCCACTTGGAGCTCTTCCTCTGCAGTATTAGGAGCTTGAATAAAATACGTCTTACCATGAAGACCACAGATAACAAAAAGCCTAGAATATTAGCCGTTAGCATAAATTAGTGCAGAACGCGTTATGTCATTAACAACTGGTGACGTATTAAATATGCAGCGTTCAATATAAGTTAAAACCCGTGCAAAAACATGATTTAACACAGAGAGACATATTACCGCAAAATTAACTGGTAATAGCCTATGTGTGTTCATGATACAAAATACATTAATATTCTTTCTTTAACACTGCCAAGGCTAATGATGACCTGCTGGTAGTTTATCCAGTTCTCCCCTGACTTACTCCACTCTTCCCATTTGGATACATTTTCAACCCTGGTCACCTGACCAATCCTAGCCTCTGCCTTTGCCATCCATGACATCCCCCTCTTGATTCTTGCTTCTTTGATGTCAGCTACATTCTCATGTAGGGGGTGTCTTTTGTTTGTGGTTACCCGCATATATGCTTTTGCCTGGGCCATCGCATATCTGGATCTAATCGACAGCAATCCGAGTGTTACACCTCTTTTTGTGCACCTCAATGTTTTCATTAATTTGAAACGCTGCAGTGTTCAACTAGTGTCGTGGGAACAGATGTTGTGAACTGTATTTATGGTGTGTGTTATGATTGTGAGCATGATTTGGGTAAGTCTGTGGGAAGAATGCAGGTTGTGAATGGGGGGAAAGTGTTGGGTGATGTTTGGCAGTCAGTGGACGGGTGAGAAGTGTATCCAGCCTATATGGCTGTGTTGGATGTGTATTTTTCCTGATATTCTATGTCCGCCATTGTGTATACATACAAGGAAAGTGTTTATTCATATGTATACCTGATATTTATTATGTGACATGAAGTAATTTACAGATGTGTACGAGTAAGGAATAGATATTCATATAGCGGACCAGTAACAGACAGACTGTACGAAGAGGTGATGAAAATACCGTTACTACTGTGTATTCCACGTACATGAACATTGATGGCCCAATGTGGGTGGGCTTTGAAATTTAGGTGATCATGAATTGTTCATCGTGAATGGAGTACGTATTGGATGTAGTTGTCAATAAATTATATAACTGTCAGCTGTGTTCATCTAACATTATTTCGACCTAAGTTTGTGTGCAGTTCCATTGATAGATGAAGTAACATTTCTCCTAGAGATATTGCTTGACCACTTTTCTAACCGCTCCACAAAATATACACATAAGGGAATGCCACACCGAGCATGTATCTCATTGTCACAATGGGGGTATCACGCGCACAGCCCAAAACTAGTCGCATCTCTTCATTTTGAATGCGTTCCAGTCGTTCACATTGTGACACTGACAGCGTGAGTATTCCTAGCCCGTACTCGATTACTGAAATCATGAGCTGATGATACAAGAGAAACAAGTCTCTGTTCCAAGCGCGCAGCAGCCATTGTTTTAAGGCTGCCAGTCCTCGCTTGCACTTCTGTATGATTAGTTCGACATGATACTTGAATTTTAAGCCCACGATCAAACGTTACTTCTAGATACTTCAGCCTGTCTTGCCATTCAATGTTCTGCCTATTGAAAGTGATGTCTGGAAGGTCTGCTTTCACTATGGAATTTTTGAGAACGTTCCCAAATACTATACCAAATCCCAAAACTATACCAAATATAAAACTCAAATATCATACCAGAAGTTTCAAAACCAAAATACTATACCAAATACCCAACCCAAATTCTATATTCAAACTCAAGAGCACTTACCCTATTTCCAGATGAGATTTCATGATCCATAGGTGAATATGAAATAAAAGAGAACAAAAAAGAAATGTTTCAACAAGTAACACTCCAGTTGTCAAGCAAACAGAATACTCTCACACGTACTTATTTAAATAGATGCACTAAAAGGTAGTCCAATAGCACAGTCCTCCGTAACCTTTTTTACTTCACGGCACACTTAAGTGTCCCTTAAAATTCCACGGCACACTCATTAGCCCAGCTGGGGGGTGAGGGGGAGCACGTTCTCCAAAACTGGGGCCTGTTTCATTTTTGTTTGCATTTTCATCTACCCAGGCCTTAGTCGCTGCGGGGCCCGACTTGGAAAATTTTATTGGGGCCCCTGGACTTATTATTATTTTATATTTCACCAAATTCTGTGAATAATATTACAAAGCTGTTGAGGCTTGGAGCATATTTGACTTAGAATAATATTTCATCACTTTTAATTTGGAAAAGATTCTTACCTTTGATGCCACAGTGACTCGGATAAAACATACTCGTAAAGCAAACACAATTTGTTTTTAATTTTACAGACTAGAAAAGTTTGTTTTTAACAATGACCTGGAATTTCCAAATCTGCAGCATGTTTTTGTAATTCCTCCTTTAAAATTTGCTGAAATTACTAAAATTTCTTTATTCCTGAACTGTATTTGTAGGGAACGCGGTGTTTTCTTTGAAGTGAAGTTAACATTCGGTAAAATACCATTTCATTTGAATTTCCCATCGCTCTGTTGATGAATTTGCAAGAAGTTTGTCATTTGGTGGAGATACAAATTTGCTTTATTTGGAGTTCCAAGGAGGCTAAACTTCTTTTCTCCCTGAAAAACCATAAACTGTATACTGTATTCCACACTCATACAATTTAACATAAAAATGATTGTATTATACCTTGCCTGTAAGAGTAACAATTAAAATATCTCAACTCCAGCACATTTCTTTACTTATATGTTTTTAATTCTGAATCAAATGATATTAATAAAATCAGAAGCATATCTTCAATCCATTCTGCACGTTTGGAAGGAAGAGCTGGAGGAGAGAGGGATGGTCATCAGCATCTTCAAATCAAAAACCATGATGATATCACAAGAGAAAAAAAGACATTAGATTATGCTAGGAGAACAGGTCAACCACTTTAAATACCTTGCAGCTGTCATAGACTGGAAGAAAGCCATCAAAGACTCTTCAAAGAGCAGTAGCTGAGAGCCTTCTTCAGGCCATAAATCAAAGATTCCTCAGCAAAAGAGAATGTCGCAAGAAGATGAAGAAGGCTGTATACCGCTCCATCTATATTCCAGTGTTGACTTACGGATGCGAGTCATGAGCAGTGACTACAACCCACAATAGCCAGTTCCAAACTTCAGACATGAAACATCTAGGGAAGGTGATCGAAGTAACAGACCATAGATCACGGCCTCGAAACCCAGCCCATGTGGACCCCAGTGGAATAGTCCCAGTTACAGTCATTCGGCTATGTCTGCAAAATTGGACAAGATCGGCAAATATGGGAAACCAAGAACCATGGATCCAGACCTACTGAACGACCCAGAATTCACTAAGAAGAATAAATCAGATAATCTCTGAAGTAGCGAGCACTGGACAACAACCAGGCCAGGAGGAAGACAGCTGATAGGATAACATGACGCTCTCTCTGGCAAACATCAACACCCCAAGGTAGAAGAGGCGTGAATAAGTAAGTAAATGATATTAATAAACTGAAGCTGCAAAGGTCTGCACATCGTTAAGTTTGTAATCAACCAAAATGTGAGGCACTGCATACAAGGTTTAACATAAGCAATGCATTATAGTGTTCAGTATAATGCATTGCTTATGTTAAACCTTGTATGCAGTGCCTCACATTTTGGTTTTTAGTGTTCAGTGGGGCACAGCGGATTGATCAACCGCTTGCTCGTCACATTGATCACGGGAACAACAATTAATATTCTGTTGTACCAATAAACGCCTTTAGGCGTAACGGAACAACGGATAATTTCTTGTTGCCCTAAGACGCCGCAAGGCGGAATGGCCACTGACTGCTTGGTCGGTCTTTGGCTAAGGATGAAAGAAGAAGAACAATAGTGTTCAGTATCGAACTGTTAAGGAATTTTCTGTCCTTTATTTTCTCATGCATTGATGCAACCATCTTCTGGTATTGCTCAGTAAAAACATGAGCTAGTTTGAATTTTCCACGGCTCTATTGATGGTATTGCAGGAAGCTGATCGTCAGGCAGAGATAAAAGTTGCATATAGGTTGCATTTATTCCAAATACTCTGAAAACAGACATGATTTGGTAATGTCTCTCATTGCTTACTTACTTAGTCATTCCCCTTCTACCGTGAGGTGCAGAGGTTTGGAAGAGACTATCCTATGGGATGTCTTCCACCTGGCCTGGTTCCATTCTAGTCCTCGGTCCTTCAAAGATTGTCTAATGTTGTCCTCCAAGCGGACTCTGGGTCATCCTGGGGGTCTGAATCTCTGGCTCTTTGTTTCCCATGCTTGTCGTGGTAGCCGATCTCCCATTCTGCAGACATGGCCAAACCATCTTAGTTGGGACTGTTCTACTTGGGTCTACAGGGGGTTAGATTTTAGGCCTTGACGTATCGTCTGGTTGCGGACCATGTCTCTTCTTGTTACTTCGACCACCTTCCTCAGATACCTCATTTCTGAGATTTGGATCTGGCTTTTGTGGGTTGTAGTCATTGCCCATGACTCGCATCCATATGTCAAGATTGGGACATAGGTGGAGCGGTATACAGCCATCTTCGTTTTCTTACCAACCTCTCTCTTGCTGGGGAATACTCGATTTATGGCCTAAAAAAGTCTCCCAGCTGCTGCTTTTTGAGTGGCCAACTCTTCTTTGATGCCTCCCTTTCGGTCTATAATAGCTCCGAGGTATTTAAAGTGGTCGACCTGCTCCAGGACCTGTTCTCCCAGCTTAATCTGATGTCTTCTTTCTTCTCGTGATATCAATATGGATTTTGTTTTAGAGCTGCTTATGACCATCCCTCTCTTCTCCAGCTCTTCCTTCCAGACTTCAGGTTGGATTGGAGATGTGCCTCTGATTTAGCAATCAGGGCAACATCATCAGCAAATGCCAGCTGAAATACAGACCTGTCTCATCTTTCAGTACCCCACTGAATACTTTCTTGTTATCTCCTTACATGCCTTGATGATATCGTCCATGAGGAGTATGAAAAGATAAGGTGACAGGATATCACCTTGTCTTACACCAGTGGTGGTCCTGAACTCTTCTGACTTATGGTTTGCTGTCCTCACATAATTTCTGCAAGACTTGTAGAAGCTCTGTATAGCATGAATCAGAGGTGCTGGAATGTTCATCCTTGCCAAACAGTCCCAAAGTTTGCTCCAGGGGACCCTGTCAAATGCCTATTCCAGATCTATGAAACAAAGATGGATCTCACTCTTATACTCAAGGGCCTTTTCACTCAGCTGTCTGAGAGTGAAGATTAGGTCTTGAGTACTTCGATTGGCTCGGAATCCACACTGGACCTCACCCAATTGTGGCTCAGCTAGGCGTCGGAGTCTCTGCTCTAGGATTCTAGAGTAGATTTTACCAGGGACACTGAGAAGGGATATGCCTCTATGGTTTCCATATTGTCGATTATCACCCTTTTTGAAAATCAGTGTTATGATGGCAATCTCCCAATCCTTTGGTATGGCCTTGTTGCACCACGCTGCCTGCAGGGCTCTTAAGAGTAATAGGTCGCCTGATGCTCCCATTTCTGGTGTTACACCATCATGCCCTGCTGCTTTGCCCATCTTGATTTTCTCCAGTGCTGCCTTCAGTTCTTCCATCTTTATGTCATCTTCACCCCCATTGGTTTTCTCTTCTGTGCTAGTGGTTATCATTTCTGATGCTTGACCTTGCTCACCATCAAGGAGTTCTGAGAAATATTTTTTCCAATGTCTCTCATTAACCATTTTTATTATGGTGGTCACAGAAATGAATGTTAGTAACCTCCCTTGGAGTGCTAGGGTGTGTACATATACAAACTCGGCAAGTACTGATTCCTTATGTTGGTTAGATTGAAAGCGGTGTTACTACACAACGTGTAAGAGCATTTATTTAATAAGGGACAACACACCCTGGTCAACCAGCGGTATACTATAATTATCCTATATAACGTCTATTACATAAGATAGTCAGTTCAGTTGCCACTACTTGCATCCAGCATTAGAATAAAAATACATAAATAAACACAATAATAAATTATTATACAACTAGTTTTATGATAGAATCAAACCATGGGACGTTTCAAAGTTTAACTGTTTACCGATCAATTAACAGATGGATGTTTGGAAAGAAAGATAAACGGACGGGTGGATGGATACATAGCTAGATAGACGAAAGGATGGATGGATAAATAGATTAGTTAACAGATGGATGAATGGATGGAAAGCTAGATCAATTAACAGATGGATGAATAGATGGAAAGAAAGATAAATGGATGGGTGGATGGATGGATCAATTAACAGATGGATGAAAGGACGAAAAGAAAGATAAACAAATGGATGGATGGATACATAAGCAGAAAGATAGTTACTAGGATAGATGGGTGGGTGAATGGATTAATGGATGGATCAATTAACAAATGGATGAATGGATGGATTCAAAGATAGAAGGATGAATGGATGCTGGGATAGATAGATAAATGACTGGGTGGATGGATACTAGGATAGATGGGTGGGTGAATGGATTAATGGATGGATCAATTAACAAATGGATGAATGGATGGATTCAAAGATAGAAGGATGAATGGATGCTGGGATAGATAAATGAGTGGGTGGACGGATCTATTAACAAATGGTTGAATAGAATGGTTGAACAGATGAGTGAATGGATACACAGGTAGAAAGACAGAAGGACGGATGTATGGACGAATGATACTAGGATAGATAGATACAGTAAACTCCAAAACGTCCTATATTTTGATTCTATCGTAAAACTAGTTATATACTAATTTTTTTTTATTTTTAAGGTAGGTTTTCTAAAGCTGGAAGCATGTAATGGCAATTGAAACTTATGTTGTATTTATTATACATGATAATTAAAATACACTGCAGGCTGAGGAGGATATTTTATTCCTTTTTAAAAAATGGGTTTTTTATACTTTAAATAATTTTTTGCAGTTATGATCCTTCTTCTTCTTCCTCGTTCGCCCTGAAAAGGACGGTGGTTGCGTTGTGTCTGTTTGCGCCTAAGCTGTGATATCTGCACCTTTCGGTCGACACATCCGACTTCTGCACTGCATTTTTTAGGGACCGGGTTTGCCTTCCCATTTCGATCCGCACTCGCTCAGCCAGACTGCACTGCTGCAGACTGTTTCCAGGACCACCACGTGGAGGTGGAGTGCGGTCTTGACCAGCTCTGGTTCGCTGGTCCTGACGCAAGCAGTCAAGCTATGAGTCGCTGACTGCGTTCACTATTGCTGCGTCTTTGGGTCCCGCAGTTATGATCCATGAAGCGACATTATCGCTGTGATATACTTACTTACTTAGTCGTTCCCCTTCTACCGTGAGGTGTAGAGGTTTGGAAGAGAGAGCGCCAGACCATTCTATCAGCTGTCTTCTTCCTGGCCTAGTTCCATTCTAGTCCTCGGTCCTTCAAAGATTGTCTAATGTTGTCCTCCCAGCGGACTCTGGGTCGTCCTGGAGGTCTGGATCCCTGGCTCTTTGTTTCCCATGCTTGTCGTGGTAGCCGATCTTCTCCCATTCTGCAGACATGGCCAAACCAGCTTAGTTGGGACTGTTCTATTTGGGTCTGCAGCGGATGGGATTTTAGGCCTTGACGGATCGTCTGGTTGCGGACCATGTCTCTTCTTGTTACTTCAACCACTTTCCTCAGATACCTCATTTCTGAGGTTTGGATCTGGCTTTTGTGGGTTGTAGTCATTGCCCACGACTCGCATCCATATGTCAAGACTGGGACATAGGTGGAGCGGTATACAGCCATCTTCATTTTCTTACCAACCTCTTTCTTGCTGAGGAATCCACGATTTATGGCCTGAAAAAGTCTCCCAGCCGCTGCTTTTCGAGTGGCCAACTCTTCTTTGATGCCTCCCTTTCGGTCTATAATAGCTCCGAGATATTTAAAGTGGTCGACCTGCTCCAGGACCTGTTCTCCCAACTTAATCTGATGTTTTCTTTCTTCTCGTGATATCACCATGAATTTTGTTTTAGAGCTGCTTATGACTGTCACGGAGTGCTCGAAGATTTTGTCTAGATTATGTTAAAATTCCTTACTTTTCTTTTCCTTCACATTTGTCTGTGTTCTCTACGGAAATATTTGCACCTGCGATCTGTGCTTTAGCTGTTTTTCAAGTCTTCATTAAAGGTCCTGTCATACGATCCCAAATTCTATCAAGGCACTTAAAAGCATTTCTTTAAAGATGTCTATACGATTTATTCGCTTAGTGGAAACGACAGTGGTTCCCAGAGTATCTAATTTCAGTGTGCAGTGGTCAACTGGACACCGGCACGATAAATCTTTTACGTGTCTTAGCATGAGACGGGACATAATTAACTTTTGGCTATCGTGGGAACGTTTAAAATGTAGCGGGTAAATCGAAATTAATTCTTTCTTTAACAAACTAGTTTTTTAGACTTCACTTGGTGTTAAGCAACTGTAAGAGAAAGACGCATTTCGTAGTCTTGTAAAGTAAAACTGTACATAGGGAGACTTGAGTTAAACACACCAAGTGCCCTCTCGTTTAAACTTAACAGACTAAAATCCCGGAGCGGGTATGTATTCGCTTTTTCCAGTAAATAGGAAATTAGCTCAAATATATAGATATGAAATGTATTACTATCATGGTGAAAATCTAAGCGTATTATATAAACGGGTTTCCTTTACCATGTATGTATCATAAATGCTTACGAAAATTCATTTATTTTCACTGCTTGTATTTTAAAGCGATGTTATGTTACAATGTTTGTATCATTCATAATTTCAATGATCATTTTACTTTTCAATGTTTGTAACATTAATGTATGAGCATATTATTATGAATGCGGAAAGGAATGACCGGTGGAAAGCACAGGAGGATTCTCTAGCGGACCCTCATGTAACTTTGTCTGACAGGGGAGGAAGCAACAGTCTTGTTATGGTGTATGTACCTGGACTGGCCAGCTAATTCATTCACAGCAGACAGGAATGTTTAAGAATGGACCGACCTATTTTAGGAACGAGACGCATGCATGGATATCAACATGCCGACGCTGGACACTGCTTAAATTGTTTCTGTTGTAATCTGCATGTTGCAGCAGAAGAGTAGTTACACATGTATTTTTGTTTTGTCTAACAGATTTACGCAGTGCAAAGTCTTGTCTCGTATTGCTGAAAAGAGGTTACCTTTGGCCAGTGGCCATATAGTCCTCGTCCACCAGTCACAATAATTCCCTTCAATTATTTCGATTATTTCAATCATTTCAATTACTTCAATTACTGCAATTATTGCAACGATTCTCAACACCAGATATTACCCTTAACAACCATCACCCGTACCATACTCCACCCATTTTAACCCTCCATCCCACCTTTGGAAGCAAATTCGTTATCTGTGGATATCGCATCAACTGTGGATACGTTACACCTATCTTGAATTTATAAAAATCGTGTTCAGATTATGTGCCCATTGTGGATACCTTATTCGAACAGTGAAGTCGTTACCCCAATCTTGGATTTATAAAATCGTGTTCAGATTCTGTGCCCCTTTGTGGATACCTTATTAGAACAGTGAAGTTAATTTCAAGCATTGGATTACGATATATTTTTCCAAGAGAACCCCAGGATATAAGTTGTTTCCAACATTCACACCAAAGGAACAAACATTCATTTACACACAAACAGTATTTCACATATTTTCCAGCAAAAGCTTATCAGGCCTGCCGGGAACTTTACTAACACAATTCATTCATAATCCGTGTTTTCACTATTTGTGTAATAATTTTTTCTTCTTTAAAAATCATCAAATTGTTGTGAGTTTGTTTTCTCGTGATAATCTTTATTATTATGTGCTGTAAAATCCTTATTGATTTATTTACATTTCTAAATTGAAATAAATTGAGTTAACCTCGATAGGATTGTTCGTTCAGTTCAGACTACCAAATCCTCAATCTAACTTTACTTCTTTACCCTACTATTTGTGAGTGACACAGTGTGTGCAAAAGAGTAATATTGTCGCCAGAGAAAACAAGAAGAGCTGTGTGTGTGGTTTTCTTAGTGAAGAACTCACTGACTCAGCCTGTGCCTTCTGCCTATCTCTCTTGCGCATCACTATCACACTTCAGTGTGCACTATTGTTCCTCAACATATACAGCTGTCAAGCTTTATCTACTATTAATTATATTTTCATGCGACAATGACCATCCCTCTCTTCTCCAGCTCTTCCTTCCAGACTTGCAGGTTGGATTGGAGATGTGCCTCTGATTTAGCAATCAGGGCAACATCATCAGCAAATGCCAGCTCCGAAATATAGACCTGTCTCATCTTCCAGTACCCCCCACTGAATACTTTCTTGTTCTCTCCTTACATGCCTTGATGACATCGTCCATAAGGAGTATGAAGAGGTAAGGTGATAGGATATCACCTTGTCTTACACCAGTGGTGGTCCTGAACTCTTCTGACTTATGGTTTGCTGTCCTCACATAATTTCTGCAAGACTTGTAGAAGCTCTGTATAGCATGAATCAGAGGTGCTGGAATATTCTTCCTTGCCAAACAGTCCCAAAGTTTGCTCCAGGGGACCCTGTCAAACGCCTTTTCCAGATCTATGAAACAAAGATGGATCTCACTCTTATACTCAAGGGCCTTTTCACTCAGTCATTTTAAAGATAAATGAATGTACTATTACAATAAGCACCATTTGTAACTCTAATAGAGGTTGTTGCTATTTAACGGCTGTCCGATGGCTGAGGACTTGCAATATTTTCACAATTATAACTGCTTGTGCCCCATCTCTATCACAATCACTATTTCAATCAATGTGCACACCGTTTCCACTCTTGTCCTCATCGCTAGATCTATCAGTCAATTGTTGAAACACGTTTTTAGCTATTCAGCCATTAGACGAGATGTACAAGCATTTTTTGTGGTCTTATCACTAGTTGCCACGGTAAACAGTTTTACACGATTTGGTAACTAACCCAAGACGCTGAAAAATATGAACATTATATCAATTTTCCAGCGTTCAACAACAACCATGCTTTGGGAATTTGTTTTCCGGTGGCAACTTAAAATCTCAAACCAGATCAGAAAGTGTTTCAGTACATTTTTCATTCGTTTTATTACTAAAATTAGATCGACGCTCTGAGCGGCTCACGGTCCAAATGATAGGATTTCAAAAGCCAGTCCCACTGGCTCGTAGTAGTTAATGTGTTAAAAGAAAAAAAACAGCTGTGCTATAGGCCTACTAGTTAATTAACACATTAACTACCGAATTGAAAAACACACTGTGGCCGAATTAAATTTTTTTCCCATTTTCATCCTGTAGGTCTTTGCACAAAGTAAGCTGTAGTTTTCGTAATTGTTTAAAGATTTTTATGAATTACACGTCATTTTAAAGATAAATGAATGTACTATTACAATAAGCACCGTTTATAACTTTAATAGAGTTTGTTACTATTTAACGGCCCTCTGATGGCCAAGGACTTGCAATATTTTCACAATTATAACTGCTTGCGCCCCATCTCTATCAAAATCACAATTTCAATCAATGTGCACACCGTATTCACTCTTGTCCTCGTCGCTAGATCAATCAGTCAATTGTTGAAACACGTTTCTATCCTATTCAGCCGTTAGACAGCATTTTTTTGTAGTCCTATCACTAGTTGCCACAGTAAACAGTTTTACACGATTTGGTAACTAACCCAAAACGCTGAAAAATATGAACATAATATCAATTTTCCAGTGTTCTACAACAACCATGCTTTGGGAATTTGTTTTCCGGTGGCAACTTAAGATCTCGAACCAGATCAGAAAGTGTTACAGTACATTTTTCATTCATTTTATTACTAAAATTAGATTGGCGCTCTGAGCGGCTTGCGGCCCAAATGTATTTATTTTGTGAGCCGCTGACAGCGGCTTGCGGTAGTTAATGTGTTAACAGTTATCCAGTGTTGTGGAAAAATTAGTGTGCGAGCTACATTGCTAAATAGTTAGCAATACCTTTTTTTTTTTAATAAGTCATTCTCCAAAGGTGACTGCTTGAGTGTAAAACGAATACTGGGATAAAGCTACGTGTAAAAACTCGGAAGGTTCTGTGTTCGTTTCTCCGGTAAGCCACTCGCTTCTGTTGTCTAGTTTTCTACTTCTTAATTTCTCACGAGTGCCTGAAACATACGTTTATGTGTGTAATATTTATTTACGTGCAACACTGTATTGCGCTAGCTGTACAGAAAAAAAAAAAACTGTTTAGCTTTTCTAAACCTAACCGTTATAACTGCGTTTCTGAATTTGTCTTTAAGGCCGTATCGAACAGACGGAATACATTTCATTTCAACTTGAATGAGTAAGGGATAGGCCTACAGTCCAGCCACTTAATAACCGACTAGACTAAGCAAATTATCATGCTGTAAGGTTAAAAACATAGGCCTATGTGATCTTTGAGGAGAAACACCGAAAACCTCACGAAAAACAGGGAAGATGACTAAGTGAGCCAGTTTAAAACATATGCTATCTGGATCATATAAAAACTTACTTTTGATTTTTACTTTGAGCGCCATGATGCTTTCCGAGTTAATATAGATTTTTTCCGAAACCGTAATAGGTCAAATTTGCCAGATTGAGATCTATCTTTCTGAAATCATGAGATCACGATTTTCATTTTTAAACAAAAAAATGTAACCATTTCCGCAACTATTTCCGTTATTTACCCTGCAAAATAAGGACCAAGGAATACGGAATGAAAGAAGCTATCTACAATATAAATTAATATTTCTCATCACTCTACACAAAAAACAATATTTCCGGAATAAAAGATAGAATATTAAAGTTTTTTTAATTTTAATTTTATTTTCAGCAACACAGCCTTAATACTTGCGGAAATAAAAGCCTCCGCATCGCATGGCTTCAATTTCCACATATCAATCATTACCTTTAAGCTTCCCGAGGAGCATAGGAATTCAACAAACACATGCCAAGTCTCCCCTTCCTATTGCTATGAACTCAAGCTCTTTCCGTCTTCCTCGTCATTTTCACTTATGTCTCAAGTTCTCTTATCCATGTACTTTTTGGTCTAAATCAGCCTCAATTTCCCCCAGTAATTGTCTCAAGTTCTCTTATCCATGTACTTTTTGGTCTAAATCAGCCTCAATTTTCCCCAGTAATTCCAGAAAAAGACTGCCTTTGTAATGTTGTCAACAGGTTTCCTCAATGTGTGACCTATCTATCGCCAGCATCTTCTTCTCATCTCTTGTTCCACGGGCACTTGATGGTCCTTGTCACCAGTTCAACATTGATAACATTGTCATATCATTTCAACCCTTCTATTCTACGCAAGCACCTATTTATGAAAGTATGTAGTGTTTTGGTTGTTGTCTTTGTTGTTATCTGGGTTTCAGAGTCACGCAATAGGACTGACTTGCTATTTCAGATGAAGATTCTTATTTTTATGCTGGACTTTTTCTCTTGATCTCCATACGTTTTCCAGTGCAATGAAAGCTCCTCTCGCCTTTTGTATTCTTACTTTTATATCACTCTCTATTCCTGCAACTTTGTCTATATTACTGCCAAGATATGTGTATGATTATACATCTGTAGAGGTGTTTCTTCAAATTCAATCTTATCAATTCCTGCATTTATTCTCATTATCTTTGTCTCGCGCTAGTGTATTTTCAGACCCACTTGCTGGGACCTCTTATCGAGTATTTTCATTTTGTCTTGCATCTGATTACAGTTACGGGTCAGAAGAGCTAAGTCGTCGGCAAAATCTAGATCACCAAGCTATTTGGTTAGATTCCACAGGATCCATTTCTACTGGGAGAAGTCGATGTTTTCGCAACCTAATTTAGAGCCAGTCGGTAGAGAAATGGAGACATGAGGCATCCCTTTCGCACTCCAGTTCTTTTTTCAAACAGCTGTGCAAGTTTTTCATATGTTGGACACATAAAAACAGAGGTTGACGCCCTAAATTTATATGTGCGTATGTGTGCGAACGATATGAAGGATTACTAATTAATGACAACTGACTATCCACTTGTATTCTGTGCCATAGAATGTATATAATATTTATGTTCTGCTTTTACTGCCCTTGTAACAACAATAAAAGTGCGTCCTTAAAACGTGTCTCTCTCTCTCTCTCTCTCTCTCTCTCTCTCTCTCTCTCCCCCCCCCCCCCCTAATCCTTCCAAACTTGTTATCTTTTATATCGTCATAGCGTAGTTGAAGTGCGTCAGTCGTCACCGCTGAAATGTGGCTGGAAACATTTTAGGAAGTCTGTAATTTTGTATATATTTTCTTTGTCTCAACTCGACTTTACTTTTTTTTTAAACGAACTGTGAGCTCTAATAGGTTTCATTGTGTTGTTTAATCGCTCTCTTTTCCCAGTGTCCGTGATGTGAGTGACCTCCCCTCTATTGTCTCTGAACAACGGCTGGAATTTGCATGTGCCTGTGGTAGGAAATTCTCTACTCAGAGAGGAATGAAAATTCCCAGAACGAAAAAGAGGTGTGGGAGTTCATCAGGGGGAGATCAACAGCGCTGTGTCTCGACAGGGAAGACGTTAGAAGAACGCAGCCAGGAGTCAATCCACAGTGCTGAGTACATTCAAGTTGATCTGCCGGATGATGATCTCACACACTTCTTGGATGGGAAGAGA
Source organism: Oreohelix idahoensis (assembly GCA_024509875.1). Lineage (NCBI taxonomy): Eukaryota > Metazoa > Mollusca > Gastropoda > Stylommatophora > Oreohelicidae > Oreohelix > Oreohelix idahoensis. The sequence continues at coordinate 520,830 of JAMPIV010001073.1, forward strand.
GATGCAATCAAGTTTCCACCTGCCAGTGCAAAAGGGCTTTGGTAACAGCTGGACGAAGCCTTGGCAAAAGAGTTGGAGAACAGCCTGAAGCAGATAACTTTAGAGAAGAAGCTGGAAATCTTCGGCGACATAATATATCTTCACTGTCGCAAAGTGTTTGGAGTCAGGGAGGCAAGGGAAAGTAACCCACCGCGAAAAAGTAGAAGACAAATTAAAATAGAAGAAATCAGGAAACAGAAGAAGCATGCCCGAAAACTGTTCAAGAATGCAGTGGCCACAGAGAAGGAAGGGTTACGACAGGTTTGGGAGCACCTGAAAGGCCAACATATGCCCTTTGTAGAGCAGAAAGGTTGTGCAGAAAGAGAAGGAAGACTCGAAGGGATAGGGAAAAATTCTTCAGGGAGCCCTTCAAGTTTGCCAAAGAACTGTTTGAGCAGCCGCGGTCGGGAACGCTAAACATCAGGAAAGAAGACCTGGAAGAACACCTTAGAATGACCTATTCAGATGATCGCAAAGATGAGCCGCTCAGCAGCATGGCAGACCTTAAATGGCCTAGTAAGCCAGGAGCTGAATTTAACACCAAGCCCCCAATGATGCAAGAGGTAGAAAGCATTGTCCAGAAAGCTCGGTGCAAGTCAGCTCCAGCTCCTAATAGTGTTCCATATGTTGTGTATAAGAGATGCCCTGAGGTGCTCAAACGACTGCTCCGTTTACTGAAGAAGGCGTGGAAAACCCAGCTTGTAAGCAAGGAATGGAGGAGAAAGGCGAACGGAGTCTACATCCCGAAAGAACAAAATTCCACAGACATCAGTCAGTTCAGGCCAATCTGTCTACTTAATGTGGAAGCGAAGATATTCTTCTCGGTGATGGTGAAAAGGTTCACTACATACCTCCTCGCAAATGGGTACATTGACACTACCATTCAGAAAGGTGGTATCCCGGTTACACCAGGATGTCTAGAGCATGCCACAATGATCTGGGAAGCAATTCAAAAGGCAAAGTCTGACAGAGCAAACCTCCGTGTAATCTGGTTGGATCTAGCAAACGCTTATGGATCCGTTCCACACCAGATGTTGTGGCAGGCGCTAGAAGTGTATCATGTCCCACAAAAGATTGCAGCAATGCTGAAGCTGTATTTCGCAGGGTACTCTGTCAGATTTTCAACCAGAGAGTATACAACAAAGTGGATTGGCCTTGAAGTTGGAATTGCGATCGGATGTGCCATCTCTCCGATACTATTCGTGATGGCTATGCAGGTAATCCTCAATGCGGCTGAAGGAATGGCTATAGGCCCAAAGCTCAGTGGAATGTGTCACATGCCACAGCTCAAAGCATTCATGATGACAACAATTCTGACATCAGATGAACACCAGGCCCGGAGAATGTTAGCGCGCCTGGATGAACTAGGCAGCTGGTGCAGAATGAACTTCAAACCTAAGAAGTCGAGAAGCCTATCAGTCAAGAAAGGGAAGATAGCGGAAGTCATATTCATGGTTTCCAACCAAAGAATCCCTACTGTCATCGAGGAACCTGTTAAAAGTCTCGGCATGGTATACGATGCGTCATTAAAAGACTCGAAGGCTGTGCAACAGTGAATAGAAAAGGCAAACACAGGGCTACAGATCATAGACCAAAGCAGACTCCTAGGAAAGTTCAAATTATGGTGCCTCCAGTACATGTTGATACCTAAATTTCTGTGGCCACTGCTTATATATGAAATAAGCACCAGTACAGTGGAAGCTATAGAGCAGAAGGTCAACAAGTTCATGAGGAAATGGCTAGGGGTACCATCAGGTCTGTCAAACGTAGCATTGTACTGCAAAGACTCAAACTTGCGCTTCCATTCAAGTCAGTAGTTGAAGAGTAGAAAGTGAGGAAGGCAAGACTCACAATGATGCTGCGTGAGTCAGCAGATGACGTGGTTAAGTCCATTCAGCCCACACTGAAAACGGGAAGGAAGTGGAAAGTGGAAGAAGCTGTTGATGCTGCCCAAGAGTCGCTCAAGCTAAGGGAGGTAATCGGATACACACAGACGAATAGACGGGGATTTGGCCATGGGACATCCGCTGGTGGTTCAAGGTATCAAGCAGGGAGCGCAGAGACATGGTAGTTCAGGAGATACGAAGAGCTGAGAATGATAAGAGGTTGCAAAAAGCGGTGCAACAGTCCCAGCAAGGCCAGTGGACTACGTGGGAAGGAGCCCTGCAAAGGTCCTTGACATGGAATGATATATGGCATATGGCACCTCTCATGCTCAGCTTCATTATTAGATCAATGTATGACCTCCTGCCATCGGCCACAAACCTTGTGAGATGGGGAAAGTCGGATGATGAGCAGTGCTCCATGTGCCAGAAGAGGCAGACACTTGAACACGGATAATTGTCCAGCACTACCCTGAGTATAACTAATATCCCAAAAAGACGCATCCCAAACCATTCAAAACACCCCAAGACCGAGTAAGTCACAGAGTAGTCAATTATTTAGACCAAAACCTCACGGCTTGACACTGTGCAAATATGAGTCGTACTCTGGAGACATGCGACGACAGTATTGATATTCCGTAAGAACCTACAATGGGGACGAGAAGATGGCTATTCCAGAGTAGTATCAGAAAACACACGAAAGTACGCCGTGAATATATGCAAATCTCAAAGGAAAGTCCAAAATTTATAAGTGCTCGTCAATAATTGGGGGGGGGTTATTTTTTTTTTTACACTGAACTAATGACATCGTAGCCATTTGGGGGGGCCAGATTTGCGGAAAAAAAAAAATTTTTTACAACTTATCAAAAAAAAATAAAAATTGGTCTAAAATTTTTACCCAATCCCATCAGGATGGGCAGCCCAGAATATGAGCACAAAAAATATTTTTATTTTCACGTAAAAAAACCCCAAAAAACAAAAAAAAAAAAAAAAAAAAAAAAAAATTTTTTTTTTTTTATAGGGGTTTTCCCTAAAAAATATAGGATTTAAAAAGAAACCCAAAAAAATGCCTTGATAATTGAGGGTTTAATGAACAGGGAATCCAAAAATAGCGAGATATAAAAAAAAAAAAAATTTAAAAAAAAAAAATTATTCCAAAAACTTATGAATAAACTTTCTTGATTTTTTAAAGGGGGGGGAATAAAAAAACCCCTTTTTTTCAATTGCTTTTTTTTTTTTTTTTTTTTTTTTTTTAATCCTAAATAAAGGGGGGGGGAAAAAAAAAACTTAAAAAAAAAAAAAAAAAAATATTTATTTAACCAGCAACGGGCACTTTTTTGCCGCCCCCCCCCCCCCCCCCCCCCCCACCCCCACAACCAAAAGTGGGTTTATTTAAAAAAAAAAAAAAAAAAAAAATAAAATAATTACCCCCAGTCCCCACCCAATAAAAAAAAAAAAAAAACCCCCCCCCACCCCAAAAACTTTTAAAACTTTTTTTTTTTTTTTTAAATGTAAAGAAGACCCAAAAAAAAAATAAATGAACTAGTCCATAAAAAAAAAAAATAACCTATCTATGATTTCCTACAAAGGCCATGCATTTAAAAAAAAAAAAAAAAAAAAAAAATTCTAGTCCTTAAAAAAAGTCTTTTTATCCGGGAAAAAAAAAAAATAACAAATACAAAAAAAAAAAAGAGGGGGGGGGGGGGGGGGGGGAAAAAATTAAAAAAATAAAATAGCAAAAAAAAAGGAGACCCCCCCCCCCCCTGTTTATCGATCCTTCTTCTTCGTTTAACAGCGTAAATTTTTTTTATTAATAAAAAAAAAAAATAACTTTAAAAAAAATCCTTAGCACGTGAACAGAAAATCAAACAGACATGCCCCTTTTTTTTTTTTTTAACAGGGGGGGAAAATAAATTTTAACACAACAGAAAAAAACAGAAAAAAAAAATTATTAAACCCCCCCATTGATCTTTTAGGGGGGGCGGGGCGAAAAATCTTTCGAGAGTTTTTATATTTTTTATAAAACAAAAACAAGATTAGGTCTTTTTTTTTTTTTTTTTTTTTTTTTTTTATTTTTTTTTTTAGACGAAGGCTAAAGCCCCCCGGAATCGGGGGGGGGGGGGGTAGGGGGGGGGTGTTATCTTCTCCGGTCACACAATAGTGTTTTTTTTTTTTACCCCCCCACCCCGGGGGGGCCCCCCCCCAGGGGGGGCCCCCCCCCCCCCCCAATATAATCCTTTTTAAAAATAATAAAACTTTTGTGTACCCCTTTACTACTTTTTAAACTTCTGGGGGGGTCTATCTAAGGAATTTCATTTTTTTTTTATTAATTTTTAGCAGCGAATAGTTCAACCCCCCCTATTTGTACACATTTTAAAAAAAGGGGTTTCTCTAATCTAAAAACAAAAAACAAAAAAAAAATCAAATAAAAAAAATAAAAATAAACCCCCCATCTTCATTTTTTTTTTTTTTTTCGGTTATCTAGCTTTTTTTTTTTTTTAACCAAAACCCCCCAAATAAAAAAAAAAACCAACCCCTTTTAACCTGGTTTATCCTTTTTTTTAAAACGCGTACCAAAAAAAAAAAAAAAAAAATAATAACGGTTAAAAAAAAAAAAAAAAAAATTTTTTTAATAATAATTGGGGGGGGGGGTTCTTATATCAAAGGGGGGGGGGTGATGAAAAATTCATAATTTTTACCAGGGGGGGGGGGACTAGGGGGGGGGGGAAAAAAACAAAAAAAAAAAACCCCCCATAGTGTTCCCTTAGTCTAAAAAATTTTATAATGTATTTTTTGAGCACGAACTGAAAAAAAACCCAAAAAAACAAGGGGAATTCAAACCCCCCCCCCAAACATTGTCGTCTAAAAACCTTATATAGTTGGCTTCTTAGCTTTTTATAAAAAAAATAATAAATGGTAACCGACTACGAAAAAAACACAACAGTTGCAGTATACGGCAACCCCCCCTTTTTTTTTTTTTTTCTAATTTTTACGACAGGCGATATGTTCTGTATTGAGCGCGACCCCCCCATAATTGACACCCCAGGTAACATTGGAAAACCCCACCCACCCCTTCTTAAAAAAAAAAAAAAAAAAAAAAGGGGTCAAAGCCGCCATAATTCAACTGGGAACCCCACCCGAAGGGGAGGGGGTGTTTTTTTTTTTTTAACGCGCGAAAGGATAGGACTAAAAAAAACCCTGTATGCCTTTTCACAACACTTTTTATTTATTTATTAAAAAAAAATGGGGGTGGGGGAATGTGATATAAAAAACGTCCCCCCCCCCAACAAGGGGTAGTTTTTTTTTTAAAAAACCCAAAATAAAAAAAAAAAAAAAAAAAATAAAAAAACAAAAATTTTTTTTTTTTTTTTTTCCCAGCAGAGCCCCCCCCAGGGACAAAAAACAAAAAAACAAAATTTTTCGGGAAAAAAAACCTTCATTACTGATTTGGTTAAAAAAAAAAAAAAAAACGCCCAAAAAAAAACAAAAAAAACAAAGTTGCAAAAATAGAATCACAAAAGGTTTTCCAACCTTTTTAAACCCAAGTGGGGGGGGGGGGGGGGGGGGAAAACAAAAAAAAAAGGGGGACACTTTTTAAACTTCATTTTTTTTTTGTTACCCACCCAGGGGGGTTTTAAACCCCCCCCCCCCCCAAAAACCCCCCAATATTTCTTTTCAATCTTTTATCATGCCCACTGTGGGGCTTTTAAAACATACAAAAAAAAAAAAAATCCCCCGAAAATAAAAAAAAAAAAAACGTATCAAAAGGGGGGGGGGGGGTGGGGATTTTTTCCTTTCCAACTGGTTCGAACGCTTTTTTTAAAATTAACTCTCCCCCCCAAAAAAAAAAAAAAAGGGGGGGGGGCCCCCCAAAAAAAAAAAATACAAAAAAACCCCGGGATGGGAAAAACTTCATTTAAAAGGGGGGGGGGCCGGGGCCCCCAAAAAAAAAAAAAAAAAAAAAAATTGGTGCGTTTTACCCAATACGGAAAAACTTCTGCCCCCTTTGGGTTTTATTTTTTAACCTTTAAAGCATTGGGGGGGGGGGGGGGGGGGGGGTACAGAATTCTGGGGGGGGGGGGGGAGAAAACTCCGCGGTGAAAATTTTGAGCATTTTATCCTTTTTTTTAACGAAATGTGGGGGGGGAACAAGGGAAACACACCATATTCAGGCGAAAAAAAACCCACCTTGAATTTTTTTTTATTTAAAACCCCCCCAAAGAGATGGACATGTGCCTAATGTTTGGGAATTACAAACCTCGGCAAGGGGGTGTGGGGGGGGGGGTACTTGTATTTCCAATGTATTAACAACTCAAAAAGTGGGTTTTAGCTGGTGATTGAGGTGCCCCCCCCCCCCCCCCCAGAAACCATATGTGAAACACCACAAAAAAAACAAACTTTTGTTACACAAACCCAACAGTATTTTTTGCTTAAACTTGTTTACTTAATATCAGGGTAGAATATTAGAACTTGGTCTTTGGTCTTACACTTCCTACCTCACTACTTTGGTTGGGAGGGTAATATTCACGCAACCTATCGCTCGAATACGCTGGTCTCCTGGTCCGTCTTTCTTTTTACCGTTATAGAGCCCCGCCCTACGCGACACACCCACACATACCCTCTACAAACCCACCCCCACCCATTCAACACTGTACACCACACATTCCCCCCACACCCTCCCGATACACCCCCTCTCCGTACCACCCCACACTGCTCCCCCCAAACACTTCGCACCTCCTCCTACCTACACCGCGTCCACACCCCCACACCCTACACCGCCGACTCTTGAGGGTAGTCGACTAACAATACCTTATTTATAACCGTGGCCATCGGCTAAACACCCCCCACCACCCCCCCCTATGACCCACCCCCACATTACCACCCCTACACATAAATAACTACTCAAAAACAAACAGCCCCTTTTATCTCACAACTAACTCCCTTTTTAACACCTTGACTAAGGGTTTTTTTTCTAACTATCTGATATCTGGCTGTATTTTACACTTACTACTCATACGAGTATAACCTTGCCTCTTTTTGTTACTGGACTCCTTTGTTTCTTTTATCGATACGGAACCAGCTAGCCTCTTTTCTTATCTATCCTTTCTTATTTGGTCATCCCGCCTATCCTCCCCGCCGCTCAACCCACCTACTTTCTACAGCTCATCATACTTACCACTCGTCAACTTCATATTAAACAACATGGTTTGGTTTGTTTTTTGTGTTGTTTTTTTTTAATTTATATTGTTTGTCAGGCTTTCAGTATTATATTTCATAATTATTACAGGGGGTATGTTAATGGTTTTTTTCCTTGTCCCAACCACGTCTTTGGTCCATAGGGGTTAGGTTTATTTTGGTATGGGGGAATGAGATTAGGGTGAAGAGAAAATTAATATTTTATACGGAATGGTAATGTACTTAACTTTACAGGGTATTATTTACTGTACATATTTGTGGAATTAGGGGGGGGTCTAACAGTGGGAAGGCGAATGCTCTGATATTAAGGACGCGCAGATGAAGGAGCTAAATAACTCTTTGCGTGTTTCTTTTAGTCCATCGGGGATGGAGGGATTTATTTTTATTTATTATATATTATAGTAAATTTGGGGGGGAAAATTATTTTGATCTTTCTATACCGATGTTTGAATTGTCATTTAGGAGTGATACGGCAATCATGAGGATAGGAGTCATACTCAATTAACAAAAAGAAATTAACGTCTTCGATACGATCAACTTGGGCAATGATAACCTTTAGGGGGATTAACTAGCTTCTTCAGTTCTTTTTTACACGGTTTGGGGGTCACCCAGGGGGCACAACAGGCACGTCATATGTGATTTCAAGACTTCCCAACCCCTGGGATAGTTTGGGCCATGGTATGGGGGGGGGAAGGTTCACTCCCGACCTACAATTAAGTCGTATACGGTAGTAACGATCTAGAGTTAACTTAATTCATTATAGACATTATCCAGACGGGTGGGGGGAAGCTCCTTATTCAAACCGAGGAAGGGGATGTGGGGGGATTCTGGAGGTGGGGGAGGGGGGGGGAACAACCTTTTATCGTCTCACCAGACCCCTAACATTGTATCCAACCAAAGATCAATGTTTAATATGCTTTAATAAATGTATCCCCCTCTGCTCAATGAATTCCCTTACCCTGATGACATCGTGTCACTTGTTTAGTACGCGATATGTTCCCAAACACGGTATCATAAGGCGCTAAGAAAATTTACGAGACCTGTAGCGTTTGCAGTATGTCAGTGGTGTAAACCGTCAGCTCTGTTCGGACTTCCTTGTCGGCTATTTTCGAGGTAACCTGTCTCCACAACCTAAGTTCTCTCCACCTAGTCGGCAACCCCCTATTTGCCAACGACTTAATACGTGACCAATCATGAGAGATGCTCGACTCTACTTTAGGATAAATGTGTCCTGAAGCCCTTTCAGCCACACAATCTTTTGGAAGCCAAATTGCTCTTGTAGCTGTTATAAGAATGACGTCTGATATTGGAAGCTCTACCAACAGTCCCCTTGCAAACTACTGTATCTGATTATCCGTTCACTCTAAAAATTTATCGACCTAACGTGAGCATCCTAACCCTGAAGGACAGCCTTTAACTTCGAATGAGACCATCTATATATGGGCACTATGATGCCCATTGCTCCGAGTTATCCGTATGAATACCCAAAGCTATTATTTACATACAGGTTGGATCTGTTTCCTTTTTTGTGTTTTTCTGAAACACTTAATTCCCGGCTTAAACTAATCCTACGCTTCTTATATTCTACATCTGATTGCCTCGCTGATAAGTTATAACTTCTGGTCCGATAGGTACAGTTTTTCCGACTATGATATCTTATCCTATTTGAAATCTAAAAAGGAGGCGGCAGGGGTATGTACAATCCAACATCAGTCCTATAGGTTCGCATTCCTCACTGAAGTTCACTGGTGGGTTTGAGAGTTAAAAAGAAATGCTTATTCTACCTTTGGCTTTCTATTTCACCCCCCATTTAAATTTTAATTAACGTACAGTGAGGTAAATAAATGATTTTAATAGATTGAATTAGGTTCTTATTTGCCTTCTTTCAAGGGTACCTACTACAGGACCGGGGAGGTTCTAACGACGAACCTATAAAATCACCACGTAGTCTTTTGACCTTTCTTGCCCCCAGTTGTATGGCTGAACTCCTAGGGTATTGTATCTTCCATAGATATGATTCTCCGATCACGTTGTGATTCGAAATTTATTACTGCCTCCTTTTACCTTATTAATTTTAACCCTCGGGGTTTAATTGAAAGATGTGGAATTATTTACTTATTCGTAACTCGATAACTAGGCAATCCTACTAACCTTTCAGGATTTCTAAGGGGGGGAATTTTACATCCAACTTGGTTTGGTTACCTGGTGGTAGGGAATATGGAGTATTAGAAGAGAGACTTGTGTGCGGCTTCCGCGTATTAGTGATACCGAGTATTATAGCGCACCCGGAGGGAGTGCCGCGAAAAGGTTTCCCCACTTTAGCGGGGGGGGGACCCTATTCTTTCTATTTCTTCCGAACTCGGTACAAGTCCCCTCACTGGCACTAAGTTTTCGGTTGGAACGCAAGTTCCCTTGACTCGACATCTAGAAACGGACTCAAGGGGTCCCTATAACTCTTGATACAACTATGTCGGTACATCAACATAACATTGTGCTGCAGATCTAACGTCTTTTAAGGAATGGGTTTAATATTCTAGGGGGACATTCCCAAGTTCACCCCTACATTTTTCCTAAAACTATCTTTCTAATATCCAGGTTATAGTTTTTAAGGAGTGGGGGGTTTCGTGAACTACAACACCGGACTCGCGAGAACGTTTAAATGGGGGTTATTCAGTGTTTCTATCCATGATCCGCTCATTCCCTTAATTGTATTCCATTTTTTGAGAGTTCGACACTACCTTCACTTCGGGTAGCTAAAGCGGCATCCTGATATTTTTCGTCTAGATTCATTGGTTTAAGAAGAAGTGTTCTGCAAGAATGTCAACAATTTTGAGTTATGTGAGCTCTCCTTTCTTAAAGGTTTCTATTCTTTTGAGTTCATAAAATTAATTCATCTACCATCTGCAGCATATTACAATTCTCTTTCCCATCAAGCAGGATTGCAATCTTATGCTGAGGCTCTGGATTAAAGTATATTTGTAATTCCCTAATATTACCCTATGGAGCAACTTACTTCGCCCCTACATCGTGCTCTTCTATAATCTTATTTTCATATAGTGTCTCTGAAAAGCGACGTTACATTTTGCTACTGCATCAATGTCGGCAGAGATTAGTCTTTTCTAATGAATAAACACGTGTCATTCTTTTCATTTCAAACAGTGGTTGTCCCATGCAACTAACGCAATCCACCTTTGACTAAATCGATAATTTACCACCACTCATCTCTCCTCACCGAGGTCTTCATCCTCGTCCTTCTCAACTACTCAAATGGTTTTTTCGAAATTCATAAAGTTTAATATCTTGTCATTTGTTAGTTTCGAAGTACCTGGCCATGTTGACATAAGAATGCCACACTCTTATGGGTTACCAACCCCTCCCTGAGATATTCAACTAAATTCTTTCCGCGTTAGCTCCTAGAGCATTCTGGAATATTTGTTTAGCACAAACTTCACATATATTTGCACCTTCTACTAGTTGCGACATTCATTCAGCATTTGTTATGAGCCATTGTAAATTACGACAACCTCAAATTATCAAACTGCCCTGATTTCTTGAATAGTTAATGTCTCCAAAGTACTTGCAAAGATCGCATGCCTTTCCTATTTGTCCCAGGCCTGCTAACCTTCCTTACTTGAAAAACCCACGACGCCCTGATGTATCTTGGTTAAACATAATCATTATCTTGACCTTTACCTATGGTGAATAACTAAGTTCAAACTGATTTTTTAATTGCTTTATGCCTCACCTGTTAATTAAGTATGAATTCTTCTTCTATGGCATATTTTACGAAATAGTTATACTTGGCTGATACACTAAAAAGAATCTCCCAGACTTCTCTATCCTAATCTCCCACCTATTACCACTCCTTATTTTTCCTCCCTAAACTTGATAACCCCCAACTGTTTTTATGAACCCCTATCCACGTTCTATGTCATTAAACTCCTTACAGTGTATTATACTAAAATATAAACTTTCTAATTTATTTATAAATTGCACTTATAACGACCTTAACTTCTGCATGAACCTTTACTCCTATAACTATCCATCAAGTTTTATTACCTTCCGGTTCATTCCCATCCAACATACTGCCTCACTCTATAAACCTTCATCTATCGACCACTTTTCCTTTCCTTTACTTCTCACCATATCTCGACTCAAAAACAGGATTAATATATATCAGGCAACATTGACCTACTGACCCTATCAAAACATTCAAGTATAGATTACAACTTTCATTCGGGCCTAGCATAACAAGAATGCTGAGCATCAATTCTACTCTTAATTGTTCCGTTTCATACGGTCTATTTATCTTTCATCTTGTCCATATTCTTAGTTTTCAATTTCAGTTTCCATCCTACTTCATCAAAGACCTTACACAACCTAAGCACCCAAACATTGGGAGAGGCAGATTTGTGAGACTCCACTAGTTTAAACTTACTAATTTCACCCAATCTGATCGACTTGATAAATCAATTACTAGGGGGCTTCATTTCTCAGCAACGACAGTTAATACACTGTACATACCCCCCCGACCTATTATATAATTTAGTTCCTGCTAAAAACTTAATCCAGAATGTGAATTTTTTATACTAAGAGAATTTTTTTGGTGTTTCACGACTTATTATACACTGATATTGTCCTATCTAACATCTATTCTCAGGATTGTTTTTAATTTAGAGATATCTATCCGTTGGACATTGATAGACTTAATTTAAAATTCGCATATAAGCAAGCACCAATATATTGTGTTTGTATTTATTTGATGTAGTTAAATATAGATCAGGCGGGAGAATGACATATGATAGTTTTTTCATGTACGTATTTTATGGGTTGTTATTTAAGTGGATAAGATTCGAAACCGTTGTGTTCATAACTATTAGCTTAAAAATGCAATGTTTTTGAATAGCTTTGCCTATAATTTTCCTACTCGTACTTGTTATTTGGTGTCAATTTTTCTCTAAATCGACTAGCCTCCATACGACTGTTTAGATTGAAAGGTTATTATTATAATAGTTTATAAGTAATTAGACAGTTATTTTTTTATCGAGATAAAGCAGTATATATATTGTTCTGATTATCACCAGTTGTTAATTTAAGATTGATGACTCAAGAGTTGATTATGAGATTATTATCATAAAATTGTGTTTTGTTAACATATTGGATGTTTAGTAATTTTTGAGTGATGGGAAAAGATACCATCATGAGTATAGTTATATGTTTTGAAAACAAATAGTATATTTGATTTAAGTCATTATAGAATTGATTTTATTGAACTATTTAAACCTATATTATCTATGAATCAATTACATATGGTTAAATGAGAGCAATTATAAGTAATATCATAAAATAAGTTGTATGTACAGCAGCACAGCACATTTACCGTTTGCCCATTATTTGTATTATTTCACTAAAATATAGTTATACTCAGAAGTGACAATTTGTTACAACACCAAGAAAAAACAAATTTTTTATTATATGTAGTAGAATTAGCAAAAAGATCAATTTTAGTTTATTAGTTATTGATTAGCTTTGTGTGTGCATAAATCTAATTTATTTATAAAAAATGTGTTATTTATTATAGTATACTACACATAATAGTCACAAGAGAAATTAAAGATGATTTTTAAAAAACTATAATTATATTTATATTTTCATAGAGGTATTATTTATCTGGAAGTTCTATCAGTGACTAGATATGTTTTACTACTTTTTAGTTTACATATTGTTGAGTGTTATTGTTATTATATAATATAAATGGTGAGTATAATAATAAAAACATTTAAATTACATATATATAAAAATGTTAAAAATAGATATAGTTGTTTATACATTTAAATGTGTTTTTTTGTGTTTTTATTGACACAGTTTACATACATACTTACATTCATTTACATATAAGTTATTTTGTTTTATATACATTGATGTGATTACAATTTAAATATATAGTTTTAATATTACGTTGGATTAACCATTACAGTTTAGTACTCTATATTTTTGGGTGGAGTTATAATGTTATATACATATTTGGAATTGGTTTGTGTATTGTAAGACTCATCCTTTTACACATGTTTGACATGTTTATGTTTTTGGTTGTTGTGTTTTTTTTACTGTATCTATCTGCTACACACTCTACATTTTTTTATATCGGTTTTGGTCTACATGTTTATACCACACTTCTATTTTGTTTCTAGATGTACTCTCTATAATTTCCCTTTCTAATTTTACCGCATAAGTTAACTGACAATCTATCACAAACTATTCTTCTTTCCTGTTTCTATCTTATCAGGAGAAACTGAGAGAGGGAGTAATTACTTAAGGAAATATATCGTGTGGGTAGAACGAGGAAAGAGAGACAATTCATATAATGCATCATCCTGGCTGTCTTAAGATTACCTCAAAATTAACATCTAGTGATATTATTCTACTTACTACCATTCTTCTCTTACTGCTCTAGCACCACAACAATTGAAGTTTTCTTTCCATCATATAAACTTCTCTCATTCTTACTTTTCACCACACGGACAACAGCTTATGACCTAACAAGAAAATGGACATCCGAATAATAGGCTAGATTTTTGAAGAGAGTGATATCATCACCCTTCAGCTCCCCAAGGAGCATAGGTCTGATGCCAAGCATCCCTGTCCCGTGCATGTCTTCCTTGTCCTTTTCATGTTTGTCTCCAGCTCTTCTCCGTGTATCTTATGGTATCCCTTTATCTTTCTTGAAACTTACCCCATCCCATTTATTATACGCATTTATATTACTGGCTCCAAACGAACTCTCGCAATCCAATTCCGCCTGACAGGATGTTGATTAATTTGTTTATAAAGTGTAATTAAAATTAATAGAAATAAAAAAATGCCATCACCCAACAACAACATAAATAATATTGTATTACAACCATCATATAAAATTTTACTCTCCTTATGGACACGAGCCACCACTAACTACACATCATGTCAATTATAAACAGAAGCCTGCAACCAACATTCACATGATCTTGCAGCCATGGTTTCTGTAGCTACTTGGGGGTGTTGGGAAGTCAGGTATTGGTAGTACCTCTGGTGAAGGAGCTGTCATGCCCTTTTCAGGGCAGCTCAGCCACCTTTGGTCCAAACCTGGCATCCAGCTCTCACCAGTGGCTCCTCGTAGCTGTCAGCATGCGACAGCGGCCACGCCACCCCCGGCAACGGCTTTGACAGGCCGGCGCTAAACTAGGTTGAGGTATGCCGAATGGTTAAGTTTTATAAACCTTCGTGAGTTAGGGTCTTGCCTACCCATGCAACTTCGACATACTGGATTCGACAGACATGCGCGAAGAAACCCACAACACTGTCTTCGAGGGTTGATCTATTCAACGCGGGCATGACGGCGATTACCAGTCAACGCTCTGTGGAGCGTTAAACTGAGCATACTGGCGAGCGCACGTAGAAAGCCCTGGTCACACCACTGCAAACACCTTACTATCATCTCCATCGTCCATTGACTTGTGTCTTGCCAACTTTACTGTGATTGTGAATAAGGACCACAGTCGGAGAAGAGTGAGGACGACGAATTTGCGCTATAAACATCTCTCTCCTCTACTATGTTCTAGATCCAAATCCCAACCTAGATTCACCCACTACTGCGCAAGTCACTTTCTTATTTTTCCATTCATTCTAATATCCACCCCACGTTCACAACAAGATCCTTTGTGGCGAGTGGGCGAGCGGCGAGAAGCGGCAAGGCCGTTTGGTACGAGCTGGCAGTCGTAGTCGCTAGACCTAACACACAGCGGCTCAAGCAATACTGTCCTTCTTCCACTTGATACGGAGCAGCAGTGGACTTACGGCAGCCCCCTGAGTGTCTGAGTGCATTCCCTCTACTTTAGGTAAAGCACTGCTGACACAGACCAATCCAGGCATAGGAACGGGGCTGAACAAAGGTGTTAGCCCTAAACTCACACAATGAGTGCCTATGCTCTCCACATTACACCTAACCAGCTTTACGCGAGCGGTTGGTGGGTACCCACTTCGGCGGTCAGACATATAAGATTAAAAAGAAAGGACAGATTTTTCTTTTTTCCCCTCCCCTCATTCTAGGTGCAGTGGGAATGTGGCGCACGTCTACTTGACAAAGACTTTAATCGCTCAAACAAGACCTGAGAGACGAACTAAGCCCTGGGTTGGGGAGAGAACTGCCAGGTACAACATTGACATAGCACACTTTTGAGTGAAACTCGACTTGCCGGCTAGGCTTGAAATTTGTGAATAAAGGGTGTCAAGAGTTATACATTCTTTTGAGAGCAGAAGCAAGGAAACTGAAGAAAGAAATGCGAGAACAGGTTTGGATTTGCAATCAAAACAGCAAGTCAGCAAGTTAGGCGTGCGGGCCATCACCAAAGGGACATAAAATAACTCCAACTCTGACGTCATAGATACCCTCTGTATCTATGGAATCTTAGAGAACAACATTGGTCCTGACCAATCATTAGCGCGTATGCACCAACTATGTGACACACAATCCACAGGAGATGTCAATGATAAGGATTTTATACACGAATGTGTTAAACTTGACAGCAGGTTCAATTGCCATCAGTTCCTAAATTTTTTGTTTCAGATAAATGCTCATCATCTTGGAGTGACTTTTACAAATTGCATTTTTGTTGTTATTCTTGATGTAGAGCCCAGACATCATCTCCTTGAATTGGACATCTACTTGAGATTAGGGATACAGACGGTTGCGTAGGTCGCTGTTAGTGTACCGATGTACCTGTGACTAATTACCTCTTTTCGTCTCTTCTTCTGCTCCAGACTTCTCTTTTCGCATGAACAAGACACTTTCGCTGTCTCACCACAAACTACCATTTTCGACTTCCACCCTCAACATGGACCTCCATGGATGCACCTCTTCGCTCTTCACAGTCATTGGCAAACCATAATTGCCTATGTATAAATTTTGTTCATTCGAGGAGTCAAGTATAAGAGACAGGTGCCTAGACATGTTTCCCTATAGGTACTCCAAATATCATGTCTATCTGGTGTCTCGAATGCTGTCTCTTATCATATCGACTCATTGTATTCTAAACTCTTAAAATTCCGTATACCATATCCATTCCCTAGTGTCGCCCCTCACAGGTGGTATAGATTTTGATAAACTTCAACACTATAACACTTGGATTGTCACCAAACTAAAGAAGACAAATACATCTCTAAAACAGTCCATTTTTTTTTTTATTTTACTGATCACATTTAGTCAGACACCGTCTTTCTTATTTCTAAATTTTCTCTCATATCTCGACTAGACTGATAGTCCAAATTGTGTGGAAACTAAATTGGAGGATCAACATCCCTATACAATGAGAATCAAGATTCTACAACACTGACTAAAGAGATCACTGGTCACTTCTCTCTACAAGACAAACAACTAATGACCTTGTGTTTGTATGACAACTGAGTAGTAACTCAGCATCTGATATGATTGTTTCAGTCAGATGTTTTATGGCACTATTCATAAAGCACTTGATCTCTCATCAAACTCTTCAAATTTTTTTAAATGATTATTTTCCACAATCTCTTACACCAAAGACAAGTACGTGAGCATTTTCTTTCAACATCAAGTCGTATGACATACGTCCAACATTAAACTATCGCCCAGATGCGGGATATATCATTAGGCTGAGTAATAAAGCAGATATGAGCTCCAAGGCTTTGCTGACAGCCATGATCTGAAAAACTTTTTACTCCTTATTCACTCAAAGCGGTCAATGTCCACAATAAACATCAGGATTCTCATTTCCCCTCCTTAATTGCACGATGGAAAAACACTAATTACTAGACGAAGGAAAACTCTATGGCTCCAACACGCTGGGCTGATGAACATTTTTAATAAATCTTGAACCAGCCATCATCTATTCAACGACGAACCATACATCCGCCTGCCTACCAAATTCCTCTAATATGAAGCATTTAATGATAGTACCAACTCTGCGGAGGAAACAAAAAAAGCGATTCGGTCAACTGTTCCTAGTGGAAAGCCCCTGGCTCCGATTCAATTCCAGTTAGGTTTATAAAGATGGCGGTGCAGTTCTGATAGAGAAACTTCATATGATCTTCCGCAAATAGTGGCAGAGTGAAACCATCCCCACAGTCGATCTCAAAGATTGCCGATTATGATCAATATACATCTAACTATAAAACGTTAAAAAGGTAATACTGCCGAACGACTGCAACAATACCATACGAGGCACTCTCTCCTTTTATCCAATCGACTGCGGGAAAGATAAACGCCGAATTCCTTTTGAATTCGCCTTACGGGCTCATCTTGACAAAGGTCTTTTACCTGAAAAGGTCAGTGTGGATCTCCTGGAAAGAAAAACGATGGAGAACCACCAGAATACTTTAGTGTGTTCGCTCTACAAGGACAGCATACAAGATATTAAATTGCAAAAACAGCACTG
Organism: Oreohelix idahoensis; assembly: GCA_024509875.1. Taxonomy (NCBI): domain Eukaryota; kingdom Metazoa; phylum Mollusca; class Gastropoda; order Stylommatophora; family Oreohelicidae; genus Oreohelix; species Oreohelix idahoensis. The sequence goes on from JAMPIV010001073.1 coordinate 538,387, forward strand.
TGACTGTATACACAGCTCGTCATCGAACTTGACAAAGGCCGTCTCGAGACACGTAGTCACGTTAGAGAGGGTCATATGGAAGATCATGGCAAAAATAACGGCTGCCCAAAAGGAAATTTCTAAATCACAATAGTGGCATCGTCAAAATCTGCATGATGCGAGCGAGATGCAGGCTAGAGTTCAGGATAAAATCGTGTGAGTATCTACAGAGCCTTTCCCTCGTCCTCAAATCGGAGTTAAACAACAAAGGGTCGCGTACTTGCACAACGACTCTGTTACAGATAGTCATGTGTTCTACCTGCAGCTATGCTGACTGATGCTTTCATGAGCACGGGGGACACTCTGGATTTCATACGACATTAGGTTATCGTTTTATTGATGGAATACAAATTATTTAACCTTTAGGAGGCTTCAGAGCAAAAACCATGGGTGCAAATTCCACACACCCATCAGATATCATCCTGTTTACACTGATGATATCTGTGCCCATCAATGCTGGCTCAGAGGCTGATTCTGCCAGCACCACGCTCTGGATAGATTTCCTCAGAAGCGCTGCGCTCAACTTTGGGGCTTAACCATCAACACGGATGGAATAAACAGAATATCATTGTAACCAACAAGCTCCTCGGCCACAGTTTATACTCGAGCTCAGATCATACAAGGTTATATAAATGGTGAGAAATATGAATGTTGTGAAATCAGATTCACATATCTTTGTAGCATCACTATCTCCATGAAACCATTTGTCATTGATTGATGAGGTTGTAAAACAACCAGGATCTCCAAAGCCAGCAGCACAACATTGGGCGCAGACTATACACTCAACGTTTGGATGAGCAGTCGTATTAGGGGGGGGGGTGGGGGGGGGCATTTAGTCTAACAGACAAAGTCTGAAGGGTGTACAACAGAGCTGCGCGGTGCTTCCCAGATGCTATCTATATATGCGCCATGGTGAAAATCATGGACTGTATACAGGCGCCACGTACTAGAAGGCTAAAACCACTTACCATACAAAGTCTGTTCTCACAGGAAAATAATGAGAGAAAATTCACAAATTGGCAAGACAAATCCCGGATATCCAGCCGTTTACTTTACAGAGCTGTTATCCTAGCATCTGATACTATTATCTGATGCAGTCACAAGATTTTCGATGGGCAGGGGTTCATGTAAGTCCGATGGGCCCAGACCATCGACTGCCAAAGATACGCCTTTTATGGTAGATTAGTAGGACCGGGATTTAGGGGTATTGTATGAAGGTGAGAATTACTAAATGTAATGTATGAGGCCAAGCTGTAAGGCTCCTGAGCATAAAATTGTATTAGTTTGTGGAATTGTCAGAAGAGAAGGCCTTTCTGCTACCATACTACGACCTCACACATAATTTTTTTTGTGTTTTTTTGTAATGAATGTGGCTATGTAAAATGTCTAGGGTTATGATGTGAGTGTGGTTGATTAGTTTAAAATACGCCCCACAGATAAATTAAGAAGACTAATAATTCCTTAAACAAATGTTTAAAATAACACTGAACTAACTCACGTGTGTAAAAATTTGATATAAGACTAATAAATAGAATTATATTTTACAATTTAAGTTTTGTTCTGGATCTGGATCAAGTTTTATCTGTTTGACCAGAACTTAAAAAAAAAAGAGATTTAGAAATTATGAAAGAAAATGGCATGGAGACATTGTTACATATTATATCATAAATGAGCACATAGTGTCTGTACAATATAATAATGTACTCTAGAAACAAGGTTAGATATTATATTTATTACAGAAATGTTCTAGTAGTACCATCTACATTGGTGGATAAGTTCAGTGTATTGGATGCTGTCTTTTGGGGTGTGCCTCATCCACAACTGTCCTATATACTTGAACTAAACCAACATGTGGGTCCACGAAAATTAGAAGACATCGCAGGAAATCTCTATTATGGGAGTTCTTAAGTAACTAAAGAGGTGCTTGCGTGAAAGTCCAGCACACACCAGGAAGTAGCTACACATCATACTCAGATAGTTGTAGCATACTGGTGGCTGGAATACATGTTGTCCCACCCTCTCCGTCCTAGGCGGGGTCAATTAATAGGAGGTACCTCGTGATCTACATAAACACACGAATACTGGGCACAGATACACTCGAGTAAGATAACCAACCAACAGTTGAAGTAGACACAACAGCCTTGCTTTAGTTGACGACCAGAAACTCGCGCTCTGCAAATGTCTTTGTGCAATCATAGTAACTCGGGCCATGACTGCACTCCAAAATTTCTATTCTCTACTATCTAACGACACGTCGGACAACCAACAGCTGACACAACCAACCACATCATACACAGACAGGACCCAGATCTCTCTGACACCAATACAGCACACATTTTAACCATTGGCTGGTTTTTTACACCTAGTCAGATATGATCCTACCCAGACCTATAGATCCCTGAAAAATGATTTATTAGTTATCCGGCCCTAAAAGAGGATAGGTAATATGTTGTCATTATATCTCAACACTCTGATCTGTCCTTCGCAAATAATCCTTGCATGGAGTTTATGTAAACATATTGCATTGTGTACCCTAGACCCTGGACACTGACTAGGGCGGAGGGGTCCTAAGAAGCAAAATCCCCTACTTGTTTGTAAGCTGAGCTAGATTTCGATATAAGTGGACAGTATCAAATCACATTCGAAACATTTAAACAAATAATTCAAAATATGAACATAAGGAAAATAAATTTCAATCTATACCAGATATGAATAAAATCTAACAACAGAAATGAAGCTAGCAAAACTCAAAAGCTGAGCTGCTGGCTATAGTATAGTCTGGCGACCCTGTAATTTAGATTCACTTTCTATCCTTTCTATACTGTGGAAATTTCACCATTTATTGAGGAAATCACTATAGCAACCACAGTGGTCCCCACCAATATGATCACTCAAACTGAACAACTCATTCTGCCTGTTTGTCGAAATTGAGACCTGTCCTTCCAATCTCCTTTCCTCGCTCGTCTGAAGCGATCGGCCGAAACTATATGTCTGTGGCCACAATCACCTAGTTCCACTGATCGTCCAATCACTGCACTCCTAGGTTTATTTTCAAAAATCTCTCAAATTTCCTACACCCTAAAGGAAAAGTCATTTCAGCTTTCATGCTTCAGTATCGAAGTAATGGCAATTTTTTATCCTCGTCGTCCGCTCAACTGACTCTTCCGTTTCTTATTTTTTTTTTATTTTTTTTTTTTTATTTTACAATAAACGTACTTTTGATTTTTTGAATCCAAACCTTTCTTTCCTCATCCCCTCCAACATTTTTGGCGTTAAAAGTTATTTTTTATGGTATAAGACACAGCTCAGACCACAACAATGTCCCCTTCGCTTTCCCTAGCAAAGTAGTAAATTTGAACAACACCATTCGTCTCAGAGGTCGTTGTTTTATTTTGGTGCAAAAATCGACAAAACTTTTTATATCCAAACTTTACAGTCATGTCCGCTGATGTGAACAACACTAGTCATTTTGTCCATTCATCTTCCCACAATATTTTCTAACCGTCTGTAAAATTAAAGAACATATTAATGTTTCACATCTCCTAAAATCCAATTGGTTCAGAATGGGCCACTTACCGGCAGCTAATTTTTATATTTCCTAACATTAATATTTAAGAATAAAAAGTTACTTTTTTAAATTTTGTAATAATTTTATCGAACATCTGCGTTTTAAGAGTTCTTTACAGGACCGCTGAATTCAAATCAACAGGGCTTAGGTATCGCAAAAGCTTCCATTCCAGGACCTCGTGTCACTTTGGGGGACGTGGAATTTTTCTACTTTCTCCTCCACCCCAATCCACATTCCCCCCCGAATTGCGTCTCTCTTACGACCTGACCAGTACTCATCGGACGCAATACTTCAGTCCTATATTTTTTCCCTTTTATCCGCCGTTGTCACACACTCCTGTCTATAGAATCTATTTTATGAGGGTGATGACCATTCCGCTGAGGTCGTGGCGACACAATCGTAATCTATCAGTTACAGCCTATCGCATCTATTCATGCGTTTTTTAATATCCCTTACATCAGTTATCTTTGGAGGTAATTATATATTTACACCGTTGATTCTCTTGCAATTTTCACTTACATTACTCATCTTATCCCCACTTGAAAACATGCCTATGGCAATTTTTCCAAAAACAGCGGATACAACATAGGTAAAAATCATTACTCCTTCACGGTCTGCCACTATATACTTACTAAATTTTATATGAGAATCACAGGGTGCCGACGAGGTGAGGCAAAAATCTGCTAAACCGTACACATTCACTTTCTATCTACCCCTTGGGATATATTTGGGTATACTGAGAAGTAACTTGAAAAAAGTGTTTAGTAATTGGCAAGTAAAGAGACCTCTACGCTCGGCAATTCTCTTGCGTTTTCATTTCAATGAGATTCTTAGCCTAGTAAGATAGAGATATTACTAGAGGCGGTCTTGATGGGGTCCGTCTCTCACCACAAAAAAGCGAGTTTCCTACAACCATAACAGAACTAGAATTCTCTTCTAATAAACTCTCTCATTGGCTATCATGCCCATTAATAAATAAGCGTCTAAACATTCTCTTTTTTCGAGGCCTTGATGGGTATTATCCTTGTTTCGCACCTTACATTCATAGTTACGTGACTTCTGACATAAAGCGCGGACGTGAGGATTCCTATTTGGCCCCATCAGTTATTAATATAATGTATGAAAAGAGATTTGATCTTTGCAACAAAAGCCCCACCTGTTAGTCCTACCAATTACTGTTTCGTAAACAGGTTTCTTTAAGACAAAAGTCCCTGTGATACCAAATCATAGCGCAGGTTATGCAGAATAAGAAGCGTACTTGCTAGTCGTGAAGTATTCAGAGAGTTCCTTATCTAACATCATTCTTAGGACAAATCGCATTGAACGCTAGTTTCAACCACATTGTGCAATGTATTGCAAGTTTCCAACATTAGATTATTGATCTACTGCAGTTATCCCTTTGCGAGAGTCCAGATAGACTAGTCAGGAGGTGAGCATCAAATAGCGTTAAATAATTCTTGATCGTAGTTTACCTTGTGATTAAGAATAGTCCACATAAACGTAACTCCAAATATATCGCGCGCATCGTGCCTTTTTTTTGTTTTGCGGCCTAAGGGTAGCTCTTCCTGCAGTATTATTTTCCCAAGTTCTTCGATCTACTAGGAGTCATTAGGGTCTCATAACCTCTGTATATATACAGTGTGTGATCCCCGCGAATTTCCAACTCGTTTGACATATCACTACAACATTTTTGTTTGTCTGGCCTAGCACCTTCCGATTTAAGCTCTTCGTCGGCTCCCGCAGCTCTCATCTAATACATTACACATCTCTTATTAGGCTATTTTCGATATGGTGTTTCTTCGAAGATGTCCTGCGTGTGACTGTGGCGCGTACGACGAGAACTTCATTTTTATCACTCCATGAGAAAATTCGTGATATTATCAATCGTGAGTTAAATTCCATCTAAGGTGGTCGATCCTCACAATTCATTTCTTATTGAGACGCAACTATCCATCTCTTCTGACAAACCACACTCGGAGTCCAATCTCATTTTGGTCTTATCAAATCTCCTAATGGTAGACCAACTAAACACTTGAAATTCATAAATGGTCCAGTACCGTGTTAAGGTTCTAAACACACCCCAGATGCTACTCAGCCAAATAATAGACGTCCGTAGCTAAGTCTTCAAAGACTTCATTCGGTCTTCACTCTTGGAATCCTTGGGATAAATGAGCACACTGTTACTAATGTATACTCTCAATAATCCATACCTTTCTTGTATAAAGTATTTTTTTTTCCCTCTGTTCCATTCCCCTGGCAAATTAACTGTTTTGTGAGTCTGGTCTAATAACTGCACGACATCCATCTTGTCCCCTTTCTGTTACGTTTATTCACAGTTTCCCTGTAAATCTCTATCACAGTCTGTAGGTCCCCAGACGTGTTTTTCCTCAACCAAAACGACACTAGAACAAAAAGATGATTCACTGTGCGAAATAATCCCCTCCTTCAACAAATAACCTTAAATACTCTATTTCTTTCTATTTCTTCCTCAATGCCTTCTCCTTCACACTCTCCTCGCTGCAATCGGAATAGATATAAGGCCTCTGCATCAGAGATTGGAGAGAGTTTAAGAGTCATCTAAACTCTTACGCAGTTATCAATGTTCATAACCTGTATGACAAGAATTATGAAGTGGCCTCGGAGTTTTTATTCTGTTAATGACATCTATGCATGTTCAACGTCCCGAAACCTGTTGAATCTCTCTCACTCCCCTCTGGTTTTTTTTTAGTCAGGTGCTGGGTGCTGACTGACATTGACCTGCTGCTTGCTGGTTTCACAAGGACTTGTAATGAGTATCTTACAATAAAATTGATGGTTGAGTGGGGTTCTCTTTCTTTTTGCACTGCGCGTTAGGGCATATACAGAGCCAAGCGTCAACTAAGAGTGGGTGCTTTCACTGCGAGTGGTCTGTCCAAGATCCTTCCTTATAAAACCAGGTCCTTACCCCCCCTCCCCCATCCCCCCCCCCCTCAACCCCCCCCCCCCCCCCCCCCCCCCCCCCCCCCCCCCCCCCCCCCCCCCCCCCCCACTTCTCCTTGGTTTTCCCCTGATAATAAACTCTTCTTTCGACCCTTCCCAATCTGTGTCAATTGTATAGTTTGTTCCTACGACACCTATTATCTAGAACACAGTACTTATTGTGACCTTGACTCCATTACCAATTTTTTCCTGGATATAATTATATATACTGGTCTTCTCTCGATGGTCGAAGTTAGCAAGCATGACACCCTTCTACTCCTAGACTGCGTCCAGTGTCCCTGTCCCTTGGCCTTCCTATTAAAATAATGCCTGACCAATGTTTCTTCCTGCGCTTGACTTCAAATTATCTCTATCATTTGCCAGTTTTCCATCACAGCTTTTCCAAACGATCTATCAATAACCGTGGTACAGTTTTCGTTCACAATATTGAGATACTGATGCATGAGGTAACTCTCGCCTCTCTTTCCTCTTCCGCCTGATCTCATCGTGACTCAGGTCAGTCATGTCACTTCTAATACAAGCTTCTACAAGGACCTTTTAATTGGACCTCTGTCCATAATAGCAGGACAGTATTGCGTGCCCGAGAGCCCATTCACGGTTTGAACAACTCTATGCGTCGGATACCCTTCCACGTCGTTACCGCGCATACATCAATGCAGGTCAGGGCACGGAAATCGATATCCCTATCAGACTATCCCGGTTCTTTTTTTCGTCTAGCCATGCACAACAGAGCCAACGGGCTTTTCTCTAGAGAAATAAGAAATGCGTAGACGTCTCTGCCCGTTTAGTCTAACCTCTCTATCACCTCCTGTATCCGCTTCACCTTTGCTTATGATGGTACGTACTATGACATCATGAAAGATTGTCTCTGCAGCGTTAGAAAATTAGACTTAATAATACCTCTCTTCGTTAGTTCAACTTCCCCATGTGAACTGAGATCCATTATCCGTTCAAGATTTTGATGCGTGGAATCTCTAGTAATCTAGGGGTGTAAATATTGTGAGAGTAGTGCACTCTGCTCACACATGTTTTGAATCAATTGATGGCTAGGGCTACCGCGCTCCTCCCCACATTAGAACAAGTTTGTCCACCAGAGTAGGATGTAACTGTTTCCTCATCTTATGGTGGTCGCAGAGTGTGAGGATATGGTCCTACAATGATCCACACTGCAAACCCTCTCAAAAGGTTAGTTCCCACTATGGGCATTTACCCCTAGAGTTGCAGGAGCAGCTTTGTATCCAGTGCTTTGGAGCTAATCCACCCTTTGATTGCATTCTCAGGGCATGGGATAAGCTTTGACACTCATCGTTCTTTCATACTTTATATCCTCCGGTTCTGTATTCTCAGACTGGCCAGATAGTAAAGTGACAAGCTATACGCTGCGTCCTGTGCGAGCGATGATTCCCCATGCTGTGACCACTGAATTCCTTGGAATCGCGTGGTAGCGCGATGCCCGAGTTAGCCATCACTTAGATATCTATATTGGAAGTGGGCAATAAGAAACAGCACTGGTTTTGCGTGACCGATTTGTTAAGGCTAGTTCCAGGGACATCCTCTTCACAGAGTCCGGCCTTTCCTGTAGTAAGAGTTTGTTCTTCATGAATATATTCCCCACTTGCTCTTTTGGAGCAGGTGTGTGGTGGCATAATTGGGCTAGCACTATTGTTTTTAAAACAGGGCTAGCTCATGCCTTGAGTGTCTAACTATCCTCAGTACTGCGCCCTATCATCTAATACTTCCTGTTCTGGGATGAGCATTTGATTAGGTTCACACTTCTTCCTCCATTTGTCTTCAGGTGCATCCTTGGTCTGCACTGTCGCCATGATCAACAGCGTCTTTGTTTCTCGGAAGTAATACAATTAACCCCCATAGAAGGTCGACGTATCTACACCACGACATCCCTCCAAGAGGGAGTCAGAGTTAGTAGATTGACGCGTTCATCTGATCACTGCTGCTCCTGAGCTTTCTCCTTCCACATAGTTAACGAAGTTTTCAACCAGTTATCTTGCACGAGGCTGGAAGCATGTCGATGAGTGGTATGTCCCTATAGTCGCCCGACACTCTTGAGTATTTTCTACACTGTTTCTGTGTGTATTACTGACTCTTGTGGTCCACTAGGCTAGACTTAGGCAGCGCATAGAGGCTCAGTTGATTCATATATCCACCCCCCTAAACCTGTATCATAAGGGCACAAACTCGTAGTTTTCTATGGACCACGACCCAGACCTCATTACAAATATTGAACATTCCTCACTAAACTGAGGGCTGCGTGATGATAAGGCATTCCTGTTCGTGCCCTTAGGGATTATACCTATTTAATCACTCTTATGCGTACACCCCGACTTCATCAGTGAGGCCAGGCAATGTGTTTTGTATAAGGTTTCCTTCTAAGACAAAATTCATGTGTGATGTATTATGGTTATCCTTCTTGCAACCATTTACACCATCTTTTTCCTTGGATTCAACAGGTTTTCTATCATTGAACTTTTGGTCATTGAACTGTGAGTTTCTGTCTAGCGATAGTGTCATTTCTTTAGTCTAATGGAAAGAACCGCCTTTCTCAAAGTTTTGTCCTACTTAACTTTATTTCCCTGCTCTCTCTTATATTTATACCAAATTTTATTAAATTGCTGTGGAGCTTTAAAATTGTCTATGTGCTTCTTTTAGCACCACTTACCTCTGCCTGACGGGGGGAGCTGACCCTCTCTGATACTCTCTCATCAGCATGACATTACAGTGAAAAATTGCCCCATGACCCAACTATTCTCTGCAAAGCCCTTCTGTTCATTCCATGATAGCAAATATATTCTCATCCATGTCAGTCCATCGTAGCCATGGACTCTCTCCATTACTGCTCAAATCATCATGATCATTAGATCTTTAAGAGATCTTGGGTCTTATTTTCCTTCCCCAGCATTAGCCGTTCCATTTTACTCCACCAATAGGTTTCTAGTCTAAGCAGTTTAAGGTATACAGGGAATTGGTGGTATCGATAACACGATTTCTCTAAAAAATCACCCCCAGACTAACAGTTTTTGGCATTTTTCCTCATAAATTTTTCTTACATAAAGATAAATTTCACCATTCTTCTCGTACCTTTAATAACACAAGATCCAGTGTGCTTTAAAAACAAACCCCATGTCATAATTTGCGTCTTGGTCTTTTCACGTTTTTTTGAGTTCTTCTCCCTGTTCATTTTTAGCAAAATACTTCATGAAGAAAGTACCTTCTACCTCAAGTCCCTGTGATGATAGCTTTAAACTTCCACCTCTCTTCTCTCTAGAAACAGGGCCATGATGTAGCCTTATTTAACCTCAAGAAACTACCCATAAACGCGTCCATAGAGGTACCACCTCTAGGTGTCATCGTACTTTTTTTTCTCTAAACTAAAATGGTCAAAATGAAAAACCCCAAAATATTCTGAGTTTGATGGCCTCCCTAGACTGCTATTTGGCGGTAGCATACTGAGGCAAAAGGGCTTGGCATAGGCACCATTTATAGGGGGGCGCTGAGCCTTCTTATCACAGTCCACCCCTCCCTTTCATTCGTAATTAGTGCCTTCCAGCTTAAGCACCTTCCACATCTTTCTGCTAATATCGTTGCTCCCTCTGCAACAGCTCACATTCTATCTTCTCAGATAATTCGAGCTTACGGACATCTCAGTCAAAACCTCATCTATCTTAGCTTCTCCTGCCGTTCCTCTTATCTTGACTGTCGTTTAGTTACACATCTGCCTTTCGCTTTTCAGATCCATAGTCAATTGATAGGCTCCTCTATTCTTCTGTCCTACCTTTGAGCTGTCGAGTTCTTTCTTCTTTTGATCTCTTCCTGTCTCTCCCTTTGTTATATATGCGCTGATCGATTAGCCTCTTTTCTTCCATGAGCTCTCATAGCTCAGCAACCTCGTTACTTACACATCACAGCCATCAATTTTCAGAAATCTCTTTTACTTTCGGTCCAGCTAACTTTCTATCATCCCTTTCAATATACATTCTTATCACATTTCAGCACCTGTATACATATTGAATATTAATTTTCTTGATCAAGCGATTGATTTCACACCATCCCTATCGTTATCCTCCTGGTAGGCTGTCAGCACTGAGGTTCGAGCAGGCTGATCGGAATTTTGCTTGAGCTTCGCCCAACCTTTTTAGAACAAAATATAGGGGGGGGGAGGGGGGGGGGGGGGGGATATATAGGGTAATAATACAAGCTAGAAAGAAAATCTCTACCCTAGTAAATAGTACAACTAATTACTTGTCTTTATAGACTGAAAGTCCTAACCTATTTCCTATAACTAACCAGTTAAACTAATTTAATTATCACATGGCTGTTGAAGAATTCATCACCCAACTTTTATTCTACCCTTTGCCAGGGGTATCACTTAATTTTAAAGGGAATTTCACAACTTTATTCCCCTAATTTTTATATCTCCCCACCTATTTTAAACCAGCATACGGCAAGCTAAATTGAGCAAACCTAATAACATTACTTTTGATACGACTAATTATCCCGGCAAACGCGGATAACACCGACCCACATCAAATGTAGTGGGCTTATGAGGGTATCGAGCGTAACTGAACATGGTGATATTACTAAATGTAATGTATGAATATACTCTTAGCCTGTGAAGGTCTCCTGAGATATAAAATGGTGCTAATTGTGAATTGTCTCAGAAGAAGCTTTCTTACTACCTACTTAAAAATCAGTACGACCTCACACCTTACAAATATTTTTTTTCTTTCTTATTGTAAATGCGAATGTGGCTACGTAAATGTCTAGGATTTATGATGTATGGTAAGTGTAGTGTAGATAGTTTATAAATACAAACAAAAAAATAACCCACAGATACACATTAAGAACAGTACTAATAATCAACATTACAATTAGCAGCAATGTGAAATCATTTGAGGAACACATATCACTGCGAACACATAACATCACGGTGTGTAAATTTTTGAAATAGAGAATTTATACATTAACATTACTTTATTTTGTTCTGGATCCCAAGTTTTATGATTGACCTCTAAACTACTTTTAAAAAAAACAAAGAATTTAGACAATTATGAAATAGAAAAGCATGGAATAGCGTTAAATAATAATATTGCAAGACGTGGTACATATATATCCCAGAGTTACTACAAAGACTATCTTAGTTTTATTAAAATATGAGTGTTCATTAGTAGTCATCTACTATCTGCGGAGAGCAGCTAGTAGTATGTTTTCTGTGCTGGATGGTGGTGGCGTCCTCATCACACCTGTCCTATATTGTGACTACACAGTGTGAGTACATCATGTCAAAATTGCGGAATTATTATGCGGGGTATCTAGTAACCATTCTTCAAAAGGTGTTGGAGTGAACTCCCACAGACCAGACGGCACACATACAATCTTGAAGAAGTAGCTCTGGTGCTTGAAATCTGGTTGTTCCCAACTCTACCGTGTGCGGCAATAATAGTGGTCTCTGTCACAAACGTACATGCAACAGATACACTCGAGTAAATCTCCAACTGAATAGACACCAGCCTTTGGATGACGACTGAAACTCACGAAGCTCTGCAATCTATTTATGTTTTTAATATTCTCCGCCGCGATACTTCCTGTTAATTTGCCCCCTCTCATTGCTTCCTGTCTCGCTCAAACTAATTTAATAGTATTTTATTAATTTGCTTATTCCAAGACTATATTTTTCTATAGTAGTCAAAAAATTACAATTCTCACCCACGTCTGGACACAACACCCTGACACACAATCAACACAATCATCACAGACAGGTCAGATCTATCTCTGACCAATTACACAGCATTTAGCCCAAGGATAGTGTATTTACATTCAGATAATTGTCCTCCCAGCCACTATAGATACCTGTTAAAATATACATTCTATTATTAGTTTTATTGTTTATTGAGAGTTAAAGTTTTCATCTCTCCCTACACATATGTGGAGTATTAGTAAACAGTCGTGTAAATGAATATGCATTTCCAATAATTTCTACTTAAGAATTACACATACATGATAAATTAAATCTACCTTTGAAACTTTCCTCACCCTTGTTTATAGTACGCTATTTAAGGAGAGCTCTAATCAATTTTACGTATTGGCTCCAAAGACCATCTGACACACCTTTGGCGAAGCCTAGGTGGTCTAGTGAGTCAAAATCCCTACTTTGTTCTTGTAAAGTGCTAGATTTCGACTATGGAGTCTATGTATCAAAATACACGTTCGAACTATTAAAACAACTAATTCAACAATATATCCGCCCAAGACAAATATATTTCAATACTGTTCTATCCAGACATCTAGTATTGGTTTCCTTATCGAAAATAATAAAAACAAGTGACAAAACAACCATCTACAAAACTTGAGCAAAAACTACATGATAATCTTGAGCCTGCGTTGCGCTATAGTAATGTCGTTACATTACTTCCTTTACCTTGAACAATTTATTTCACTCTCTTTCTTCTTATGGAAATCACCTGTACACTTTTAAAATACTGGTCTCTTATTCTCAATCAGAACCTATTGATGGAATACCCCTAACATACTCCCACGTCTAAGCGCCGAATCCGAATATTCGCCTCTCTATTCTTGTGTGCCAAAGATTCACACATGCCATATGTGTTTATACTCATCATATCAATCTACATTATCTTACTTGTTAAGGATTCTATTTTTGTATAAATCTCGAACAAAACATCTGTTTATCTACGCTTTTTATTTTTTGTAACACACTGCATGTCTATATCAGTTATTATGGATCATTCGAGTCACAATTCTTTTGACATTATTTCAGGTTCTACAACGTTATGAGAGATTCTTTTTTATTTCATATGTTTATTCTCATTCCAACGTCATCTACCATGCGTAATTGATTCTCACACAATGACAAAAAATATCTACTAGAACTTTTTGAACCACCTTTCTCATTCATCGCCTCTCCAAAATTTTGTGTCAGATTATATTAAATTAACACTATCTACTCTTTGTAGACACCGACCAGAGAAAATTTGTATACTGCATCCTCGTCTTTATGACTTTATGCAGGCTTATAATTACTTGTTAAGTACTTTCTAATTTATGAGTACTATTTGTATTTTTAGAAGTTCAAACAAGCTATCAAACAGCTGAATGGCAGGTGTCCGCCCCTTCATCGAAACCATGAGACTCTCTAAGTGAAAGGAGGGGTGTCGTTGGAGCACTATTGAGTTCAGTAACAATTCACACATAAGTGTTTTAAAAAATTATCTTGACAAAGTGTATTTAGAGATGAGAGGTGAGAGTCCAAGAAATATAAGACCAAAGAGTAGTACATACTAATGTTTCTGAAAATTCTCGCACATTCATGTGAGTAGAGGGATATGTCCTAAAAAACTTTAAGGGATAACGCCCTTCGTGAAGTGATAGGGGATATGACATGAAAATATCTTGAGTTTTGTTGGCATACGAGAATTGGAGATGACTTGCATGAGGACTATTGATGTACGAGTTAAGGAGAGAACCTTATGATCTTTCTGTTGAGATCTGTTGGGTAATAATAGAGATACTCTCGAGTATTCGCCTTAGTAATCTGTCTTCATGATTATTACTATATCTTTGTCCACATCACTTGATGGTTTTATGAAAAAAGGAAAAAAAGAATAACCTTGTCATTATAATATATATCTTCTATGTGTGGGTTTTATTTATGATTCTTCTTTTTACACTAGAAGGCATTATCATCAATCACATTAACAGGTGTGACCATTGATTTGAGTCTTTGGAGAGATTGTGATTATCAAAATGTTCTTCACTCGAGTTACGAGGATGTGTACAGGTAGGTGTATCAGTTTTAAAACATATAAATTGATTCCGTATAGATCTTTTATACCCAGATAGGTTTCAGAGTTTAAATTGTGTGCTGTTCTGTTAAAAGCGGAATAAGAATATGACAATATAAAGCAATACGTATGAGGGCGTATGTTAATTATGATAAGTATTTTTAAAACAACACATCACAACAGTCCTTTTGTTTTGTCTTAAGGAAAATATACTATGTTTTACCTTTACATCGCTTAATCACAGTAAACAATCTCATATAATCTCTTCATGTATTGGCTAATTATTCTATCTTTTTGTCGATCCATAACCTACAACATTATGTGGTAATAATCAAACCGTACTTTATTCTTATACTGGCTCCCAGGTCTCGACATTTCCCTTGGCCTCATAACAAGGGTGATAAAGGTCGTGGTTTATTTATTTGCCCTTTTGACGTTACGGCTACAAATACTGTATTGCCTTATTTCATTGATAGCATAAAAAGCGTTTCTTATTCCCCTATAAGAGATATGATCGACCTTTGTGTTTCCTCTCCACACCTATTACTCATGGCGTGAGCTTTGTCATCTCAGTCCATTCAACGAGTTACATACGGAGGATAAAAGAGAATGACATTCGAATATGGCGGATCACTCATGGGCTTTGTGAGTGTTTTGATATATGTATGTAGACATCGGTTGAAACTTTTTGATAGTTGTCGAGCTAACTCATACAAAACCAGTTAGGAGCTAATTTTTATATGTAATTTTATTCTCTCTCACACACACCTCTAGAGCTACAATCTCAGTAGTGATCAACTATCCACATATATTAGTATGGATTTGCTTTGTAAAATTTTCAAAGGCAAAGTGTGTTTCTTTATTATATAATTAGTTGTTCTTTTGGTTCCTTTTATGCGTGGATTTTTTGGTTTAGTTTTAATTGAGGTAGTTTCCAGAGTGTTATGAGATGCGATGAGGCAACCAATTAGTGAGGGGTTACGTAATAATCGGTCCAAAAATATCTTAACTAGCTTACAGCTAACGCTCTATGTTAATTGAGAGTTTCGGCTTGTGTTAAGAAGTGTTAATATTTTTTTTTTAGAAGGACATTCTATCAATTGACGGATTTTTCTCATAGCTCATCAAACTCACCGTGATTTCTTGCAAAGAGGGTAAATGTCTGATTTGGCTGATCGAGTAGGGTTTGTAGAGAAGTAAGAGACTAAATTCATACTGTAAAAGGAATTGTATTCTTTTTCGTGCGACAATCAGATCAGAAACATTGTTCTTTGATAGTGTTACTGTGGATATTTTCCATTGGGCAAGCAAAATGAGCCGGCAGTACGCTGAGTTTTATCTTTGCGGTTTAAAAATAATTAATCTCTATATATTCTCAACAAAATAAATATTCATGAACAATCAGCTGTCAAATACCCCATTACACGATTAGTGGTCATCTCGGTTATTAACCAACCAGGTCGGGCCAAAATTCACATAAACCATTCTATATCGCCCATCTGAACATAAGGATATAACATGTCATTAACCGTAATAGCTACCACAAGCACAATATAAATTGTCACAAGAAAAATAACTCAATCACTCAATTACGTACTCTTCACATATTCAACAGTAGTTATAGTCGCTGGGAGCACGAAAAATCCAACTGTGATAAATATCACTATCTAGTCGAATATCACGGCATTAAAACCAACTAAAACTTAATAAAATAATTCAGGAACCATAACTAAGTCCAAAATCAGAAAAACTGGCGTATTCTCTATATCTAATTAAAAATGTCTTAATTTACATATAGAGCCAAATTCTATAAGTATACATCATCGAATCTCATCCATACAGAAACCTTCAAACTTTACACTACATCGATCCAATGACCCCCTAATATTACAAATCTCCCATCTGCAATTCCTTGCACTAATATAATCCCTTCCATTAACAAAAATTATGCTCTTACAATTAAAAAATCATTTCGACTAGACTACCCTCTTCAGCTTGCTGATTCCTCTGTAGCCTAATTATTTAACTTGATTAGCTTCCTTAACTCAATAAAACTATAACAAGATTCTATTTCACGACGTAATCGATTTCAAATGCAAAAAATACAGAACACTTCCCGCTGTTCAGTCATTTCGCGTCTCATCCCAGAGAATTCAAACTTCCCGATAAATCTATTGTTTTTTCACTTCCCCAGAACATTTATTTGTAGGAACATTATCTCACATAAGTAGAAACGTCTCTCTGCATTAACAATAAAGATACTGTCGAGTCCAGGGAGTAAAAATAATCAAAAACTAAAAAAACCAAACCTAATTTTTAGCACAAGACGGCCTTGTTCGAATCTGAACAATAATGGAAACCCACTGCACTCTTCTAAATCTTCACTTGACTCTCAGTAATATGTGTCACTTATTCGTTTATACTCCTACATACATATAATACCCTAGACAAACGCTCCAGACATTTTTTTTTTTCCAGCACGCGCTAGTAATTGCATTATTCCGATGCTGTTATTGATACTCATCTATACATAGCAGATATCAATATGCGAACATCCTAAAAAGAAAATAAAAAAAAAAAAAAAAAACATGTGGGTGACGACTGATATACGCTATCTGACTCTACCACCAATATACTAACAGTATATAGATCAACGTCCAGCAGATGGTTAACAATGGTAATGACAGTAACCAAAAGGATCAACGTAATACGCGCTGATCATGAGAAATATAGGAAGGGGTAAGATCTTAAAAAAAGGAAAAAGAATTAGTTTGCTGACATTGTGCTGGTATGCACTACATAAACGCTTTTGATTTTAACCTAATAGCTGATATTGCGTTGTAACGGTCACTAGAATAATCTCCATCAATTCGACTTGAAATCGCGAACACAACATCTTAATTCCTCAACTACTTAAAGTGTAGTACCATACTACAATGGCAATAAGTGTAGCAATTTAAAACCATATTATGGATATTTAAGACATTACTCATTATAATAGTATCATGAAGGCTTCAATCTACTGAAACCTATGTTGGACCCTGGTAACTCGCAGTGATATCAATAACAGTAAGGGGAATATCAGTAACTAAATTAAAAGCTTACATTAACTTATTATCACTCCTACATAGCTATCTTTTCAAATTAATAATTGAGTTTTCAACAATTAAAACAATGTCCTATACAATTAATTAATACATTTTATCATATTAACATAAAATCCTATATAAACCCTAATTCAAGAATTATCCGATTACCCATGATACAGACTATCCTCTTTTACATACATCACTCTTACTATGCTGACACTATCCCTATATGCATAGTATCAACAAAATAATTATACTCCTTCATTCACCTCACCATGAATAGATCGCACACATAAATACGTATTATTGTATCTCTACCAACAATGTGAGCATCTACTTCACTGTACTATTAAGATTCTCAAATTACGTTAAATCATAAAAAAAATACGCATGAATAAAAGTATATTTAGAACATAACTACTAACAAATTTGATCCTCAATAGTTACAAAGTCATTAACCTCCTCACAAAGAAAGCATATCCCAAAATAATCAAAAGAAAAAAATAAACCACCTACCTTTATTAATGATCCCCATCGTAATCTATATACCCTCCATTTATTAAAATACTGATTATTTCAACACAGACAGTACTATACCTAAATTCAATACCATCTACTATCCTATTTTTAAGCTTAAAACATCCTAATATTCTATAAACCAAAACAATTCTATAACAGGTCCATATAATACAATTCAACCTACTATCATTACTCATATACCTTATTCTATCTTCCTCACCAACAAATACAAACTCCATATAAACCTCTCAATAATTTTGTGAGAGACAATTAAATTAATACAATCCCACAAACTATACGTGAGAGTTATCCTCATTTCTTATATTTATCAAAAAATAGAAAACTCATATTACAAATTCAATCAATAAATCATATTCCATACTAATAATAATAACAACAATTGATTATCCAAATCAATATACACAAATAATATATCTCTCATTTAACAACTAGCTGTTGGGACATATAACAATAATCCACATATTAACTAATATCCTATCAAAAACTGGAGACGCCGCAGAGAGCATAGTGATTGTTAGTAGTTGAGAGCAAAAAACTCAGATAAATAACACTCATGTCTATTCGAATCTCTATCAAATTATATTAAAAAATAAATACATCCCTAATAACTAACTACACAAAAACAACAATACTATATCAAACTCCTCATACACAATTAATCTCTCCAACAAACACACCTCAATAACCACAATAATTTATCGAATATAGACACCCAATTCACCCATAATGGGTTCTTAAATTCAGACAAACAATAAGCATTCTGGGAAAAAATACATCACCAACCCTATTAACATTTGAAATGTATGGCCATAAAAAAATAACGTGATTCATCTGATATTTCTCTCCACCCTAACAACAACTCACCTACTCCCCTCGCCACCCCCAACCAAATAATTCTTTTCCCATACTTACTAAACCAACAGACTAATTATTAATATCATTAAATCCTCCAAATCTCTCTTTATAAAAAAAAATACCAATAAAAACTCAAAAAACATCTTCTATTAAAAGATACTAATAGAAAAGCATAAAAAAAACTCAATATCAAAATAAGAAAAAGAAACAAAACCCAATCCCTACAAACAACCACAATACCAGACAAAACCATGAACATAAACACAACAAATTTAAAAAATAATTAAAAAAATTCCATGCACACACAACTTCTATAAACACCTATACCTCTGATTCTACCTAATAAAAAGATCCAGTGAAGAGCCTAAAATAACGCTTTGCACATCAACTTCAACAATTACTATATATATCCATTACTACTATAAAAAGAACAGAACATCAAACAATAAAACCAGATAAGGCTCATAAAACACTACATTTACACCAGAAACTTCAATAACAACACTGAAAAACAAATACCACTAGAGAGCAAAGGTCATCATCAATTTTAAAACCCTACCAAAAACCACTTTTCCCCATCCCTCCAAAAAAAAACGTCTACCCTCCAACACAAAACCCACGCATTTACACTCTACAAATACACAAACCCCTCATTACTCTATATCTTCCAAACCCCTATTTCCATACTACCCATTAATAAACATACACAATGAGCACAATATCCCTAATAAAAATTCCATCTTCTTAGATTTTTCTACCCCTCTATTACTTATTAGAATCTCCCCATTTAATTAAAACATTAAATCGTTTCAAAATGCTACTATTATAAACTCAACCAATCAAATTAGAGTCATGCTACCAAATACCCTATACACAGAGCATCTTACATTTAATACATCGTTCTATAAACGTATTCACTTTCTATCCAATATATGAATGCATACCTCTTACAGAAAATCTATCTAAACTAAAAAAAGAAGACGAAATATACCCTCATCCTGGGAGAAACATACCAACAATCTAATCAAAATTCACAAAATCACAACATCAACAAAAACTATCCAATCCTATTCCTAAAATCTCCATTTTCTCTAACTTCAACCTAAAAAAATACAACCATCTTACATAATTCCATCCTAATTAAAACAACTATCATGGTGTCTATAGAAACGTGAGGACACCTGAATAAACAATACTCTCACAATCCAACACCTGAGAAATAATCCTCCCAATTTCAATAAACCCAGGTTCCACCAATATTAATTTTTACTACACAAATATAATAATATACATTCAATTACAAATTACCTCACCTACAGATATGGGGCAGTATATCTCATTCAAATTACCTCAGAATCACCTCAAAAAAAAAACAACTTCCTACCCAACACTATAGATTACATCTCATCCCCACAAAAAATAAAACAACCTACCCAACCAAAAAAAAACTTTCATCTTCCCTTTGATCACAGATTTCTAGACGTCATGTCACACGTCTAACCCTACCCTTAAGTGGCTCACGTTATCCATTTAGCATATGTTTGAAGACTTAACTCAATCTACCCCATTATTCGTGGGTCCCCAATTATGAATTCTTATTATCCCTCACCAGATCTAATTATTACACCTCCAAGCATTTGCCCGAACTCCCTCCACAACTATTTCGGTATCTATTTCCTTCCACACTTTTTCAAGTCACAATAACAACCTACTAAAACTATGAAAACAAACATTGGCTTCATACTATCCTTACCATGCGTACGCCATTCGTTCATATTGTATCACTATCTACAAAATATACGTCCGACTATCTACCCAACTATATCTAATAGAATGGGAAAAGAAAATTATCCATTATGGAGAAACTCTTACATTTAGATCAAGACTTAGAAATAAACTTATTCCCATCTCATGTTAATAGACAATATCTTAACACTATCCCAGAAGTACCCTAATATATAAGACTTACACCTACTGCAGGCATTCTCACTCATCCCCAATCCATACACACCTTCTCATGCTTTCTCAACTCTTCGGGAAAATCCAAGATCCATATCAAGCATCATGGACACTCCCCTTAGGGTCTTATACTCAATTCACCATTTTTCTCTCTCTATTTTTCCTCCACTCCAACCCAATACACAAAATCATCATTCCCATAATTTTAGTCTTTCCTCATCAAAACCCACAACACACCCATAAATACCACCATTTCTAAAATCTCCTATATATATATACATTGCATTAGATTGAGCGCAGCGGTCCCTGATGATGGTTAATCCACCTCACATTCCCTACAGCTCCTATACCATTCAACCAACCACTACTTTCATCCTATAATTTCCAACCCACTTTAGTCAGACACTTACATCTTACATTAATATTTTTAACAAATTTCCTTCAGTAGTCCCCCCCCCATCACTCTAACTACTTACAATCCATAATCCATCAAACGCACCAAAACAAATCAAGAACCCACAATGTTCTATCGATTAGAACAATAATCCCTTAAACACTTCCCCCCCATGTTAAACATTACCACCACAATAAAATTAAAAAAATTGCGCTTTTCACTGCTTACAACCACTTTCACTTCCAAAAAATCCTCTCAATTAATACAACACCGTACAACTACTTTGTACCCTCAACCAACCCATCCCAGCACACCCCTAATAAAACCTAACTCCAATACATAACTCCCTCCTCACATTCCCATCTTTAAATTAATCTTTCCAGAATAAGTCATTAACAGACCCTAACTCCTATCATTTCTTCGTTTCTACACATTTTTTTGTGCCTTCGGATCCTCCTATCACCATCTGTCCGATCCTCCACGTGTCTACGGAGTGACCTCCCTTGATCCCCCATAGTTTGGGCCCACGACAATGGCCCGACACAGTTGAACTATTCAAAGTGGTATGCTTAATCCCATTCCCCTAGGAGTCTCCAAATTACATCCTCTATTCCACTACATTTATCCACCACAAAAAATTCTAATCCTGCATACCTTACCCTCCCCTAAGTTATCTGTGGTCACCTTATCTGTACCCCTCGCCCACTTGTGAGACATGAGATATTTGACCCTCAAATTTAAAATCCACAAAGCTCCCTCCACAGTGGACCACCCCAGTTCTAGTTAAAAGTATTAATACTACTCATATCCATTTTCACAGTATATTACCATCACCCCCCCAGCTATTGTCACCATCTCTTATCCTCCAGCAGTACCCTACAACACTTTTTACCCAATCCATATTCTATTCAACCAAAGTTAACCCAAATGATAAATTCTCCCTTTCCACTTCCATCTCACAACTTTACTCAACTATTCACTATTTGCATAATCATCACAATTTTTCACTACCTTTATATTCACACTCCCTCACTCTAAATCACATTCTTTACGACACACTACCCACCCACAACCAACACCATAATCTTCCATCTGTACCCACACACCCATTTACACCCTCCACACCAACAATCACAAAATGACCGGCTACACACATCACCAACAACCCACACAAACAATTCAACATTATCCCACACCACACCACACAACTACAAACTCACCAGGAACCCACCAACGGAACACACACACTGAAGGGACTCCTCCCTCCACACACACTAACATTTCCGCACACCACCCATTCCCCGGGTCCCCCCCGCCTCACCAAATATACCCCCACACCCACAACCTCTCTCCAAAGCCTCCCCGGCCCACACCCCTCATTCACTCACCCCAATCCCCCTATAGGCTACACACCCACACACAATAAAATGTGACCCATCCCAAACCATAACAAATACCACCCTAAAAAATCCTATACTATTTAGCTACAAAACCAATTAACTGATAACAGTAACCATCACCCTGTAGATCCAACCACTCAAACACTTCACATACACCTCACACCCCCCTAAATCAACACAAAATATAGAACCCTTCTAGCAATTCTACAAAAAACTACCAACCATAAAAACTATAAACACATTTGGTCCACTAAATTCCCATATAAATTAAAACAATAAACAGACATAGATGCCGCATTACACAGTTCCATAAAAATCATGCAAAACAATTCAGTCCCCTATACAATAGCAAAACAAACCACTGCTCTACCATAAACTCAGCTCAATAACAAACCTCTACCTTATAATAAAAAATACTACAAAACACCCTATAATCTACCTACTTAAAACCCCATCTATCCCAAATCCAACCCCTACAGACTCAATTACATAACAACATATACACTTAAACAGGGCAGGACCAGTAAAACAATCCTTTACACTATCCCCCATTATACCAGTTCCCCTCACATACACGACCTAATTATCAAAATAGAACCCATTCACATTAATCATACCTCTAAAATTCCCAATTATCCCTCCCCTTCCATAACTAACCCGCTATTTCCACCCACACCCATGCGGACATAGCCATCCCAATTCTCCAATCATACCATTAGCACCATCCTAAAAACCCCGCTCCAACACCCGCCCACCCCCACCCCTCATATGGATCTACTTCGAACCTTAGAAATCAGTTCACCCTAAACTCTAACGTTTCCACTCGTATCTCTCACAAACCAATACCTGTTCTATCATTTCCTATCAACCCCCCCTCCACCAATGCATCTGATAGGAGCTACCATGTTCTATCATAATAGTCGCCAGATTATCTAGTCACCCCTTCCTCGCTGAGGAATCAATAACCACCATGACTTTTTTGCAGTTCTCCCATTTTCACGTGTATGCACACGTACCTGAGGAGTGGTCTGCAAGTTCCTCTCCTCAAGTCCACAATCCCCGCTCACCCTGAGCTACGTGTCCTGCATTTACGTTTTCTTGGTTTTCTCGCACTTCCTCCCAACGGGGAAACACAAGGCCCCTGACCTCTATATACTTCTACTCTATGTATAAGCATCATCCAGTTGCATGTCACCATGTATCCCCGGTCTCCTGTCTTTCTTCTGAAAACCTATCGGCAAAGCTTTCAGTTCTAAGCCCTCTCAAATCCCCGTCTACAAAATGTAAACACCATGGCAAAACTGGACCTCACCTCCCATAGTAAATAGATGCCCCCTCTTCCTATGTCCCTCAGCCCTCGTACCCAAGATATACTCTAATTGCTCCTCTCCACTCTGTACACACCTTAATCACAGGCAAACTGATGAACTAAATTATCCCATAGATTAACTTCTTATGAAAAGCATATAAGTATAAACCCAGGGAAAAATCGGGCTAACGCTTATCTCTCGAATAATTAACATACCAGAGAGAGTAATTGAGATTCAATAAAAAACAATCTACCACCCCCCCTTCTATCTGAACCTCCTGTACTCTAACAACTTTTTCCTGAGGATGAACATTTTTCACTTACTAGTGACCCATTGCCATATAAACCATCTACTAACTAAAGACAGTTCTAAATAAAAATACCCCCCCTGTCAATTTAATTGTTAAACACCCCATATAGGAACAAACCCTAACATAATTACACGCGCACGTCCCCCTAAAATGGCACAAAATGGCCTAACACTAGGCTTCATAAATTACATGGGTAATCAATATGTTTCAGGCTACTTTATGTTCCTCTAGAAAATCACGTTAGCTAGTCCCTCAACTGGATTCTTAATTCATGGCTGGGTAAGTTGTCCACTTACAATCCCTTCCGTTCTTTCACAGCCCCGCATCCAAAACATCTTCAATTATTATAATTCCAACTAGTCCTCCCTTATTTAGATTTACTCACTTGACTAAGTTTGGTTTTTTTAGGCCAGTTAGCGGCATTTAAAAATTTAAAATCTCCACAACCCATAACACGTCTTAGCTCTTAGGTAATTTCCTCTAATATCTAATCAAAATACTACATCCCACCAATAATCCTCACTGGGGGATAGTACATAATGAACAACAGCCATATACTCTATCCCTACTCCTGCCAAACTAACTATGTAATCCGCCCTCGTCTAATCTAATAACCTCTTCATCCTCAATACATTGACTTGTTCAAACACCTATTCCGCCCCTGTGGAGGTTCCTGATAACCTTTCTAGTATTTCCCCAGCCTCTCATCCCTGCTTCATTACAAATGTTGAAATTACATTCCCTCGTTCACCCCTTCTAGGTAGAAAGAGAATATTCCAAAGAGGATATATTCCAACCAGGAAAATTTGGGGGAAGGACACCGTGGGTCATCAAATTGAGCCCTTCCACCCACCAAATCCTTCACTACAACAGGCCCCCAGTCCTGGAACACGCCCCAGTCAACCCAAATCTCGGTAAACAGGATAAAAATCGAACATTCATGATTCCTAAAACCTGGGATCAACCAAAGACACACACATTACTTTAACATTGTTTACACAGTTTTTATAACAAACAACCACACTAACAGGAGCCCCCAAAATACAACCAACCTATGTTAATGAGAACTAAATCGCATTTCCCTCCTACGCACTCTTGCTATCTCCATACAACTGTCTCTTAGTCTTTTAGTGGTCCCATCACCCAAAATATTCCCTCGTAACTTACGCTCATCCTTTCTCCCGCAAATTTGTAAACCCCCCCCCATTTTTCCCCTTTACTCCGTGTACACAGGTTCACAATGAAAAAAAAAAAAAAGCCCCAGAGCTACCAATTTTCTATCATAGATTATGAGGAACAGATACGCTGACATGCCCATGGATCTCACCAATGCACTACTACGATTCACTCGCCAAGAAAAGCTTCTCAAACCCCGGAAGACTGTCGTCTGTGACTCCCATACCTCCAAGGAACACCCAATTACAACGCCCTCTAAAATTCATAATTCAAAGGTCTAATTACGTGGTGACTGGTAGCGGCTGTGCGGCGAGTGGTCCTATCTCATCACTGGCCGGATGACCACACTATAACGACGGCCAAATCTCGGACGCATTCGTCCAATCACTGTGCGTTATGCCATCAGATCTCAATTGTAACTCCTTCATATCAGCATGTTTAACTATCCCAATTGCCCTCATCCCTCCTCCCCCCTCAATTTTCACACAATTTGTTTTCTCACCCCACTTCCTAACCCTAATTGCATATTCCCTCCTTAACCTGGGATTGCCCCCACTACAACCAACACGAACTACCCTTCGAACCTACCCCATCTCCCCATTCGCTAAAACATTTCTTCCTAAGCACTTCAACCTCCATGGACATGGTCCACACCATTAAACGTTTACCAGGCCTATGAAGCCTCATCCGTCTCATCACCACATCCTAGAGTATCCCATTCACCAGCCCCCCCCCCTGTTCCCCAATCTAGCAGCTCCTACTACACCCCAGAAAATTGGCAGTCAAATTCTACTTGATGCTTATAATCTCCGGACTACCAATCTTCAATTGACGTTGAAACTACCTTTTTTACAACCTTTGCCATAAGTAATCTCCTACCAATCCTGCGCGTATGTATATCCCATACTTGTTAAACGGGTCTCTGCACCCCTCCTCTAACCCCAGCTCAACGCTCCTTCGATCATCACAAGTATTACTAACATATGTTTCCAACTATATTACTCTCAACTCCCCCCCACTTTGATCCCCTCTCCACCACCTCTTAACTCGCATCACATCCTGCTTATAACTTCTTTCCCTCCATGGTTTACAATTTCACTGCAAAACCTTTTTAGCTATTCCTCCACACACTCACAGACCTCTATCCTAGGTAATATCCACTCTACTTAAAATTAGAACCCCTATGTTACCCCCTATGTCCCAAATCCCAATTAACCACGCTCCTCCATATACTGTACCCACTAAAAACCTTTCTCCATCTATTTAAATCATAACACCATCACTTTTCCTATTTTTGCCAGCCTAGTAACAACTTTCTTTCACGTACTTACCCTAAATGGCCCGGCCCGCTCACATCTTAATTCTTTTTTCTTTTCTGGATATTCTTTCTCCCAGTACTACACATATCCCCCCTCAGCCACCCCCCTCCCCCCAACCATCACTTGGTCTTCTGGATCGATAACCCACACTGAGGACCCTCTTCACAACTCCCCATCACCCCCTCTGGGCCTGGACTACCACCCCAACCATTACCTACCGTGCCTTCAAGATTCCCGGTCAAGGTATTCCCTTATCAGATCCCCCTTCCCCCTTTTTTAGGAAGGGAAGTCTCACCCCCACCCTTTAGTTTATTTTTTTCCAAAATCTCTAACCTTACGTTCCCCACTCCACTATACCATTTTTCCCTTCTTCAGACATAAGACATTCAGAATAACTCCCTATCTAGCTACCCTACCCCATATCCATCTCCTTAATTTATCTATACTTCCTCGCCTAGACTCATCCAATCCAAGAGTACTATCGCCACCCACAATCTTGATACTTCAATACATCCATTTTCAAGCTATATCAAATCTAAAATTATCACAGCACAGTAGCAGATCAATGAGATACTCCCTTTATCTCTATACCAAAACCACGAAGGATGTAGTATGGCACTCTCATATTTGTCCCCCTGGTAATTTTTCACTAGGTGAGTAATGACATCCCTCATTAGAACCCATTAACCTTTTTTATAGTAATCATGTGATATATTAGACTGCAATCGCCATATCGTGTTTTCAAACTCCGGTATATCTTATGTCTGCGAAAGGCCCAACCCGCTCTAACCATGTCCTACTATAAACCTCCCAAATTCCACTAACTACGGATCCCCCCTTAATAATCCTTAGAAATCGACATCTAGGGTATATGACCCCAGACACTCTTAATAACATACAAATCCAAAAGAATAACATCAGAATACGGTCCTCCCCATAATTGTCAACAAACAACGGCAATCGGTAAGAAAGAGGAGTTAGGCGTAGCAAAATCCATTCTTTAGTCCATAATGAACATGAAAATCGAACCCTGAAAAGTCTAACCGTCAATTGCAATCTCAGCCTCAAGTTCCATTAGCTACGTGTCCTGTCCATCTTCAAGTCTTCCTTTGCTCCAAGCTACTCCATGTCCAGTCATCTCGTTTATAGACACAGAGCCTCGAACGTTAGACATGCTTCCTCTACCCCATTAAATGCTGTTCCCCCCAGTGTTGCATCAACCCTGTCATAATTCGTCCACCGACATGACAGGACTTGCTAGATCCTACAGTGACATCATATCTCCAAATTTAATTCCCCCTGAGGTTTTAACTCCGTCCCCCATTGGTTACCACCAACCATATATATTACGAATTGCTAGTCGCGAACAAATGAGAAATTAACCTTCCCCTCTTTTGCAGTAGTTGGGTCTCCAACAGGAGTCCAAAAAACTCAAAGGATTTTTGAATATCGAATATTGGATCTTCCAAGTTTCTCTATCTTCGTCACAAGATTACTCCAGCCAGTTGTAAGATAGCGAAGGACAAAATGATGCTTCTATCTCGAAGGGAGTATTCATAAGATACTTTCAGAAGGTCCAAGAACAATGCTCGCTTGTGGTCAGAGCAATTGGAGTAACTTATATTTCGATCATGTATCCCGGATCCGATGCGCTGCCTTTATGAAGAGAAATTTACGCAATGAATCTTAATTTCAGTTTTACTCTGTTTCTAATTCCGACACCATACCATTGATTTTACTCAGTGGCAAAGTGCTTAATTATTCTGGTATTGTCTTGTTTAAAGTGTCTTATTTAATAAAATTGTGAGCTGAGTTATCAATACACCAGTGCCGAACTCAAAAATGATGATGCATTACATACAATCGACGTTACAAATTTGAGTGCATACATTATTTAAAACAAAATAACGTTCTCAAAATTTTAAATAATCTATTATACGATACAGTATTCACAGCTCTATCTTAGAATACCATTAAAAGAAAGAAGAGGTATATTCTTTTAAACATTTTCATTAAGTTATCGTCATCTGTATGTGAGTTGCTTCATTAGAGTTAATTATATTGAGTATGATGATCACTAGCTTGAGAGAGCTCGAATTAAGACTCTGAGTAAGTTAATATCGAATCATACCCTTGCCTACGCTTATCATTACAGTTTGACTTAGCTGCATATAAGAGAGAGGAAGTATGTTCAGTGCGAGAGCTCCCCTTGCTAGGGGATTTTGTGTTTCAGTGCAGGAATGAGGTCACTGATTTGCGAGCTGTTCCTTCACGTCTTCTGTTTATAATTTTTACTAATAGGCACCCAGCAGCAGAGCAAGCACATTCCAGTAACAAGACATACACGTCTAATAAAGTGCTACAGTGAGGTACGGGAGATAATTCATTTAGCTCAATACATCCTCTTGTAGTTCTTGAGGTTTCGCTTCTAGTTGGTCTGTTTCCTTCTATGACTCTCATCTTCTACGACAGTGAGCTTTCTGCATCGCGTATGTTCTGGGTTGGGGACAGGGGGAGGGGGGGGTGGGGTGATACTTTAAAGGTTCGTCGGTCATAGGGCCACTTACTAGGGGGGGGTCTATCCTCTACAAGCTTTTGTTATACCAGAGTATTATGAGACAAACGCGCTGCACTAGAGTAACACAACCAAAACTAATTTCATTGGCAAAAGTCAAAGAAACACAAAACGAGCTCTTCTTGTAGTATTAAGGCTTTTTTATTTTCCTACTTTTTATACTGTATAATTGTTTTTTATATTTATCCCACTCTTCCATCTATGACACCATCCCATCTACCTCAGACAATTTACCCTCGAGTAGAAAAATTCTAAGCATTAAGAGTAGTCAGGCTAACCCCCAAAAAGATTGTACAAAACTCTATCTAAACATAACAAAATCCATACAACATTTCATTTTACTATTGTCTTCATAATGATCATCGTACAACAAGTTCTTTGTCTAAAAATTATTCATTAGAAGTCTTAGAGAGATATACATTTCTAGTCATGGAAGTAGGAAGTGCATGGAGAGTTTTTTATTCATCTGTTATCACAGTTAATTCATTTGCCCAAGTCCTTCCCTTAATGATTTGCATAGCAACCAATGTTTATAAGTTGGCTTACCTCTTGTGAATAATGACCCAAATCATGAAGATGCGTAATTCGTAACAAACTGCGATTATAATTATACACTGAGGCAACAGGAAAAGATATTTATAACTTTTTCCAAGAGGAATCACACAATGATTTCTTATGAATTTTTCAAAAAGAGCTGTTGTTGACTTAGAAAGCTTAATGAAATCATTAAAATTTTACTATTTACATTTGTTACATACATTTGTGCATTTTCGATTGTGTCGCATTGTCAAACCCACAGATCAACTCTATTTATTGCTAGACCTAGTATTTTATACTAGAGTAAATATGATAGTATTTAGCAGAAGCTTCTTTTGTTCACAATGGGAAATAATAGACAATAGTAAGGTTCCTTGGCCATCAGTGGTACATTTCACTGCGTAAAACAACAAAAATATAACCCGTAGCCATGAAAATGAGAAACACCTATTGATCGTATAGTAGGCGAACCATAAAAAAACGCCTCTGTGCTCCTCAGCAAAACAAAAAATAAAAGGTCCACATAAACAAGTCAATGGACACAGCCTAAACAAATGAACAACCAAGAGGACTAATGTATTTATCACTTATAGGAATTTACAAACTGCTGTTCTTGGAATTAAGATTTTATAAGTTTCTTATATGCGCTTAACTGATAAGATGATAACAAATGAGGTTACCAGATACTCACTGACACTATGACATGATCGACGACAGATGACCTCGGGATGAGTGCTTCCTGCTCATGAAATCATACCAAAAGTGCAACAAACGAGTTGTCGAATTGGAATGCCAAGATGACATCAATACTCCTCGAAGTTTCTCAACCATCTCCAGCTTACTCACGATACAACCCAAATAAAGTAACTGTGCGAATGCAGTATTGGCATTAGAGTGCGTTCATTTGGGAAAGGCCATACTCAAGCATTGCAGAATTTTTCTATATACATGAACACAAGTCAATCTCCATGATCTCTTAGCGAAACGCATACAGGAGAACGCTGCATCTAGATCAATTCAGCATACACAATTAAGGGACATTGCAATGGAAAAGACCCTAAGAGCACCAGAAAAGGGATTGTCCATTAGACACCTTGCACCAAAGCTAGCGTAGAAGAGACCTTTCATTCAACAGGAGCTCATTAAACTTCATTTACTGAGAGTAGTGCCTCTTCTTTCTGCTTTCTTTGATTTCTCGGATTGTGTCTTTTCTAACATAATTTGGTGATCTTTGAAACAAGATATCTCTGGATTCTGTGACATTCAAGTATTGCACATAGAAACAAATTACACACACCGTTAGGTTGTCATATAATCTAACAGATTCTGACACACCTAAAAATGGATAAAATATTTAATTCAAAGTTTTACAGTTTTATGACATCATGCATATATAAATTTGCAAAAAAAAAAATACTAAAAATAGATTGAACCTCTATCCACAAACACCAATATCAAGATTCATTCACAACACAATCCAATTTTTTTCGGTAATCGTGGGTCAAAGCATACACAAGGTTCTGGTTCATAATTCCACAAAAGTGGAAAATATCGATAGAGAGAAGTGTCTATATGTCTACGCCGTCCCCAGTGTCTTGAAAAATCCATGATCATTTTTCTTACGAGGCACAAATATCAAACATACCAGAAATATACAAATTTTTGAAAACTCATTAAAAATTAACCTTTCATGGGCCAATCTCTGATCATATTAGGTCCTGACCTCACGCTATATATAAAGATTTAATTCAATTTGCCAGTTTACAGTCAGAACCTTGTACAAATACAACATAAGTTATGATAGTTCTATGAAACAAGGTGTATAGATTTATTCCTACAACGGCGGCCATATCATTGATATTAGACTATAACTTTTGACATAATTAATGAGGTCAATTATGTGTAATCAAAACAAATCTTAAGTCCATACTCAACTACAATACCCCAAACCCCATGGTTTTGTTTTGATTATCTGAAAGAAAAATTGAGTTTTTTAACCCTAATCACAGATACAGCCCTACTAAACTTATTACTCAACACCTCTGAGAGTGAAAACTTGGTCTTCTACATTGCAACTTGAATAGCTTCATCTTTACATTTACATTCAAATGAAAAGGTTCTAATATTATAGATGAGAATAATTGTTTCACACATTATACACGCTCCACATGTGTACCTCCACTAGGTTGCGAAAAATTGTTCACAATACATATAGGATTGAATTATAGATTTTCTAGTTAAATACACTACCAGCTTTAAAAGGCTTGAATAACTTTCATCATAATTTAAAGTGCTCAGTTTAGCATAACATTTACCACTGGTTTTAATCAATTACAATAAGTTATAATTTCTGCGCAAATGTTAACATTCCACTTTTACTTTACCAACACTAGTTCTGCTCTCTGTTCCCTATAGGTACTACTAGGCGACGCAGTAACTAATTATACTGCTATTACTAGTCTTTCTTCTTGTCTATTTATATTACGCAACTCGCAATACACATAATTCAGAAATATCATGTATTTCATTATAAAGAAGCCGTCTCCGTGAATCGGTTGCTCCTTGGGCAGTCTGGATACGTATCATGTCAAACCATATTGCATAGTAGCTAAGACAACAGGGAGTGATCTTGTCTACAGCCAACTGGATAATTTGTGATTATTAGGGGGGAATTTGGGTTTGGATTGTCATCTAGCTTGCAAGTATTTCTCTATCATCATGTCTATTAAATAATACATGACGTCGATTGGAGAGTGCATAAGAGTACACATTAAACACACAAATAGGAAAGTAGATTGATCTATATCGCAGGTCGTGATGACATATCCGTAGACGGTCTGACCATTTGGTGTGACACTTATTGTGTCGTTGACATGCATTCGCTGTGCTCTGGGTGATAACATATCAAGTATGAGTTTTGTTATAGCCGGGGGTATGAAATAGAGGTGAGTGAGAGAGATAGGGATATTGTGGAGTGCCGGTAATTGTATCGTTGATGATATAACCGATCATGGTGGTTTAGCAGTGTTCTCTCAGATATTACACATCTCTAAAAAAGGTATAATTACAATTCTTCTTCAGTTAGTCAAACATAGTGTGAGAAGAAAATAGCATGGAGCTATAGGAACACAAGACATATATTCTACTTGTATCTGAGTAGTGATACATATAAGTTGGAGCTATCCCAACTCGATCCCGTGAGAGTTAGTTTTGATAAATCGACGGTGGTAATCTCACTCAAAATTCATGCTTTTTATTACAAACACTAGTGACAAGTTGCCATGTACTACTTGTAATGTATAAATATTTTTTTGTTAAAGAAAGAGAAATGGTATTAATATTCACAAAATATACATTAACATTTACAACAACGATTCAAAACCAGCACAGGGCGCTAACTTATACGTATATATGTACTTACATTGCTATTGCATCAAGAATGTAGCAGCCCCACTATTTAAAATAATGTGGGAATTTCCACTTTGTTTCTGATCCTCTTTATTTTTTTCCGCACCTTTTTGGTGACAAACTGGATAGTCTCTCCATTATGGCTCCTAAGTCCCCCTACAGTTCCTCGCATCCCCTCGTATCAAACACAAAGCTATGAGAAGCTGTGTAGGACAAGAGCTGTTCATCTTCTTGCTCGTTACCGGAATGACCATCGAGCCTGTGATCTTCTAGTGCTGAATGTAAAATGTTGCCTCTTCAGGACTTGGTCGACGTCGTTTTGGATTATGTTTCTTTCATAATCTACAGAGATCCACTCATGCGTACTTACTAGAGTAGCAGTCTTCATCATCGGGTCACCTATCTTTACTATGTATTTATGATGTTTTCCCTTTCTTCTTAGCCAACAGAATGAACAAAACTTTCTTCGTCATCGTTATCAAAAAAACTGAAAACCCCAGTAATCACATTAATCATATCTTATCTAGCCACATCGTGGTGCATCAACTTTTTGTCACACTAGTCCGAAAATCCAAGAGCATTGCTTGTAGAACAGTTTCCACAACTTCATTATTTATACATCATCATACATTTAGTAGTCACCACTCGTAGCAGTAGTTTCACCTTCTCCCCTTCCTCCTTTTTTTTCCCAAGCAATTCTACTCCAAAGCCTGTGTTCGTGGCTTTCAATCTTTGGTGACAAGGGTGGGTTCCAAATCATCGCAGCTATACATATAGCAGCATAAAGTCTTTTTTTGATATGTAAGTCAGCTTTCTTAGTTGGTGAAGTAACGCCAACCATCACTTTCTCTTCTCTACTTCTCATCTTTCAGCCAATCCAATAAACGACGCATGGGACTTCCTTTCCTTGTACATCTTTTCTAAGTGTTTAAGCTGTTGTCTTAACAACCCTGAGATCCATTGGTTAGAATCCAGTGCTAGTTTACAGTTGGGTAGGCAGAAAAATTACTTTAAAATTTGCATCCAACTTGCATTCAATGTATCCTTCTGGCTTGGATGCGTAGAATTAAGCGGCAGTTGCATCGCTAGATAAAGATTCCCCTTGAATCTCCATGTCTCGTATGCCATGACGAGATTTAAAGTTTCTTAACCATCCCTGGCTAGCCTTAAAGTCAGGAGGACCGTCAAGTTGATTGTTGAACTGAAGTGCCTTTTCACACAACAGAGAACCAGAGATAGGTTCCCCTTTGCTTCTTCTTTGCACAAACCATATATACAAAGCCTCTTCCAATTTCACATCTTTCGCATTTCTCATGGTTTTACGTTTCTTCGACCAATTTTCACTATCAAATTTCGATGCAAAACTCATAATTTTATCCTTGTTACTTTTGATGTCAGAGACGGTAGCTTTCCCAACATTGAAAATCCTCGCAAGTGAAGACACAGTTTCACCTTGTCCTAGTCTCTTGATAATTTTCTGTTTTCGTTTCAATTGACAAAACATTGCGGTTCCTTTTATATGCTTTAGGCCTACTGGAAGATGCCATATCGCACAGAGAAATACTTGTACACCAAAATTATTCTGCTGTAGTAGCAGACACAATTATTTTAAGTTGAACTGTCTGTTTAGCCAGTGTTCTACCTAGAATGCACACGTACACTGGATTGATAAACCAGATATTAACTGACTTTATGATCTAACTGACTTCCTGTACGTAAGCGACCGACCATTAGCCATCCCATTCTCTACAAATTGGTCGCACACATTTGAAGTTTGCCGCATCAAAAGATTCAGAATTTTAGTCTAACGTGACTGTGGCATCTGATTTTTTTTTTTCTGGAAAAAGTGTTCGGATAATTGGATGTTCGGATAATTGGGGTTAGGATAAATGGAGTTCTACTGTATATACATATTAGTTAACATGTTAGTAATGAAAAATATAGAATGTAAAATGCACAACTTACACCAATCTTGGCGCACAGACTGTTTGCTCAGAGGAATAAAGGCACTTGATTAGGCCTCTTACACGTGTTCTTAGGGGTCGTTATTTTAACACTGAATTCCAACTTTGACTCCGTGTGTTTAGTTTCCTCAGATACAGGTTTCCTTATTAAAATGGGTTTCCTGGGCTCTTTAAGTCCTTCAAGATATTCCACGAAGTCCGGTCTGATATATATGAAATCTGATTCTAACCCTGGCAGTCTAGTTGTCGTCTTGGCAAGCGATTCTAGTACACTAGACTTGAAAAAAGCCAGGTTAAATGGCCTTCTTCCCCAGCATTTGTTTTTTACGATGCTAATCAGAGCGCCAATCGTTTCAAACATGCGTGTTTTGTGGGGTAATGTCAAAATTATTTCCGCCTGAAATAATGTGCGGGATGCAAAAGGTCACCTCTCCCATAAATGGAGATAAAACATCCGATGCTTTGTATGCGAACTCACATACACATCTGTAAACTCATTCGCCAATGTGTTTCAGATGTAACATCTTACTTTCCTCTGATACAGGTGGACCGGAAATGATTATGTCATTCCTGTGCGCTGACAAATAAGTTATCTCCCCGTAGTGCTATCAAACTTTCAGCGTGTTACCATCTTGGCGAAAAACGCACCCTGGCCTTATCAGCGATTAAGCAAATACACTGGGTGATTTTAGTGTTAATCTGTAGTCTGATGTCGGCCACACCCGAGATTAACCAACATGGTTGTCGATTAAGATTACCTCATCCGTTCCTTCCCCAGCAGGGATGAACGGGTAACCAAACAGACATGACCACTATCACTGAGAGAAATTAAGAATGTTTGAAAATACAAAATATCTGCTACATAGCAGAGAAAGAAAAAGGTGGCGACCACTGAAAAGCATGTAATCAGTCCTCACTTCAATTGAAAATGAGTACTGCCGTAGTGGAGAAGAGATCGAGAAGAGGTTGCCCCAAATCCATCTTGTTACAATAAGACCGTGCGATAATAATTAGCAGAAATATTCTGTCATCATTTTGTAAACGGGGTCAGAGTGGCTAAGAGGTATGGCGTCCGCCTCGAATTCCAAAGGTACTGGGTTCGATTCCCAGTAAAGGAAATATAATTTATGCAATTTATTTTTTCAGAACCAGTGGTCCTAATGATGTCATTCTCCCTCCACCTCCTAGTAGTGAGATCAGATGCCTAGCCTTCTCAGATAAGGGCGAAGAAATAGGAGGTCCCGCACGTTAAAAACCCCACAGCAGTTGGAAATCGTAAACAGTAGGCCGTAAGGCCGCTGCCCTGGCAAAACAATTAAAAATTAGAAACCTACCTACCACAAAAATATTTATAGAATGTGTGATTCTTGTACACACATTGGGATTCTCAACGGTGCTACGGAGTTCGTACACTGTGCTGAGATCCTCCTTGAGATCTAAGGGAGAAGATCGGAGCACGGATGGAGTTGTCCTTGTGCAATGAAGATAACCCTTAAAACCAAACCAAACCAATCAGTTTGTAAATACGGTCATTCACCGTCTCACCATAGCTGTCCAACAGTTCACTAATGAGGCTTGGCACATCGATTACAGCAATGTAAGCACACGTGATGGAGGGTACTGTTTCTGGTCGTCTGGGTTGTACTTTACTGTGCCGCTGCCTATTAGATGTCAACAGGATACTTTTAAATCAATCTCATTACACTTTGATAAAAAAAAAACGATATGACATAACGGCAGGTTTAGTAAAAAAACAAACAAACAACAAAAGAAAAAAAAACGATTTGCGTTAGCTACAGACAAAAAAAAAAAAATAAAAATAAAAATATCCCAAAGCGGGCGATACAGAAAAAAGCAACAGAGACATTCTAAGGCCTGGACGAAAGACAGAAGATAAGGACAAAATGATGATCATCATCAGGTGCCATCTTCACATCGAAGGTCGGTTGCAATGGATCTCCAACGTCTTCTGTCTCTTGTCTTGATGATGCACTCAGATATACTTTTTCCTGTCCGTCTCTTGATATTATCTTCCCACTTATAGCGATTTTTTTCTCTTGCACGTTTGCCTTCAACTCTTCCATCTATTATGGTCTTCAGCAAAGTGTTATGTCTTTTTACATGGCCAAAATATTTTAGTTGTCTAATTTTGATTTCCGTTCATTAATTCTCTTTTCATTCCTAGACTTTCTAGGACTTCTTTATTTGTTTTCTTCTCTTTCCACGATGCGTGCCCCATTATTCTATATATTCACGTTTCAAAGGCATAAATTCTTCCCTCTTATTGCTTGTTCATTGTCCATGTTTCTACACCATACAATATTGAATAATATATAAAGCATTTGATGACTCTCGTTTTGAATTTGTGAGTTAGCTGTTTAGATGTTAGTTTCTGTCTCATGTTGTTGAATGATACAGCGGACAAAAAACACACGCTATTGTAATAGGACACACATAGTTTAGCTCAGAATCCAGACGCCTGTGGACGAGGAAAAAGCCAGGTTCATTTGGCAGTTAAAGTTCATTTGCAGAAAAATATTGTTGCATGACTTTAAACAGTAGGTTATCAGGCTGTTAAAAAAAATGGTACCACATTAGAAGAAGAATCAGAGTGTCGGGATAAAATAAAATGACGAAATGAAAACATCATGGACATAACAAAAAAATAGTTAACAAGAGCCAAAACTGTTAGAACAGTGGCTCCTAAACTTTCTTTATTGGGGGAAAAGAAAAAAAGGGGGGGGAGGGAGGGGGGGGGGGGGGGGAGAAGAGGAACGACAATGATTTTTTGCGTTTCCCACACCTACCCCCACCACCATCATATCTTATAAAAACATTATTCAGAATAGTGGTTTTTCCTTACAACAATAAAATTAAAACAGAATGTAATTATTATACAGTAATTAAAAAAGCAAATTATATACTCTGGTAGTAATGATAATCGTCACACAGAGGGAGTAGCCATCCTAATGACACAGAAAGCAGCAGCATCGCTTATCAGCTGGGTACCTATCAATGAGAGGCTAATATTAGCTAGATTTCAGACACGATTTTTCAAGCTCTCAATTGTACAATGTTATGCACCAACTAACGACGCTCTTGATACCACAAAAGATGACTTCTATGAAGCACTTCTAAGTACCATCAACACAATACCCAAGCATGACATAATAGCAGTCATGGGTGATTTTAACGCCAAAGTAGGTGACAACAACGATGGAGTACAAAGATATCTCGGTACTCATGGAATAGGCTGTATGAATCAAAATGGCGAAAGACTTCTAGAACTTTGTGAAATATCAAACCTCGTTGTGGCAGACACCATCTTTCCACATAAGAATATCCACAAGGTAACATGGAATTCACCTGATGGCAGAACTAAGAACCAGATAGATCACTTCTGCATAAGCGCTAAATTTCGCTCATCAGTTCAAGACGTCAGAGCATACAGAGGTGCAGAGATCGGAAGCGATCATAACCTCTGCATAGCTAAACTGAGAATTAAACTGAAGAAGTTATACCAACAGAATAAAAATAGAAGAATAGATGTACACAGACTGCAATCAAATGATATAAAGGAGGAATATAATGTCAAAATGAACAACTATTTCGATGCTTTAGGCAAAATTGACAACGATATCACCACCAAAACAATCGATACTAAATGGGAACAACTGAGAACAGCAATGACAGAAGCAGCAGTAGCGACCACCGGATACCTAGTACATAAAAAGAAAAAATGGATGAGAGAAGATACTTGGGATAAAATACAAGAAAGGAAAACAGCAAAACTTAAAC
This sequence comes from Oreohelix idahoensis, assembly GCA_024509875.1. NCBI lineage: Eukaryota > Metazoa > Mollusca > Gastropoda > Stylommatophora > Oreohelicidae > Oreohelix > Oreohelix idahoensis. Next base: position 577,424 of record JAMPIV010001073.1, read on the forward strand.
TACTAGCGGCAAGTACACATAATGCAGTTGAATCTTGCAAACTATCTTATAACTTGTTAAATAAAGAAGTGAAGACAAAAACTCGAAGAGATAAAAGACATTTCATCAATGAACTGGCCGTAGAAGCTGAAAATGCTGCAAGAACTGGTAATAGTAGGTGCCTTTATCAAATTACAAAACAACTATGTCACCAGCCTACTGCTATGGAAACACCTGTTAAAGGTAAATTAGGGAATTCAATACCAACAGAAAAAGAACAAATGAAGAGATGGGCTGAGCACTTCATGGAGGTGCTAAACAGACCACCACCAACAGTAACACCTGATTTTAATAATGAAACACTCACAACCACCTTGCCAATAACTTGCGATGAATTCACGCTGGACGAGATCAAACAAGCCGTTAAAAGATTTAAAAATTTTAAAGCTGCTGGAGTTGACGAAATTTCAGGGGAAATGATTAAAGCAGTTAATGACAACAACCTCTTGAGAATTTTAGATATTATAAATGAAGTATGGAGAGAAGAACAACCACCACAACAATGGAAAGACAGTATTATTGTAAAGTTACCGAAGAAAGGTGATCTATCAGACTGTAATAACTGGCGTGGTATATCTCTATTATCAGTACCTGGAAAATTATTATGTTGCATGATGTTAGAAAGACTTAAATTGCATGCTGACGAAAAGATCAGAGAAGAACAAGCGGGTTTCAGGCCGAAACGATCATGTATTGATCAAATATTCACACTAAGAACAATTATAGAAGAATCAGTAGAAAGGCAATCGCCACTTATTATCACCTTCGTCGATTTTCAAAAAGCCTTTGATAGTCTACACCGCCCATCATTGTGGAAGATACTTACAATCTATGGTTTTCCAACAAAATATGTGAATATAATCAAAGCGCTATATGACAATGCAAGATGTTGTGTTAGAACTAATAAAGGGAATACAGAATGGTTTACAGTAGAAACAGGGGTTAAACAAGGCTGTATTATGTCACCACTACTTTTTGGAATAGCTATTGATTGGGTTATGAGAAACTATACCCACAATGAACAATTGGGTATAAAATGGACAAATGGAAAATTCCTGGGGGACCTGGATTTCGCAGATGATGTAGCATTCTTAAGTTCAACACCAAGACAATCCCAAGAAGCAATAAATAATTTGTGTCATCTCTCGGTTAAAATAGGTCTCCAAATAAATGCCTCTAAAACTAAAGCTATGAACTTTTCTAACGAGACCTTTGATATCATCTTGAACGGGAAAAAACTACAGAAAGTTGAAAGTTTCAATTATTTAGGCAGTAAAATGACTCAGGATGGTGACACAACAAGAGAAATCCATACTAGAATTGCTTTGGCAGCTAGCGCCTTCAATAGATTATCTAACATTTGGAAATTACGATCATTGAATATACATACCAAGCTTCGTCTGTTTAATTCAAATGTTATCTCAGTGTTAACATACGGCTGTGAGAGTTGGAAAATAACAAAATCATTGGAGAACAAGCTGAATACATTCGAGAACAAATGTCTTAGAAAACTCATGAACATCAGTTGGAAAGAATTCAAGACTAATCGACAAATAAGAGAAGACTCTAGGCAGAAATATGTCTCCGACTATATAAGGAAAAGACGATGGTCATATATCGGTCATGTCCTACGAATGCAAAACAACAGAATACCACTACAGGCGCTCACTTGGGTTCCTGAGGGTAAGAGGAAAAAAGGAAGACCAAAAGAAACACTCAGAAGAACAATAATAAGAGAAGGAAGAACGTTGGGCCTAAATAATGTGCAAGAGCTAAGAGGAGTGGCGTCACAACGAACAACCTGGAGAGCACTGGTTTCTGCCTTATGCGCCGTGTTTGGTGCTTAAAGAATTTATTATTATTATTATTAATTCATTATTTCTATATCAGACTGGTTCACCTGACCACACATCTTTGGCGTCAGCAAAACTTTCAAGATGAAGCGAGGAAGATTGTTTCACTCCAAGCTCTGACAAAGTCAATAGTAAATAAGCAAAAAACGCGCTCGGCTGAACCCACTTCCAACACCCCCCTAGCGCCCCCTAGTTAATCTCACCATCCCCACAAGGGGAAATGAAGCTCACTTTGAGAAACACTATTATAAGGACACAGTGCTGAATACATCACAATTCCCCATCATCATTAATCTTTCCGCTCCTTATTGAGCATGCAAGCCAGCGCCCCAGCGTATCCCCAAATAGGAAACTCGCACCAAAGCCTTCATGTGGTACTGCAGTGATGATGTTTGTAGCAATTAATTTTAAATGATGAGTTGGCCAGTGTGGTGGGTTTTGATGTTATTAAGTGTGGTTGCTAGGTTACTTAGTGTACTGAATGAGGTCAGCTGTGAAGGTCCCTGAGGATAACAGTTTATGTGAGTTTACAGAATACCTTACTACTACCACCTATGACTCAAGCAGACTTATTTGTGATTTATATGACTGATAGCTACGTTTAATGTCTAGGGTAATGAAATGTGGTGTGCTGGTAATTAAGTACACAAACACACACACACACAAACACTAATATTAAGCTCTATGATCAATTCAATTAACACTGTGTTTAAAATTTAGAAATTACAATTTTTTTTCTTCAAATTTATTTTGTCCTTGTAGCGGGAGGTTATTTAAAATTATTTATATGTAAGAGTATGCCAGTAAAGAGTTCTGACCTTACAAGTAATACCCCAGTCTTAGAAATAAGCACTGGTGTATTGTTATCATAAAAATAGTCAGACTGTAAAAACCCTGGCCCAGTTGGTAACAAGTAGTACCAGGATTTAAGGTGTCTCCTCCCTATGACTATCTTATGATTACTTATATTCTAGGGGATAAGTAAAATGAACATTCACTGAAACCACAAATGGAAGAAGTGAATAAATCCTCAGGTACAGTTAAAATAGTTTAATAATTACACTAATATTCTATTTCTACTAGTTGGAAAAGAGTATACACATATATATTAAAATATTCACACAATTACTATTATTGTCTGTTTAGACTTCAAGATCTTAAATAATAAAGTTACTGAAATCACTGTTATTAGTCCTTTGAATTTAGGATAACTGTCATCAGTTGACTGAGTTTATGTATGGTTACTTATTGTTTTCAACTATTGGCTGTTTCACATGTATAGGTGGTCAGTGTCAAACAGGACACTTATCTTTCCAACTTGATACTGCTGAAACTGTCCTTTGCTGATATCAGACTTGGTAGGCCCAACAGTAGGGATGCCAATGACCAGTTGAAGTTCACTCTTTGGGGTCCTGCACTTTTGTGGGATTGCCTCGGATGAACTACACCGGCTTCTGATACTGGACAGTCTGGTTTGAGTTATTTCATGGAACCTGCAACATATCAGCCTTGGCTAGTATCTGGCTAGACTTGTAGCTGACTAGCACAGATGTCAGACCAGTCAGTCATCAGATGTCACCGTTATACAATCATAGTAAGCAAGGACATCATTTCAGTGATATAGCATTAATATTAACATGTCAATTAAGTGTAACTGACTAGCACATAAGTCAGACAAGTCAGTCATCAGGTGTCAAAGTTATACAGTCATAGCAAGTAACATCATTTCAATGATACAGAATTAATATTAACATATCAGTAATAAACATCATCTGGTTTATTCCGCTCCTATACATCCCTTCATATGCTATAACTTGATCCTTCCAAATCATATCAAGTACAAATTCAAATACTGATGCTATCCTTAGCATCTACACAAAAGTAATACATAAATAAAGAAAGTGAGTGACCACGTGATCAGGTTGCTTTCTACTGAAACTGGCTATAGAACACTCCAGTTTACCAGCTGTAAATGGGTACAAAGTTGTGCGCTCGAACTAGGGAAGGCAAAGGCAGCGAGGAAGGGGACTAGTCACCTTAGCCTCGTAACTGGGATCTTCCATGATGAAGTTTCTAACACTTCATTTCCCTATGACAATCTCTGCCATGGGACTGCCTTTATCTTCGTAAGCGATAAAGCAATATGATAAATATATCTTCATTAGGCTGTGGGGCTATTTGTGATTAATTTTTGTACAAGCAACAATCATCCACAATGTACATGTTAGATCATATTAAAAATACAATACATATTATCAATGACTATTATACAGGCCCATTTTGTGAATTCTATATGAACCTGAAATAACAAATATTATACACGGTAGTTATCATAATTTCGCTTACCCTCAGACTTCAGATACTGGACTTAAAAATGTTTCTGGCGATCCGCTCACAATTCATGGGTAGTGGCGAAACTCTGTCTCCAGTCTGGCTCAAACCTCTTTCGTTGTGTATCTCTCTCAGTTTACCGATCCGCTACTTATACGCAAAGCGCGGACGTATCGGAGAGTACCGACGTCACAGCCTAAACCTAACCTGAAAAATCCTTCCCGAACAGTGATTTCGGCCGATCTGTGCGTCGACTGAAATTTTGCGTTTCTCACTCACGGCATATATCATATCCATATAGTTCCATCTTATCTAGTTTTATACAGCTGATAAAACTCTATCTTCCTATCCATGTAAATTCCCAAACTGTTATTTGTTGATTTTAATATTTAGAACAGAAGTGGGTTTACATGCTTTTAGCGTAACTGTGGGCAGCCGAAATACGCATATATCTCCGTAAATGAGAACTTCCTACCGTTCCATCTTATATGCAGTTATACACCATCCTTCCCTGTACTGAAATGTAAAATCCTTTTCATACGGATTCCCTTCGTTTTATTTTATCGTTGGCGATTTCCTCTGTCCGATACACATTTCGCTGATACGCCGCCATTTTGAAAGCGGTCACTCGATCGTAGATGGGTTTATAAATCTAACTGCACCCGTTTGCAATGGCTTGAAACCAATTTCGCGACATAGCTCCCCCATATTTTAAGCTGGATGATATCTAGCTTAACTATTGGGTACAAGACAATTGCAAAACGACCATTCCGAGGTTAGTTTTCCTTCTTTCTATCCTCCTCAAGCTCTGTGGGATGGCGACTGAGAAAATCTGCGCCCACATTGTTTTCCAAGAATATATTCATCCTTTACTATCTCTCTCCTTCCTGTTCGGCTTTTCATCCAGGCTCTTACTGCTGGTGAAACGGGGTCGGTAGGTTTCCCATGAAGTTTACCGCCCTCCTTTCGATGATAGTTGGATGTGGTTTTCCCTCGCAAATCCGTAGGTTTTTGATTTTCGCTACATGATTTGTTCCTTTTTTCCAGCGCATGGGGTTCCGACTGCAATTGAACCTGTGTGGGATGTTTCCTTTCCCCTCCCGTGCAAATCTCGGGAGTACCCCTGATTGCTGGTTTGCTTGTAGATTTTTGATGAAGACTCTTCCGTCGACTTTCTGAATCTACATAGGTGCACTCTGGACAGGAATTTACATACTGATTTATGTCTTCCGTAATACCTGGCCAGTAGAACTGGGTGGCTATTCTTTGTTTTGTGGCACCATTACCCAGGTGTTCACTCAAAGTTGATATGTGTCCCCAGCCTATAACCTTATTCCTATAGGTGGATGGTACAACGATTTGACCATGACTTTTCGTCCCTCTTCCAGCTTTCCTGTACAAGAGTCCATGTTCCATATAGAAATGTCCTTTCCTTGGAGCTTTATGTGTTTTTGATAATTTGCCAAAACAAGGCTTCAACGTGCTGTCTGCTTCTTGAGCCCGTTGCATTTCAGTTGAATGAAATTTTACGTTGGTGTCCCTCTCTATGTTCCTGGAGTCAGCCTTGGTCTGGATTCCTGCCATAACCATAGGTTTTACAGGGTCTCCTAAGAAAACATATTTACGCCCCAACATTAGGGGGTAAAAGGGATCATCTATCACAGCTGCATTTATCTCCCCTTCCACATAGCGACAACTGACATGAATCTTTGCTATGGGTAATGTAAGGGGTGATGTTCCTTTTAGTTGCCCTTGAATCTCTACTGTTTCTGTGGTGATTTGTTCAGGGCACACCAGAGATGCACACACGACTGCGTCATAGGACAAACCTGTGTCATACATTCCTGTGACTTGTTTGCCATTCACAGTCACTATCTCCTGGGTAGGTGGGTGATGGAGGCTATTCTGACCCACAGTCAGTTCCTTCCTAACAGAAGTCCTCACCTGTAGACATGCAGCATGATGAAGGGGTTTTTTCCTCCCACATTCATCCGTGTTGTGGTTGCTCATCTTACAAAATTTGCACCACTTAGCTCCCTGTTTGTAGGGTTTATTTTCCTGAGTCTGAGGGTTCTTGTCCTTATTATCAAATCTTTGCTTGTTTCTGTATGGATGATCCTTCTGGTCAAGCTGGGTATTCTGCGGTGGTGGCTTATATCCTTCTACCTGCTTCCTTTTTGTTCCTACCAATTCAGCTTGAGCTGCTTGGTATCTCTCTGCACATTTCAAAATGTCTTCCAGCCTCTCTGCTCCTTGTTCCATAAGGAATTTCCTCATTTCTTGAGACATGGAATCTTTCACTTGCTCTAACATAACCATTTCTTTCAGATCCTCGTATGTTTTCTGATACTTACCTAAACTACTCCATTTCAACAAATACGTTTCTAGCCTAGCTGAGAACTGGTTATATGTTTCTCCAGGTAGAGGTTTAGAAGTTCTAAATTTCTTCCTGTATGCCTCAGAGTTCTTTTCATACCGGATCAGTAAGGCTTGCTTTAGTATTTCATAATTTTTCTGATCTTCTTTGGGGAGTTTCAGAAACACATCATATGCAATACCTCTCAATCCCTGGGATAACTTTAGACTCCATTTTTCCTTTTCCAGTCCATATGTAGAGGCTAGCCTTTCATACCTATCCAGGTATGACTCAGTTGCGTCCTCCTCTTCAACAAATGGATCTAGGTGGAAGTTCATGGCCCCATTTGCTGTGTTCTGAAAAGAGCTATTCGCAGAATGAGGTGAGCTATTACCATGGGTGATAGTCCCAGCCTGAAGTTCAAGATCAAGCTGTCTCATTTTCAGCTCATGGTCTCTCTCTGCTTGTAACCTCCTTTCTTCTCTCTCAGCTTCTAATTTCTTGGCTTCTCTCTCTGCTTCCAATTCTAATTTCTTGGCTTCTCTCTCAGCTTCTAGTTTCTTTGTTTCTCTCTCCGCTTCTAATTCTAATTTCTTGGCTTCTCTCTCTGCTTCTAATTCTAATTTCTTGGCTTCTCTCTCTGCTTCCAATTTCTTGGCTTCTCTTTCTGCTTCCAATTTCTTGGCTTCTCTTTCTGCTTCCAATTTCTTGGCTTCTCTTTCTGCTTCCAATTGCTTTGCTTCTCTCTCGGTGTACTTTTCACATTCCGTCGTGACATACCGGATCAGAACGTCACCATCCATGCCAAGCTCTTTCCCCACCTGCAGTGTAGCAGACCTAAATTTGACCAAGTCAGCCATGATGTATCTGTAGTCTAGTAGGGCAAGCGATCTTACTCAAACTAATTTACTACAATATAATTAACTTATTTAAAATTAAAGTTAATTAAACTGACTTCACCATATATGAAACAGCTGTCTTATCTGTACTCAATGGTACTCCTACAAAAAATATAATTATTTCCTATTATGTTTACTCTTTCCCAAAAAAATTTTTTCAAAACAAAATCTTCTACACAGCAGAAATAGAAAGTTGGCTCAGGAATATCAAAGATATATCCCGGACGAGCCCCCACTGTAGCGGGAGGTTATTTAAAATTATTTATATGTAAGAGTATGCCAGTAAAGAGTTCTGACCTTACAAGTAATACCCCAGTCTTAGAAATAAGCACTGGTGTATTGTTATCATAAAAATAGTCAGACTGTAAAAACCCTGGCCCAGTTGGTAAGAAGTAGTACCAGGATTTAAGGTGTCTCCTCCCTATGACTATCTTATGATTACTTATATTCTAGGGGATAAGTAAAATGAACATTCACTGAAACCACAAATGGAAGAAGTGAATAAATCCTCAGGTACAGTTAAAATAGTTTAATAATTACACTAATATTCTATTTCTACTAGTTGGAAAAGAGTATACACATATATATTAAAATATTCACACAATTACTATTATTGTCTGTTTAGACTTCAAGATCTTAAATAATAAAGTTACTGAAATCACTGTTATTAGTCCTTTGAATTTAAGGATAACTGTCATCAGTTGACTGAGTTTATGTATGGTTACTTATTGTTTTCAACTATTGGCTGTTTCACATGTATAGGTGGTCAGTGTCAAACAGGACACTTATCTTTCCAACTTGATACTGCTGAAACTGTCCTTTGCTGATATCAGACTTGGTAGGCCCAACAGTAGGGATGCCAATGACCAGTTGAAGTTCACTCTTTGGGGTCCTGCACTTTTGTGGGATTGCCTCGGATGAACTACACCGGCTTCTGATACTGGACAGTCTGGTTTGAGTTATTTCATGGAACCTGCAACATATCAGCCTTGGCTAGTATCTGGCTAGACTTGTAGCTGACTAGCACAGATGTCAGACCAGTCAGTCATCAGATGTCACCGTTATACAATCATAGTAAGCAAGGACATCATTTCAGTGATATAGCATTAATATTAACATGTCAATTAAGTGTAACTGACTAGCACATAAGTCAGACAAGTCAGTCATCAGGTGTCAAAGTTATACAGTCATAGCAAGTAACATCATTTCAATGATACAGAATTAATATTAACATATCAGTAATAAACATCATCTGGTTTATTCCGCTCCTATACATCCCTTCATATGCTATAACTTGATCCTTCCAAATCATATCAAGTACAAATTCAAATACTGATGCTATCCTTAGCATCTACACAAAAGTAATACATAAATAAAGAAAGTGAGTGACCACGTGATCAGGTTGCTTTCTACTGAAACTGGCTATAGAACACTCCAGTTTACCAGCTGTAAATGGGTACAAAGTTGTGCGCTCGAACTAGGGAAGGCAAAGGCAGCGAGGAAGGGGACTAGTCACCTTAGCCTCGTAACTGGGATCTTCCATGATGAAGTTTCTAACACTTCATTTCCCTATGACAATCTCTGCCATGGGACTGACTGCCTTTATCTTCGTAAGCGATAAAGCAATATGATAAATATATCTTCATTAGGCTGTGGGGCTATTTGTGATTAATTTTTGTACAAGCAACAATCATCCACAATGTACATGTTAGATCATATTAAAAATACAATACATATTATCAATGACTATTATACAGGCCCTTTTTGTGAATTCTATATGAACCTGAAATAACAAATATTATACACGGTAGTTATCATAATTTCGCTTACCCTCAGACTTCAGATACTGGACTTAAAAATGTTTCTGGCGATCCGCTCACAATTCATGGGTAGTGGCGAAACTCTGTCTCCAGTCTGGCTCAAACCTCTTTCGTTGTGTATCTCTCTCAGTTTACCGATCCGCTACTTATACGCAAAGCGCGGACGTATCGGAGAGTACCGACGTCACAGCCTAAACCTAACCTGAAAAATCCTTCCCGAACAGTGATTTCGGCCGATCTGTGCGTCGACTGAAATTTTGCGTTTCTCACTCACGGCATATATCATATCCATATAGTTCCATCTTATCTAGTTTTATACAGCTGATAAAACTCTATCTTCCTATCCATGTAAATTCCCAAACTGTTATTTGTTGATTTTAATATTTAGAACAGAAGTGGGTTTACATGCTTTTAGCGTAACTGTGGGCAGCCGAAATACGCATATATCTCCGTAAATGAGAACTTCCTACCGTTCCATCTTATATGCAGTTATACACCATCCTTCCCTGTACTGAAATGTAAAATCCTTTTCATACGGATTCCCTTCGTTTTATTTTATCGTTGGCGATTTCCTCTGTCCGATACACATTTCGCTGATACGCCGCCATTTTGAAAGCGGTCACTCGATCGTAGATGGGTTTATAAATCTAACTGCACCCGTTTGCAATGGCTTGAAACCAATTTCGCGACAGTCCTGAACCAAGTTTTTCTTCTGGTCAGGACTTTTAAATCAATATGAATTAATGTCAATAGAAGTACATATAATTGAATAATCACATGAAAGGCTTGTACATATATATATATATATATATATATATATATATATATATATATATATATATATATATATATATATATATATATATATATATATATATATATATATATATATATATATATAAGTTAAATTTGCTAATATTGGTACTAACTAAAAGTCTTTAGGAAAACTAATGCTGGATGTCGGGTCGGGGTATTTGCATCATACCCAGTCTTTGGTTAACAGTGTCATTTGCTCCTTATACAGGATTAATGGTGGACAAAAGTTTCTTATTTTTCACAATGTAGTTTAAATTATAATTTTGTAGTTGATGAATCTCAGCAGGCCAGGTCTTTAATACTTAACTGGCCTGTGACGATGGAAGAAAGCTGTTCCTTAGGCCCACTCCTCATATGCTCTGAGGTAATATGGTAGGCATCTCATTTCATACAAAGTTGGACTTCTCCAGAACATCTGGCACTAGCACAGTGCCAGACAAAGAAACTCTGAAACCACACAATTAGGCTATGTCTTAACATACTACCTAATCCACCATGTTTACAAGCAATAATACATGTAATCAAAAGACAGGGTCAGATCTCTCTGACCGACCCAGCACATCTACATCAAGGCTGTTATCAAGTAGCACTAGTTTCCCATTCCTCTCCTCTAGAGACTGCACTGCATCTGAAATATTTTCATTAATCTCTTTTTTCCATATAATAAGGTGGGTGATATGTTTTCACCTGACCACCTGAAAAGAAACATCTGTATTCTACATTTCTGATAGTGTATCATATTATAATTCAACCTCTAGGCCCTGGACAGTCGGCTGGGGACCTAGAATAAGTACTCACTTGTCGTAATCATTTTTCATTATATGGCAGTATCAATCACTCAGAATTGTTAAATAAAAGGTTAATAATTTTAGCCTTACCACAATTCAGAATAAAACACACAGTTACGTTGAAATAGCACAAACTCAGCTGAGCTGTTGGCTAGACTAGGGCGTCCCACTATTATTAGTATATATTCAATGGACGACAACTTCTTGCCTCAACGATCTGCTCGTATGGACAGTCTTCAAAAAAATGGCAACTTGCCGGCAAATTTTTTCAAAACATTAACTGTTTCGTCCAATGAGAGTACTGCCCCTTCTAGAATTTAAAATTTCAAACTAACTGTCCAATTTTTGGTCACATGTGTAGTGTATTTCTGTCTGTCGGTCTGTCCGAACTTGTCATTTCCCAAGTTTGGACTTGGTTTTGGGCCCAACTACAAAAAACTATTCAAATTTTTCCCTCACCCACTGCTTAAATTTATACTGCGAAGATATTTTTAGATTCTCTCCTCCTTGTCTCCCCCTTGTCTACATGTACTTGTTTTTCTGCCTTCGTCTGAAGGACGCGTCAAATGTAACTTTAGTGAATGCAAAACTAACATGTGTTTGCGAGTCTGCATCGAACAAATCAGTCTTTTGTCAATAACTTCCGAATTATCTGTCCGTCTTTTTATTTGAAAGCATATTATTTGTCAAGAAAAGATAGGCTATCAAACTAGCTAATTTTTGTGATTCTAAACCTATTAATAAGAAATTCCATAATTTTTTCCATGTTAGTCTTGAAATCTTTACTACCACGCGTTCACTTTTTTTCCATGTGCTGTCCAGCTATTTTCGAGAGTTTTACGTCATTCTAAATAAGAGCTAAGTCTGTTTTCGTAACCAATTGACTACATGTTCTTACTTTACCTCGTATTTCAAACACTAACTACGAGTTCGCGCGTATGTTAGGCTTAGATTCAAACGCTTGCAGACAGCATCATTTTTTTTTCTTCTTTTCTCCTTTCCTATCCCGTCTGAACGGATAGGCCTTTCGCGTCCCCATGTTATAATTAGTTTTTTTTTCTTTTTCCAATGACACTAGAAACGATAGTACGATCTACCAAATCAACGCGCTTGTGGCGTAGTCGAAAAAGCCGAAGCGTAACTTAACTATATTTTATCCCTACAATTTATTTTAACTTTTATCTTTATAAATGGAGGATTTTAGCGCTGTATCAATGTATTCCATCACAGCCAGCTCCATGCGTAACCACATAATAGTATAGTCTTACGATATGCCTAAGGGAACAGTAGTCATGCAAAGAATGAACCCAGAGTTGGGGCACTGTACGAAGGATGGCCACCGACCGAGCAAAGTGGAATCAATTTGTTGTTGCCCTACAAGACGCCACTAGGCGTGATGGCCACTGACTGCTTTGACGGTCGGTGGTTAAGGATCTAAGAAGAAGAGAACAGTAGTCATACTTGTTTTTTGTCCTCTCTGAGTCCCCAGGAACTACAGGGGACACGTAACATTTGATGAGACAAACAACATCCCTCCAACGGGCATCACTTAAAAGAGAGGGTGAAAGACGCAGAGATAGAGGAATAGTATAGGGGAGAGTGAGGGAGAGAGAAAACAGGAATAAAGAGGTAAATATATTACCTACAGTAAAGAACACCAACAGAGTAGAAAACACTGCAACGGGCAAGTAGAAAATATGACCGAGGGACCACAATAGAAGAAATGAATGTAAAGTAGATGTCACGGAATTGTGCACCCAAATAATAGGACGATGAAGGCGAGAAAGAAGGGCGCAAAAGTACATGAGCAAACCATTGTGTCACAGAAGAAAGGGATAAATTATCGTCATCAGTACAAGTGATGTTCAATGAACCCATATGTATGACGCTATCTGTTTCTTACATCCACAGGTGACTTCTCATCTAGAAGAAGAAAGCCGATCCTGGGAAGTTACACAACTCGACTTCCCTGCTGAATTGACAGACAATTCACCCCAGTCTTCGCTCGTCAACAACGTTAACTTACGTGTTCACAATCTGTACCAGTCATGTCGACGGTCGTAAACTAGTTAATACCGTATGACTGGCACACATGTAACGTTCAGTAAGGCCGCCAATAATCATTAGCCGGCTTCCATTATGACGAACATTGAGTACATATATTTTGTTGCTGCTGAAATCATATTGGCTTTATAACTTCTTGCTTGAAGAATGAACGCAGAGGAATGAAACTTATTATTTTCTATCCAGGTTAGCTTTTCGCATTTGTAGACGAACTCTCCAAATGAACTAATAATTCTCTGCTTTTGTGTTGGCTTTATCTACACACTACATCCAGGATTTATGCATGATTAGTGATACTTAGAATGAGTCAGTTTAACTGAATTACTTTTCTTTAACTGCGATGATATATGAAATATTCACAGGAGGGTACGCGTTAAGAAATTACAAAATCAGTATAGCAAAAGTTTGGGGAATGTAGCTTTTGTCAGGAGAAAACATACTCGAAAAAAAACAAGAATCTTACATTAAATAAGTGCTCTTAATTTGCATGAAGAGAGTGCTCTTAACTTACATGAAGAGAGTGCTCTTAACTTACATGAAGAGAGTGCTCTTAACTTACATGAAGAGAGTGCTCTTAAGTTGCATGAAGAGAGTGCTTTAATAGGTACATAGCGGACATAATGTCCTGATAGTGCACCACGGTCTTTTTTGGTACACACACCTCACGATGCTCTCATTGATAAATGAAAGTGTGAAATTGTTGCTGCCTCTTTCAGCGCTTGCTTCTAAAGGCAAAGTTACCGTGTTCAAAACATAGTATCGGCAAGCTCCAGTTTACCCATCTGTAAATGAGTACTACCCTCTTTTCTTAAGTTATGGAAGGCAAAGGTAGCGAGGAAGGGAACCAGTAACCCCGCCCCCAAAAAGCTGGACATAGTATAAGTGAAGTTCTTAACTCTTCATTCTCGTATCACAGTATCTGCTATGGGACCACATTTTGAAATCTTCTTTGACAGCCTACTGTCATGGTATGCTTCTGCCTTGTAAACGGCTGTCATTTGTTCTAAATTACTTGTAAACTGGGGAAAACTTGTTTAACCCCTCAGATAATTATTTCTCGTGAGCTAAAAATTCGAATATAGAAATTTATATAAATAAAACAGAGTTCTAAGTGATCAAAGAATTGTCAATAAAGAGAAATGTGAATGTGGACATTTTTAGCATTATTAAAAGTAAAGGATTGCTTTGCGAAAATAACCCCGTAAATTAGGCGAAAAATTGCGTGATGTTAGGATTCCGTATAAATAAAACAAAGGGCCTTGAGAGAGGAAGTGAAGAAATAAAATAAAAAAAAACCTACTATAAATAAAGTAATGGAATAAAACCTTTACATTATTTATTTCAGCGTGCTGATGATATTTTCTGTAAAAAAAGCAAAGGATACTTTGAATAAACCATTTCTGTAAACAAACAAAGGATTGTGAATATGCCTATAGTAACGTGAAAGATTAGCGTAAAGCTAAACATGGTTCTGTGAAGAATGTGGCACCAGCCAACTATTGAGCTGTGGACAAAGCCCTGCATCACTTCGACATGATATGCTGCGGAACAAACAGCCCCATGCAGCCCTTCCAAGATAAGATGACCTGCACAGCCCATTTAGAACTGAGCTTGGAACAGGCTGATCTTGTCTACTACTCAGGCGATCGCATCAGGGGGGCTCTCGTGGTTCATGTAGCAGCCCCAGTCACAATTGCAGGTGAGTGTTGCCTAGGAATAATGTTTTCTTGAGTAGTCTGATCTGTTTCGTCTTTTTTTTGTTTATCAAGTGCATTATTCAGAATTTTCTTCACCACTCATCAAACAAACAAAAAAAGTTTGCACCCAAACCATTTATGCTCTTTTGTTCTCGGACTATTGTTCTCAAACTATATCTTTGGGACCTAAGATGCGTCAAAAGTGGAATGCAGTCAGCGAACCATAGCTGACTGCTTGCGTCAGGGTCAGCGAACCAGAGCTGACCAAGACCCTACTCCACCTCCAAGTGGTGGTCCTGGAAACAGGCTGCATCACTGCAGTCTGGCTGAGAGAGTAGGGATCGAAGTGGGAAGGCAAACCCGGTCCTAAAAAATGCCGTGCCGAAGTCGGATGTGTTGGGCCGAAAAGCGCAGATACCGCAGCTGTGCTGTAAACGGCGACACAACGCAACCAACGTCCTTTTCAGGACGAACGCAGAAGAAGAAGAAACTGTATCTTTCAAAATCGTGTACTCACTTTATCTCTCCACTGATATCATCGTTAAGCACCGTGAAAAGAATCAATGGCATTTCAGAGTATTTACTGTGAATTGTTTGATGGTGCATCTTGTCTTCATTAAGTCTTCTGCCACTCGTTCGATTCCTCGTTTTTATTATCTTCACTGAACCATATCACATATTATCTAAAAAGTGTGCTGCGCAATAGTGATATCTTTTCATTCTGACCAGTATCCAGGCCATTTTGCGGTTTTTTCTTCATTATCATCTACTTCTTCAAGTACTTTGCCAACTGGCGTGGTGATCATGTCTGTCTACAACTTCCTATCCCTATTAATGTTTATCAATCTGTTGTTGCATTTTTTTCAGGCCTTGATGGTGAAGTCCAGTATTTGTTTGTTTGTTTGTTTTTATACCTCTGTTTCATTTTTCTTCGAGCTTTCCTGTTGTCACAGCAAAATCTAGCTTTCTTTTTTTCATAATATGTCCAAGTAAAGTGAAATGTTTCCTTTTAATGTAAATAATGAACTTCGTTTGCCAACTGGCCTGTCTCAAGACATCAGCATTACTCCTTTGTAGCAGGCCGTGATAATCTTAGCATTCTTCTGTAAAACCATGTCTCTGTGGTCTTAAGAGTTGTTCTTGCTTGTTTTTCGATTGTCCATGACTCGGTTCAAGGATAATTGCTCTTTCTACTCCAAGCGTAACTCATCTATAGCATTTTCCTTTTGTCTTTTTAAAAAAAATTGTGTTTTCTATGCTGTATTTTGTTATTACATCCGTGTAGTTCCCGTTATTACATCCCATGTAGTTCCCGTTATTACATCCCGTGTAGTTCCCGTTATTACACCCAGTGTAGTTCCCGTTATTACATCCCGTGTAGTTCCCGTTATTACATCCCGTGTAGTTCCCGTTATTACATCCCATGTAGTTCCCGTTATTACACCCCATGTAGTTCCCGTTATTACATCCCATGTAGTTCCCGTTATTACATCCCGTGTAGTTCCCGTTATTACATCCCGTGTAGTTCCCGTTATTACATCCCGTGTAGTTCCCGGGGGCTCTCTGGAGAGCCAAATAAAGAAAAGGACTACTGCACACTCTGGCATGTCGTACAAGACAACTAATATGAGCTTTTGCATGGGCCTGGCAACCACATCATGTAAAACACATTGCCATAGAAACCACCGACGCTAGAACACGTAACTGCTTTGTGCAAGTTTCTTGTAGGGACCAGATGTAGCGGTAGCTCCTTGCTCCGTAAGAAGCGGAAAGGAATATGATAATGATATATTTTTGATTACAAGATCTTGTAGGTGGGGGGGCCCATTTAATAGCGTGTATAATTTCTCATCTGAAATACATCATCACTTTCTGGGACGAAGTATTGTCTCCTAAGTTTTCTTTGTTTTGCATTAATTTTGTGTACGTTTCTGTGTTTATATCATTTGATGTGTCCTAATAATCTTTATTTTCTTATTCTTTTCTATGTTCTGTTTTATTCTTCTTCTATTTCTGTTTCTTCTTCTGCCACTTCTTCTTCTTACTGTTCTTCATTTTCTTTTGTTATTTGCCTTATCCCTCTCTCTCCTTCTTCTTCTCTTTAATGCTGTTGTTTTGAAATGTTCATAATTAGGAGCCACTTTAATTATCTTCATTTCGTATTTTTTTTATTAACTTTTTTTTTATTTGAGCTTGGATTTTACTGGATTTTATTTCCCTTCATTTAAAGAAAAATGTTTCATTAAATTGGATTACCGTTCGCCAAAAAGGAAAAAAAAAAAATAAAAAAAAATCAATGTCTCTTTCGTTCATTCTACACTTTCTGCCCTAAATATTATTTGCCGCAAATAGCACCTGTATCTATCCTTCATTACCCTTGAAGTCGTTTTCAAGGTCAGAATTGCCAGTTTTAATATCTATTTAAGTGTTGTCCAGCCATTTTCTCATTGAATACCGTCTTAATATTGTCAGCTTAAGTTGCCGGGCTAACATATTTCTTGGTCCTCTTGTAGCCTTCCTTCTTTCGGTTGGCTGTAGATACATCATCAGTATGTTGCTTGATCTCGTGTTGTTGTCTATTAGTGGTGGACATATCAACATGTTTGATCTCGATCTGTTGTCTACAATGTTTAATATATAGCTGGTATTTTCTTTATTATACTCTTATTCATGATTTATTGAACAGTTCTTTAATTGATTATTATATTAAGCTTAATATTAGGATGATTGAAAAGTAACTCATTATTTTGACATTTGTATATCCTCACTTGTGTCCATCTGTCTGTCTGTCTGTCTGCCTGCCTGCCTGCCTGCCTGCCTGTCTGTCTATCTATCTATCTATCTATCTATCTATCTATCTATCTATCTATCTATCTATCTATCTATCTATCTATCTATCTATCTATCTATCTATCTATCTATCTATCTATCTATCTATCTATCTATCTATCTATCTATCTATCTATCTATCTGTCTGTCTGTCTGTCTGTCTGTCTGTCTGTCTGTCTGTCTGTCTGTCTGTCTGTCTGTCTGTCTGTCTGTCTGTCTGTCTGTCTACCTCTCTCTGTCTGCCTGCTTGCTTGCCTGCCTGTCTGTCTATCTATCTATCTTTATAAACACGAACAAAAAATGTAACCAACAAGGAGCAATAACTACCATTTGACTAATTCATTTATTTAAATGTTTTTTGTTTCGGAAACAAAGTAAAAAAAGATAAAAACCTAAAAGTGTCAATAAACTGACTTTACAATAGAGAGCAGAAACTGCTGTCCGCTATGAAGTCACGTGTTGAATAGGCCGGATCTCACGCTAAGTTGTACTACTAATGTGACATCACATTGTATGTAATACAATAGCTCTCAATTCTCTTTATTTTAACCTTTGTTTCCCATAAATTAGTTAGATAGGTGAGAAGAAATGCGTTTAAAAATAGGAAAGTGACTCTTCAATCACTCTGTAGTTATGCGATATCGTGTCTTAGTTTTAATACAATGAGCTTTTCAGAGCTACATGTGCTAAAAGTGTTGTATTACTTCCCAGTTTCTGGCTGTCAGCTTGATTTCTCCTAAGCTTCTTGACCTAATCTGCTTATTTTCCGACCAGGTCTTCTATGTCTGGGCCATGTCTGCCTTCCCTTCTCTTTACTACATTTTGTGGGGGGTCTCTGTTTTTGTTTTCCTTTCTGTTCTGGGGAATCAGGAGTAAGGATCATCAATTTTCACTGTATTGAGCATATCCGTGGATAGCCGAAATTCTGGAAAATTTGTATTTTTTAGTTGCATCAATCCCCCTGCTTGCACTTTCTCTTTCAATTTGATTCCGTACTGAATATCGCACCAAACACCCACACGATTTCGCATTACCAAGATGGTATCATAAGAGAGGTGGAGGGAGACCGCAGAGCACACGGTAAAGAGAATCAGAGGCAGACATGAAAGGAAAGAGGAAGACACGGAAAGACCTTGAGCTGATAACACAGGATAGGAAGACGTGTCATCAGTTTGTTGAAGGCTAGGGGAGAGGAAGGGTGAGGGACAGCGATAAGGTCAAGGTCTTTCCAAGTCTTTCTCATCATTTTCATTTCTGTCTCGTTATCTCCCCCTTGTGTTTTTTCTGTCTACCTCTACTTCTATGACCCTGGGGTTTCCAGAAAGAGAACTGCCTGATAGTGGTATCAGCAGGTTTCCTCAATGTGTGTCAGATCCATTTCCAGCGTCTTCTTCCCATCTTGTTCCACTGGCACTCGTGACAGTGATGTGTAGGGTACAATCTGTGTTTTTTTCCTTAGGATTGTGACGATATTGCCTCCCCTGCTTTGCAGTAGTGGCCCAACAGTGGACAAAACTCAAGAGTACCGGTATCTAATATGGGCCTTCAAAGGTGTCTACCTTCGCACAAGATTACTCTTGGCAAAGATGTAGATAGAAGGGTAATGACATTTCTATCACAAGGGAGTGTCCACAAGATATTCAGATAAGCGAAAACAATGCTGCTTTGGCTGAGCACGTTAATTCTAGAATCTGCCGGCAACTTTTGTGAAGAATTAAGCAATGGTTAATCTTAGCTCGTTCAAGCCCCCACCTCTGATTTACTCAGTGGAATTCTTATTATTCTGGTATAGCTCTGTTTAGAGTGTGTGGAGACAAACATACAGTACATTTAAAAGGATTAAATCGATGTTAAATTTGTAAAATTACAAATAACAAAATTTAATAATCACTTAAGTTTTAGCAGTTTGAAAATAATTTGAATAGTTATGGAACAAGAAAAAGTTATCATCACGGTCGTGATAGGATGTAAATTTTTACAAGAAGTTCAAGTGGCAGCATACATATTGAACTTAGCTGCCAATAGCGGTTCTGCTCCTTCTGATGGGTTGGTTCTTTTCACACTGCCCACGCTCGTCGCTGGTCAAGGTTGTCGGGTGTAGCTCGTTTCCCAGAAATGTCAGGGATAGTCTCCGAAAGTTGGTCCCTCGTCTTAAAGCGTAGGCTCTTGTCCCTTCTTGTTCCAGAGAAAGTACTTTCTGCCGGTACCACCAATAACAAGCCAATCGTGGCTCACTGACGTTTCGCTCAGGTGAATGAAGTTAAAGGCACTGCCGATGCCTTTTTACACGTGTACTTGGGGTCGTTAATTTTAAATTTAATTCCCTCTCTGACTCCGTGTGTTTCCTTCAGTTTCCTCAGACAGCGGCTTTCCTTATTAAAATGATAGAGATTTCCTGGGCTGTTTTTGTAAGTCCGTCAAGATTCTCCAATAAAAGGTGTCAGGTCTGATAAAATGTAATTCTGAATTCTAACTTCTGGCAAGTCTGGTGTCTTGACAAGCGATCTTCACAGTAGATTTGACTGACTGAAGCGCCAGGTTATATTCACTGTCCTCCCCTGCTCTGTTTGTGACGAAGCTAAGAAAGTGCCAATTCTTTAAAAAAAGAAGTTGGGGGGGGGGGGGGGGAATTTCAAAATATTCATGACATGGAAAAATTTTGAACGTAATGTAAAGGTCACGTTTTCCATATATGGCAATCATGACATTCAAATATTCTCGTCAATGATTACAAATAACTTCTTACATCTACCCGGAAATATTACAACATTTCTGCTCAGGTGTGTCTGTCATCCCCCCAGGTCGATACTTGACCGGCGCTCCTTGTGCAAACACAAACTCCTGTTTGACCATCTTTGCTGTGTCTTATCACGACAATAATTAGTCGGTCACACGAGCCATATCAGCGCTAAGTAAACTCGCTTGGCCATTTACGTGCGAAAACAGTCGCACCCTTGTGGTAGAATAGGATTTCTGTTGGTCAACCTTGCATCACCGTCTACTCTATCCGCAGGGATAGACAGGTAAACACACAGCCATGACGACTATCGCTGAGAGGAGTGTAAGAATATTTAAAAATGAGAAAATACCTGCTTCACATAGCAGAGAAAGAAAGAAAGTGTGGCAATTCACAGCACGCAATAAAATCAGCATAAAAATGTAATTGATTACAGCCGTAGTGAAAGAGAGATCGGAAAGAGGTCGTCCCAAAAATCCATCTCGTGACAAGGGTCTAATATTTTTTTCTCCATATCTTCTATGAATTTGTAAAATACGACTGAACACTTTTTTTTCACCCACCAAATTGATGCTAGCTGGTGTACTTCCCGGGGGTCTAAAGATAAAAAAAGGACTACTGCATATTCAAGCATGTCGTGGGAGCGACTAATATGAAGTTGCGCATGCAGCTGGCATCATCATCATGTAAAATGAACTAATTGCTAAAGAAACGGGGGGCTTTAACGCAGAGTTTCAGCGTATTAGTGACTCTATGCTCCGCAAGGAGCTACAAGGTAAAGATTGCATGAATGAATTCAATCGCTGTTGTCTTTTTAAGTCGCTAGGACAGTGTCTTCTTCTTCTTCCTCGTTCAGATTTCCACATTCATGACCCTAATAAAGGTAGTCGTCAGCTCAAGGTTCCTGACATCTCCAAATAGTTTTTCGGGGAGAGGAGTAGGGTGTTGCCATTTGTTACTCCGTTCACTGTTGTTTATTGGGCAACACTGCAGCAGATGTTTAGCTGTCATGGGGCTGATGTCACAGGTGCAGAGATCTCTTGTACCAATTCTGTACTTGTGGTATAAATAGTACCGCAGACTGTTATGACTAATGAGTAGCCGGAGAATGATGACCTGGTCTCGCCTAGATAGCTGATTATAGGCATCATTTTTTTTTCAGTATTGCCTGAATGTTCTCTTTTCCATTATGATTGTTCAGCGTTTTGTCTTTGTCGTGCGGTATCATTTTTTTTTTCAGTATTGCCTGAATGTTCTCTTTTCCATTATGATTGTTCAGCGTTTTGTCTTTGTCGTGCGGTATCATTTTTTTTTTCATTATTGCCTGAATGTTCTCTTTTCCATTATGATTGTTCAGCGTTTTGTCTTTGTCGTGCGGTATCATTTTTTTTTCATTATTGCCTGAATGTTCTCTTTTCCATTATGATTGTTCAGCGTTTTGTCTTTGTCGTGCGGTATCATTTTTTTTTCTCCTTACGTTCGGATTTTCATCTCAGTAACATATCTTCGCATTACATGTCAAACATATGCACTGTTTCCTTCTGATGCCTTTTCATGCTTTTTTTCCCCCTTCTCATTCCTAATGGAACATGGAACAACCATTGTAGCTGCTCTGATATATCTTTTCAGCTACAAGAGAATAGGGTGCGAGGCTACTTAAGATATTGGTAAGGGGTGTGAGGCTTCTTAAGGTGCTATTAAAGTGTGTGAGGCTTCTTAAGATGTTATTAAGTGGTGCGAGGCTATTTAAGATGATATAAAGGGTTGTGAGGTTTTTTATGTTGCTATTAAGGGGTGCGAGGCTTTTTAATTTGCAATTAAGGGGTACAGGCTTTTTAAACTGCTATTAAGGGGTGCGAGGCTTCTTAAGTGGCTATTAAGGGGTCGAGACTTCTTAAGATGCTATTAAGGTGTGCGAGGCTTCTTAAGATGCCAGTGAGGTGTGCAAGGCATCTTACGATGCAGTTAAGGGGTGCGAGGCTTTTTAAGATGCAGTTAAGGGGTGTGGGTCCTTTAAAAGGTTGAGAGGTACTGCTCTACATCTTTATATAATGTTATCAGAAACTCCGCCCAAGAATTTAAATCAACTGAGTTGTTACAAAAGCGCCCTCTTTAATCTTATACTGCGTTCTATAAAAATCGATTTCTTAGAGGTGACAGTAAACATCTATTGTCTTGCTATTTAGGTTCTATAACCCTCACCCTGATTTACTCAGTGGTATTATTATTATTCTGGTATAGCTCTGTTTAGAGTAAGTTTAGTAAATTGACTGAGACAAATATGCAGTACATTTAAAATGATTGAATTGAAGTTAAATTTGTATAATTACAAATAACAGATTTAAAAATCATTAACAAGGGTTAAAATAATTTAATAGTTAAAAATAAAATGTTCATCATTGAATGATAGTAGGTTTTATGAAAAAAGTTGTCTTTGGCAGCTTATAGGTTCACTTAGCTGCCGATAGGAGTTTCTGCTCCCGCTGATGGGTTCTGTGCAGATAGGTCACTGGAGTTCTCGCGTCTCTGGTCAAGATTACAGGTGCAGAACGTTCCCAGAAATGTCAAGGAGTAACTGTCAAGCTGGTCCTGCGTTTCTACGTCAGTCCACTTCTACCCTCACTTTGTTCCAGAGATTAGTACCTTCACTGGTACCACCACCAACAACTATGGTAAAAGAATAGAAACGAAACTCTCTTCTGAGTATTGCGTTTCCCGACACATATTTATGTGTCCCCTTTCTCATATTCTACCATCCCATCTACTCAGAATTTACCCTCGATTAGAATTAAACTTAATCCCTCGAGAGAAACTTTCTTTACATTTAAATTGAAAAGCTTTATCCTTATTTTATATTTAAATGAAAAGGTTAATAGTGCAGATAGAATATGTTTACATTTACATCTTCACTGTTTGAAAAGTGTTCACAATATAAACTGAATCTGTTTTATTTACATTTACACCAATTGAAAAGTTTGAAACTTTCATTAAATTTAAAGTGAATATTTTTACATATACATTTACACTGGTTTGAAACTGTGAGTATTATACGTAGAATGTACATCATTTCTTTCATCTTTCCCTCCCTGCTGCATATGGAACTTGGGACTACCGATGCTTTTAATTCTCTGTAATGAGCTAGCGATAAAGTAGTCACCAGCCCTTGCAGCCGTGGTTCATGAAATCATTCTATACGCCAAGGTTGCCAGCCTCAAACGACGGACATCCACTAGCGATTTTCACATATTAATATTCACATGGTAATATATACATATTAGTTCACATGTTAGTAATAAAAATATAGAATGTAAAATGACAACATACGCCAATCCTGGCTCACAGACCTTTTGCTCAGATGAATGAAGTTAAGGCACTTGATTAGGCCTCTTGCACGTGTTCTTGGAGTCGTTACTTTTATAAGATAATTCCCCCTATGACTCCGTGTGTTTCAGTTTCCCCAGCCTTCCTTATTAAAATGGTTTTCCTTGGCTATGTAAGTCCTTCAAGATTGTTCCACAAAGTCCGGTCTGATAAATGGAAATTCTGAATTCTAGGCTTCACTCTGGCAGGGTCTGGTTTTGTCTTGGCAAGCGTGAATCTCACAGTGTCTTAACTCTGAAACGCGTCAGGTTATATTCCTGGTCCTCCCCCGCATCTGTTTGTTATGAAGCTAAGCAAAAGGTTCAATCATTTTCAAACATGAATGTTGGATCGGGTAATCTCAAAATATTCCGACATGAAATAATTTTGCGTGTGATGCAAAGGTCACGTTTTCCGTATATGGCAATCAACTTTCCGATGCCTTGTGTACCAACTCACAAACACATCGGTAAACTCTCTCAGCAATGCGTGTAAGATGTAACATCTTATTACTTTATCGAAAGTAATCTTGTCAGTCCTGTCTGTCCAAAATGTGTAATCCAGTATTACCAGCTTTGCGACGAGCATAGTCTCGCCTTATCAGCAATTAAACACATTCAATGGGCAATTTAGTGTTAAGCTGATGTCTGATGCCGGCCGCTGCCGATATTAACCAACACGGTTGTCGATAATATTATCACTGCCGCTCCTTGCAAATGTTTAGGGAAGGGACGGGTAACAAACAGACGTGATGACTTATCTCTGAGAGGGGTGTAAGAAGGAAAATACAAAATATCTGCTACACGTAACAGAGAAAGAGTGAAAGAAAGCGCGACAATTGAAAGCATGCAATAAAAATCAGTACAAAAATGTAACTGATACTGCCGTAGTGAAACAGAGATCGAGAAGGGTCTCGCCATTCTGTTACGGAGAGAAGGAAGGATTGGTAAGAATTTGGTGAAGGACTTAGGGCAGGGATAGGTAACCGGTCGATCTTGTCTACCGGCAGGTCCCGGGGAATCATTTCGTAGATCTCTGGGTAGCTTAGGGAGGAGAATAAAATTTTTACTAGGTAAACTGGCGGACTAGACATTTCCTTCCGTCACTTGAAATTGCTGTATCTCGATGTTTTAAATTTTTTTTTTTTTTTTTAAACCAGCGGCACTTGGGCTTTCAACCCTTTGGCCCAATGACATGTCATTGCGAGGCTGGGGAACCTGAGGACTTTCCTTCCAACCCGGTCAGGAGCTTCGCTCCTTCCCATCCACAGAGGGTTTATCACAGGAGCCGTTCAGGCTATTCAGTCAAATTTCCGGCCGTAAACATTTCTTCAAACGCCGACGCCCGGGTTTGAACCATGAACACCTGGTCGCCAGTACAACGCCGAAGCCATTACACCAGCGCGGCTCCCATCTCGATGTTTAAAGGTACTTTCACAACGTTCCTTGTAAAAATATTTATTACAAATAAGGGAGGGAAACCTGAGGCCTGTAAACAGTAAATTAATATGAAATAAATATAAAGGTATGTTATCAGGCACTCACAGGAAATAAAGAAGTAGAACACCAGACAACAGAAAAACAACAGACATGAGTGGCTTACCCAGGATTTGAACACTGGACCTTCCGTGCGACAACCCCGCCTAGCCATGCAAGCGAATCACACTATCCGCTCTGCCATCTACGCATCATCAAAAAATGATGTTTCAATGGCAGGTCAATAGTGCGAACCACAATATACGACACCAGAAGTCCTCCATGGGCAGTTCAGCCTATTAATGACACAATCATTTCTGTTGTATTTCTATCAAGCAGTATAGGCCGAATCCAACAAGACCCTTAGGACCTTAATACTGTGTCCAGTAAATGATAGTAGACTAGAACAGTGAGAACAGAATAGTGGGTAGGTTTGGTATTGTACAAACATTTATTACAAATAAGGGAGGGAAACCTGAGGCCTGTAAACAGTAAATTAATATGAAATAAATATAAAGGTATGTTATCAGGCACTCACAGGAAATAAAGAAGTAGAACACCAGACAACAGAAAAAACAACAGACATGAGTGGCTTACCCAGGATTTGAACACTGGACCTTCCGTGCGACAACCCCGCCTAGCCATGCAAGCGAATCACACTATCCGCTCTGCCATCTACGCATCATCAAAAAATGATGTTTCAATGGCAGGTCAATAGTGCGAACCACAATACACGACACCAGAAGTCCTCCATGGGCAGTTCAGCCTATTAATGACGCAATCACTTCTGTTGTATTTCTATCAAGCAGTATAGGCCGAATCCAACAAGACCCTTAGGACCTTAATACTGTGTCCAGTAAATGATAGTAGACTAGAACAGTGAGAACAGAATAGTGGGTAGGTTTGGTATTGTACAAACATTTATTACAAATAAGGGAGGGAACCTGAGGCCTGTAAACAGTAAATTAATATGAAATAAATATAAAGGTATGTTATCAGGCACTCACAGGAAATAAAGAAGTAGAACACCAGACAACAGAAAAACAACAGACATGAGTGGCTTACCCAGGATTTGAACACTGGACCTTCCGTGCGACAACCCCGCCTAGCCATGCAAGCGAATCACACTATCCGCTCTGCCATCTACGCATCATCAAAAAATGATGTTTCAATGGCAGGTCAATAGTGCGAACCACAATACACGACACCAGAAGTCCTCCATGGGCAGTTCAGCCTATTAATGACACAATCATTTCTGTTGTATTTCTATCAAGCAGTATAGGCCGAATCCAACAAGACCCTTAGGACCTTAATACTGTGTCCAGTAAATGATAGTAGACTAGAACAGTGAGAACAGAATAGTGGGTAGGTTTGGTATTGTACAAACATTTATTACAAATAAGGGAGGGAAACCTGAGGCCTGTAAACAGTAAATTAATATGAAATAAATATAAAGGTATGTTATCAGGCACTCACAGGAAATAAAGAAGTAGAACACCAGACAACAGAAAAACAACAGACATGAGTGGCTTACCCAGGATTTGAACACTGGACCTTCCGTGCGACAACCCCGCCTAGCCATGCAAGCGAATCACACTATCCGCTCTGCCATCTACGCATCATCAAAAAATGATGTTTCAATGGCAGGTCAATAGTGCGAACCACAATACACGACACCAGAAGTCCTCCATGGGCAGTTCAGCCTATTAATGACACAATCATTTCTGTTGTATTTCTATCAAGCAGTATAGGCCGAATCCAACAAGACCCTTAGGACCTTAATACTGTGTCCAGTAAATGATAGTAGACTAGAACAGTGAGAACAGAATAGTGGGTAGGTTTGGTATTGTACAAACATTTATTACAAATAAGGGAGGGAAACCTGAGGCCTGTAAACAGTAAATTAATATGAAATAAATATAAAGGTATGTTATCAGGCACTCACAGGAAATAAAGAAGTAGAACACCAGACAACAGAAAAACAACAGACATGAGTGGCTTACCCAGGATTTGAACACTGGACCTTCCGTGCGACAACCCCGCCTAGCCATGCAAGCGAATCACACTATCCGCTCTGCCATCTACGCATCATCAAAAAATGATGTTTCAATGGCAGGTCAATAGTGCGAACCACAATACACGACACCAGAAGTCCTCCATGGGCAGTTCAGCCTATTAATGACACAATCATTTCTGTTGTATTTCTATCAAGCAGTATAGGCCGAATCCAACAAGACCCTTAGGACCTTAATACTGTGTCCAGTAAATGATAGTAGACTAGAACAGTGAGAACAGAATAGTGGGTAGGTTTGGTATTGTACAAACATTTATTACAAATAAGGGAGGGAAACCTGAGGCCTGTAAACAGTAAATTAATATGAAACAAATATAAAGGTATGTTATGAGGCACTCACAGGAAATAAAGAAGTAGAACACCAGACAACAGAAAAACAACAGACATGAGTGGCTTACCCAGGATTTGAACACTGGACCTTCCGTGCGACAACCCCGCCTAGCCATGCAAGCGAATCACACTATCCGCTCTGCCATCTACGCATATCAAAAAATGATGTTTCAATGTTGCGAACCACAATCACGGAAGTCCTCACAGGCCTATTAATACAAATTTCTGTTGTATTTCTATCAAGCAGTATAGGCCGAATCCAACAAGACCCTTAGGACCTTAATACTGTGTCCAGTAAATGATAGTAGACTAGAACATAATATGTTTGTACAAACAATTACAAATAAAGGGAGGGAAACCTACCCACAGTAAATTAATATGAAATAAATATTCTGTTCTCACACCAGACATGTAATAAATGTTTGTACAATACCAAACCTACCCACTATTCTGTTCTCACTGTTCTAGTCTACTATCATTTACTGGACACAGTATTAAGGTCCTAAGGGTCTTGTTGGATTCGGCCTATACTGCTTGATAGAAATACAACAGAAATGATTGTGTCATTAATAGGCTGAACTGCCCATGGAGGACTTCTGGTGTCGTGTATTGTGGTTCGCACTATTGACCTGCCATTGAAACATCATTTTTTGATGATGCGTGGATGGCAGAGCGGATAGTGTGATTCGCTTGCATGGCTAGGCGGGGTTGTCGCACGGAAGGTCCAGTGTTCAAATCCTGGGTAAGCCACTCATGTCTGTTGTTTTTCTGTTGTCTGGTGTTCTACTTCTTTATTTCCTGTGAGTGCCTGATAACATACCTTTATATTTATTTCATATTAATTTCTTGTAAAAATATGCCAGATATCTTACTAAAAATGTCTTAGGGGAAACTCCATAATGCGACGTATTTTATTCGTGAACTGCATACGATAGGATCTTTTGTTTCTTCTCCTTTTTCTTCGTCGTTCGCTCAATTTGAACGAAGAATTCATTGTGTCGTAGTTTACATCTGGGCTGTGATATCTGCGCGTTTCGGCCCGGCACATCCGATTTCAGCAAGCAGTTTTTTTTCGGGTTTGCTGTCCTTAGCCCTTGACAGTCCCCAGCCTACCTGCAAAGCAGCAGGTGGCTTAAAATCAGAGTTCTCCTTCCCCTAGATCAGTGTTTCTCAACCCTGATAGTAGCAACGCCCCCTTTTGACAACTAATATTTTTTAAAAGCCCCCCCCCCCCCTTTTAACATCCTCTTGCTCCTTATCGTGTATATACAAACACACACACAAATACTTATACATATATTCCTCCATACTTTAAAAAAAGCAATGCAGTTAATGAGTTATCTTTTCTTACATAATAAAGAAAAAGAGAAAGCACATTTATAAAAGCATAATAATAATAATAATAATAATAGCCCCTTCAGTCATAACTGACTATGGGAATGCGCCCCTGAGGTGACAGCTCTCAGCTGCTTATTTTCCGTATTATTTCGACGTTTTCTTCTCTCTTCGGCTTGATCAGTGAGCTTTTTTTCGCCCAATCTGAGGTGGCACCGTAAATAGCATCGCCACTTGGTGCGATCGGCAGCTTCATCCTCCCAAGTTGCTGGATTTATGTCCAGTGCCCTCATATCTCTCTTGCACACATCTTTGAATCTCACCTGCGGTCGCCCAACTGTATAAAAGCATAATTATACTAAATATGTGTTTAAGTACGAAATTATATACACCACAGGTTCATTATCCTTGAATTACAAATTGGCGGAGCAAATGATATAAAATTAGTTCTTACAATATTTATTATAATCTTATCATTTTAAAAGCGCCTAAATGACTGCATATATATCTTCAAATCTGAATATTTAAGCCTCTCCCTACGTAACCACTTTAAACTTGAAAAAATTGGAAAAATTATTAGTTGATAATAATGATATAATTATATAAAAATTCACTTACAGTTTCACTTACAGCCAGTTTTGTAATATTTGATTCCAAGTTTGTTAAAAGAAGTCTCAAATCTCCTGTTACAAATCTGCAGCCGGTTTCGTTGTTTTTTTTTTTAGTAGCAACACTACTGCACTGAACCCCTTCTCCACCAAATACGACGTTGGGAATGATGTAATTAGCAATTTAGTTTCACGCCAAAGAACGGGATACGCAAGCCTCTGCTGGATCCAAAATTTCTCGTAATGTGTGTGACTGAATCGTGCTTTTGCCCCGAAGTCATTTTGCAGCTCAATTAATTTTTCTTGTGAATGTTGACTAACTTGTTCCACGTCTGATTCAAACGGATTAATCACCCAGTCCGGTATTATTAGTTCTTGCGAGTCCTTAAATCTTATGCTCATATCATTTTTAATAGCGTCCAAATGACTGCAATAAATCTATAAATCTGAATCCTTAAGCCTGTCCCCACCTAACTGTAGTAAACATGGAAAATGAGAAAGTTCTCGGCGAATAAGATTATATTTATATAGGCCTAATGTCAATTTGTTGATGAACCCCATGATAATTCCTTTCACTTTAATCAGACTGGTCTCATTTCCTTGTAGCTTAAGAAGAACCTCATTTAACTTTTCAAATATATCTGAAATATAGGCCATGTCGTGGAAAATTCTAATCCACATATATAAATTAGAAAATAAATGTAAAGCCTAATGAAGTAATTTAATAGAAGGAAAGAAGAATGGTAAAAGACCAGTGCTTTTCCCAATAGCGTACGCCTGTGTTGTAGAACGCCATAACGAATGAACCCGAGATCCCCTTTTTCTACTTCGTCTGCATAACTGTAACGCTTCCACGTTTGATAGTAAAAGCCTACTGCATAAACTACACGCGTGTCTAAAAAAAAATAAAACGGGTACTGTGTTTCTTAGAAAACCTTGAGATACGCAAACTGCTTAATGACCTAGATATAATACTAGCATTAATGTCATTATAACACACTACGTTAACCTAAAAAAAGACAGACGGGCTTAGAGAGAGAGAGAGATGCACGGAGGAATGCCAATACTACCACGTCGTCTCGCGATTTAAAAATTAATGCCACCCCACGCGAAAGCCATGAAGACCTGATTTTTTCAAATAAACAGTAATAAAAACACTACCAATACAAGGTTAGGTTTTGAAAACATGTTTAATGCTTATTAGGAAACATGACACAATACTGTTTTACGTCTGAAATCCTGACTTTATACTGACAGAACAGTCGAAAAGGCAGGACAGGTGGCGGTTCTAAAACAATAAATAAAAAAACAAATACACGACTATCCAAGAAAAATACATATTTGTAACGAAGCCATTTGGTCCCATTAAATTTATATATTCTTGTACCTTAGGACTTGCTGACAAAGAATATGCTAGGTGTTACGCAAATAGCCTAGTAATTAACAAATTATAGCCAAAATACTATAGTGGGGTTGTCTGACAGCACAAGATCATATTTGCTCATAATGGCATGTTTGGACACACTGCTTTAGGGGAATGAGGCCAACACGTTAGATACGATTTGATTGGCTAGAGTGATATGTAAGGCGAAACCTGATTAGTCGACTGCAAATACTATTTTTGGTTGTTAATGGAAACGGTAGGAAGGGTAAATTTTTTCAAAGGCTTTTGTAAACATGGTCTCATTGGTTAGACCATTTGATACAGTCAATTAGAAGCGTCAGTTCAGGGCCAGTTTTGAAAATACATTTTATGAGAAGCCAGTGCGTTGAGAGCAAGCTAATATTTTTCTAAATAAAAGCCTGGGATAAGGCAGATCGAAATTGTGCCAGTATTCATCGCCAGTCAACGTACTAGTGTATATTTCC
Organism: Oreohelix idahoensis; assembly: GCA_024509875.1. NCBI lineage: Eukaryota > Metazoa > Mollusca > Gastropoda > Stylommatophora > Oreohelicidae > Oreohelix > Oreohelix idahoensis. The sequence continues at coordinate 608,704 of JAMPIV010001073.1, forward strand.
TTGAATTGTGGTAAGCTAGACATATTTCATATATATATATATATATATATATATATATATATATATATATATATATATATATATATAGATATATATATAGATATATATATATATATATATATATATAATATGAAAATTGAATATGAAATGATAAATTGTGTCTGTATGTGTGTGGTTCAGTAGCAAACAGAAGGCAAAGCCTAGATATTGCTCCTCCATGTAAAAGCTTGTCAGAGAGGAGTATAACTGCATAGGCATATATGGGATTGCCATTTAGTAACATGACACCTATCTTATTGTACAGAAGGAAGTACAGCTGGAATTGCAGAGGCGTTGTAACCAGTAGGGAGAGGAATACTGGTATATTGTCACATGAGAAGCTAGTAGTTGGCATACAGCTCTGAACTCTGTGTTTGTAATGTCCTGTACTTCAGTGTGGAAATAGATATTATATATTAGTTCTGAAGAAGGAGGTACAACCTTCTTATTTCAGGGACCGTGGTACTGAAGTATTAGAGCAGCACCTGGTCTGAGTTTTGCTGGATCCAGAGGGCTGGCAGCAGACTCCTTGTCCAAGATATTGACGAGTGGTGTATTTCAAGATAACTGAGAAGCAAGCGAGCAGAGGAGACAGTTTTCCTGCCGCAGACACCTAAGTTAAGACTGTGTTAGCCAGAGCAGCTCATCCTTGTATAACCCACCTTTAAAAATTGACTGTAATACTAAAGCAAGAGGGACAGTTATTGGTTAAAAATAAAAGAACTGTGATCCCTTCAAGATTATTTCCACCATTAACAAACACATGAAGTCGTGATGACAAACAACAACATAGCTTCAAAAGCCAGTATTACCTCTTAATACCAGAGCATAACACTACACACATATTGTAATAATATTCTATGTCAGGACAAAGATCCTTTGTATAATTTGTGTACATAGACATTGCATTTACATTTGATTGTGATTCCTGATTCACTCTGTAGTTGGATCAGGATATCTATTCTTGAAAGAAATTAATACATAATTTAAACGTTAACACTTGACTTATTTAAGCTAGTCTTCTAGAGTGTTATATGTATGTACTTGTCATAGTGTGGTACAGTGTTGTGAATCTTAAATAAAGTATTTATCTGTATGTTGTTGTTGTGAACTTACACTTCATCATTATCATAACCCTAGACATTCAACGTAGTCATCACTATCTTCCAGAATAAGTCTGACTGAGGTCTAAATGTGGTAGCAAAGAAGGTCATCTGTAACACACCACACATATTAGATACAGTTACCTTCACAGCTGATCTCAGTCAGACCACTAAGTCCCCTATAAATATTTATATAATCCCAACTCACCACAGGCCACATCGTTTCGCAATACTTCTCTTACGATGCTAAATTTTTCTTTGATTGAATCCAAAAACTCTACAACAGTATCAATTAATGCCCATAATCTTTTTAAACAGTTACCTTTGGACAGCCATCGTACTTCCATGTGTAGGAGAAGACGTTCAAACTCTTCACCATTATCACATTAACGTTTACGATATAATCTATCGTTCAACGAATGCGCCTTAATTTTTTAATAACACTGATAACACAGTTCAATGATTTATGGAGTCTGTCACTAAGATGCTTGGCGACTAAACGTTGTCGATGAATAACACAACGAATTGTTAAAACACCTGGTGCCACATTTTTTAAGTAGGCCTGAAACCCACGATGACGACACAACCATAGCTGGTGCTCCGTCTGTCGTACATGCGATGACATTGGAAAAAGAAATTTTTTTCCCAACAAACATGTGTTTCCATAAGAAAATATGTATCGAGAGTGGAGAGAGAAGGTTAGCTTTGGTGTATCGAGAGGCTAATGAATGTTTCGAGTGTTGAATGGACACAAATCTCCGCCTTCTGTCTCCTGACAATGGTAACATCCAAGGTACTAAAACTTTGCGTTTGGAATCCTTGAAACACTCTTTGGGACGCAAGGCAAATAAAAACTGTCGTGTACAAGCTATGCGAAGGGGAATAACTTTTGTAATTGTTTCAAATTGATTCTTGTAAAAATGTACACAACGCCCCCCCCCCCCCCTCTGAATGGAAGCAGCGACCCCCCAATCGTTGCGACCCATCAGAACGTCCCCAGACATCTTGAAAACGCCCCCCCCCCCAGGGGGTGGTACCACCCCCGTTGAGAAACACTGCCCTAGATGAACTACCATCCAAGGCTTACGAGCTTCATCTACCCGGAATTTAAGTCATGCCTGAGGTTTGGGTTGGTACTGGCAAGAGCATGGTCCACTCGCCGGTGGGTATTGCTCCTGCACCTTAAGGGGTTCCAAACTACTCCCGACCCGGCTATACCGCCGGGCACTCGGTCGCCCCTATAGCAAACTCTGTGAGAACAGGGTCACCGCGTGAAGGTGTTGCCATGGGCACGTTTGTGCAAGAGAGGCCATATATGCTAAAATCTTACTGTCAGAGCAAGACAGTAGCTTCCGCGGCGATCATTGCACCTGGATGTGAGAAGCTGTGTGTTCGCATCAACATCCATTAATGTAGGCGGGATGTCTGTCCCGGACCCTACATAGATCCCATCTTTTGTTTGAAGAGAAGTGAGCATTCGGTAAACTATCACTTTGTTTGAATATTCCACCGCTCTCTCGGCTGAGATAAAAGTTAAGATTAGACTGCTCGTATTCCAAAATCTAAAAACTCTAAAACTTTAAAACAGATATAATTTTTTATGAAGGTAAAGTTTAGAGAGCTCATTGGTTCTAAAGTAGGTTGTCATTGGTTGCCGACCGCTGCCTTAGTGGGCTGAATGGTTCTGATGATGAAAACCATGATCGTATCAACAGCTTTCTTGTAACATTTCTATTTTTCGCTATCTTGACCGTGTTATCAGCACACCACATATCATCATCAGTTGCCATCTCCACAATGGAGGTTGGCTGTAATGGATCTCCAACATCTTCTGTCTCTTGTCTTGGTGGTACACTCTTATAGACTCTTTCCCGTCCATCTCTTGATGTTATCTTCCCACTTATAGCGCTGTCTTCCCCTTGCACGTTTACCTTCAACTCTCCCTTCTGTTATGGTCTTCTGCAAGGTGTTATGCCTTTTTATGTGGCCAAAGTATTTTAGCTGCCGAACTTTGACCTCTCTCATTAGTTCTCTTTTCATACCTAGATTTTCTAGGACCTCCTTATTTGTTTTCATCTCTTTCCATGAGATACGCCCCATTCTTCTATATATCCACATTTCAAGAGCCTCAATTCTTTCTTCCAAATGCTTATTCATCGTCCATGTTTCTGCACCATACAGAAATGCAGAATATATATAACACTTTATGATTCTCAGTTTTAATTTATGAGATAACTGTTTGGATGTCAGTATATGTTTCATGTTGTTGAATGTAGCTTTGGCCATTCCTATTCTCTTCTTGATTTCTGTTTCACATCTGCCATCTTCTGTTATTATATGACCAAGATATACGTAGCTCTTGACTTGTTCCAGGATTTTCCCATTTACGCTTATCTTTAATGTGGGTTTATCGTCTGTTTTGCTAATTATCATAGTTTTAGTTTTCTCAATATTAATGTCGAGTCCATATTCATGATTTATACTGTTCACTTGCTTCACTAGTTCTTGTAACTCCTGTTCGCTTTCAGCTAACAACACGGTATCATCTGCATATCTAAGGTTGTTTATTGATCTTCCACTGATGTTCAGTCCTGGTATTTCCTGTATCTGTTTGAAAATTTTTTCGGTGTATAAATTAAATAGGCAGGGGGACAGCACACAACCTTGTCTGACACCTCTTTTTATGTCTATGTATGGTGAATAATTCCTTCCCGATCTTACTGTGGCAGTTTGCTCCCAATAAAGGTTACTGAGTATTCTTATATCTTTTCCATCAATACCTATGTCTTTGAGGCATTCAATTATTTTCTCATGATGGATTCTGTCAAAAGCCTTCTTATAGTCAATGAAGCACATATACATACTTTTTTGGACCTCTGTATATTTTTTCTGCTAATCTTCTTAGGCAAAATATTGCCTCTCTTGTTCCACTGTTCCGTCTAAAACCAAACTGTTCTTCTTGGATTTCGCTGTCTACTTTACTTTTTTATTCTTTCCTGTATGATTTTGAGCAGTATCTTAATTGCATGACTCATCAGGCTGATTGTTCTGAAGTCTGAACATTCTGTTGCATTTGGTTTTTTGGGCAATGTTATAAAAACTGATGTCTTCATGTCGTGTGGTAAATATCCTGTATTGTATATATCATTGCATATTTCTGTGATTGTATCTATACCAAAGCTCTCCAGAGCTTCTATCATTTCAATGTTTATGTTATCCATGCCTGCTGATCTTCCTTTTTTGTATCATATGAATGGCATTCTCTACTTCTGATCTGAGAATGTGTGGGCCTTCATTAGAATCTGGTGATGGTTTTTTACCTCTGTTGTCCTCGAATAGTTCTTTTACGTATTCTGCCCATCTGTTTGATATGTCTTTCTCATCAAGTAATATTACACCATTTTTGTTCTTGATACAGCTTCCTCCTTGTGCAAACCGCGACCGATTTGATAATTTCTTTATTTCTTCATGCATATCTCTTGTCATGTGCTTCGCTTCCAAGTCTTCTATTTCCTTACATTTTGTTTCTATCCACCGTTCTTTTGCTTCTCTACACATAGTACGTATGTCATTGTCTATTGTTTTTATATTCTGGAGTATTTTTTGCTTTCTTTCTTTCTGCCATTTTATTCAAGATGTCATCTGTCATCCAAATTTGATTTTTCTTAGACTCCTTTTTAGGTAAATTTGCATTTGCTGATTGTATGCTTGTTTTTAAGCATTCCCATTTTGCGGTTGCTTTTTCTTCTGGGTTTTCTCTTCTATACTGCTCCATGCTTTCTGTCAATAACTGTTGGTATTTATTTTTGACTTCGATTAAATATTTCTGTTTTATATCTGGTTGTTTCAGCGCTGATATTTCTATCTGGGGTTCCTCCTGTCTTCTGTTTCCTGCTCTTTTCAGCTTTATATTTACTTTGATGACAACTGGATTGTGATGTGAATTTATGTCGGCGCCAGGATGTGTCTTTGCACTTGTGACACTGTTCTTAAATCTATGTTTTATCATGATATAGTCGATTTGATTACGTGTTACATCTCCTGGGCTTTTCCATGTGTATAATTTCCTTGGGTGATGTTCAAAAAAGGTGTTACATATGACCAGCTGGTTTTCTTCACAGAACTGGATAAGTCTGTCTCCTCTATCATTTCTTGTCCCTAATCCATACTGTCCTACTATTTTCTTGTATTTTCCTTTTCCTACTTTTGCATTCATATCACCCATTACTATCAACACATCTGTAGATTTGACTGGTTTAAGTGTGTGTTGTAGCTCTTCATAGTATTCTTCTATTTCTTCCTCGCTGTAATCTTTACTTGGTGCATAAGTTTGTAAGATTGATATGTCGAATGGCTTTGCTCTCATCTTTAGTAACATCATTCTGTCATTGTGTGTCCAGTATCCACATACGTATTTTTCTAACTCCTTCTTTATCAACATTCCTACCCCTCTTTCGTGTTTTTTTCTCCTCCTGAGTGTATAAGCGTGTACTGGTCTCTTGTTATGTAGCCTGTATCCAAAAGTCTTGCCTCTGCAACTCCCAGTATATCGAGTTTCATGTCGGTTGCCTCTAATATAAGATTGTCCAGCTTTCCTTTTCCGTTTAAAGTTCTAACATTCCATGTTCCTATTTTTAGGCTTCTCCTACTAGTTTTTAGGTGGTCTTTCTCAGAATGCTCCCTTTCAACAGAATTTAAGGAACACTCGTCATTATGTACTTCCTTACTCATTAGAGGAGTTGCCTCTTCCCTGTTAATTTGTACAGTAGATTCTTCCCCAGGGGACAGAGAGTTCTCTACATATCGGTTCTTATCTTGTTGTTGTGATTCCATTACTTTCTGTAGGAAGTACGTGGTAAGGCCCCAATCTCTTCCACGGTGGCTAGCCATTGTCTTTTTCTATGTCCGACATGCCTCTAGTGCGCCACACACTTTGCTGTTTCGCTTTGCGAGCCGTTGATCTTCTCAGATTCCTCCGCCTCACTCACCGTCTCAGTCTTTGTGTACTAGGGATGGACATTCCCTTGAGTAAGATTGCTCCTACTCCACCCATGTAGTTTAGCCAGTCAGCCAAGACTGTTGCCCGGGATGTGGCCACCGCCGTACACAAGCGGTATTCTAGGAGTCATACATGAGCTAGACAAAGAGAGGAGAACCAAATAGGATCCTGACTATCCTAAAAAGGACATGGCTGTCTCTCACCGTGAGGTACTATCCCTCTCTCTTTATCCTACATCCCACACATACAGCACCACATATACAGGGTGATTAAACAATCACTACCTATTTTTACTTTTGTATTTCTTTATTCCCATATTCCCATATTCCCATATTCCCATATTCCCATTCAACTAATATATGAATCGAGACGTCACAAAAAAAAAATGTTATACACATCAGACCTAAGGGTCTTTTATATTTAGACATGCGCCCTAATATAACCGACTAGGTTGAACGGGACGTGCCTCGCCAAAACGAGTCAAAACTTTACAAAAAACGTCAAAATGCCCCGTGCAGTTCCGTGGGGGGGATCTCTGAAGAGACAAAGAAAGAATAGGCCTACGGCACCCTCATGCATGTCGTACAAGGCGACTCATATGAAGTTGTACATGAGGCTGGCAACCTGATCATTTCAAACAAATTGCCACAGAAACCACTGCTACAAAAGCACGTGACTGCTTGATGAGGGCTTCCTGCAAAGAACCAGCTGTAGTGGTTACTTCATGTTCCATAAGACGTACACAGGGAAATGAATGAATGAATGAAACGTCAAAATGTTCTTCTTCTTCCTCGCTCATCCTGAAAAGGACGGTGGTTGCGTTGTGTCCGTTAACAGCGAAGCTGCGATATTTGCGGCTTTCGGCCGACACATCCGACTTCAGCACGGCGTTTTTTAGGACCGGGTTTAGCCTTCCCTCTTCGATTCCTACTCTCTCAGCCTGACAGCAGTGATGCAGGCTGTTTCCAGGACCACCACGTGGAGGTGGAGTAGGGTCTTGGTCAGCTCTGGTTTGCTGACCCTGACGCAAACAGTCAAGCTATGGGTCGCTGACTGCATTTATCACTGCTGCTGAGTCTTAGGTCCCAAACGTCAAAACGAAACCAATTAATTTCTATTTTATTGCATAAAATGCTATGTCACATTGACTATGTTCCCACAGTGGGCGGTAACCCCCCCCCCCCGGGCGTTGGGAGGACTTTCGGGGACGATAAAAGAAAAGGGGGCGACAGGGGGCGTCGTTCAGTAGTAAGGAGGCGGTTGAGGATTTGTCAAACTAAATTCAGAAATGTAACTTAATATAACGCTTACACATAAAAGCGGTTTGATTATTCAGGGCCCTGACGTAATCGCTTAAATGGAGGACATAGCCTGAACAAATCCTAACTCACCCCTTCTCGCTAACGTCGCTCATCATACACCATATAGCAGATGTTCTCAATCTAGGGTACGCGTACCAGGGGGGGGGGGGGGGGAAGTAGCTTGTCAAAGGGGGTGCTGGGAACGGTTGATAATTAACTGCATTGTCCTATTCTAATATGGCGTTACAGTGCATTAATGTATTCGATTTGAAAGATATGAAAGATGGGCAAAATTAAGGAGGCGCTGGCGATGTTCTCTGGGAGCCAAGGGGGCGGTGACCCGAAAAAGTTTGGAAAACACTGTTGTAGCTCAACGTGAGATTCGGCCCGTTCAACATAATGACATCACTGCGGGCAGAAATTTTTTTGCTCTCTCTTCTGCTGTCAGTTTATTGTGTATTTTAGTTTTTAGTTTATTGTGCATCTAGGATACAAAAAACAAAACAAAAAATTATTTGATTTAAATTTGAATCATATGTCAAATGACAGTTATCGCCTGTTGTTTTAACATTTGTTACGTGCATGCCCAATAGATACTTCTTCTTCTTCGTACACTCTCAGACGTCTGCTTGAATGTTTTCAAAGAAAGCAGTAGTCAGCTTGAGGTTATCCAATAGATACAAGTGAGGACATAAACATTTAAAAAAAAAAAAGAGGTGCGACCCTAAACCTCTGATATTCATGCCATATCGTCTGTAGATCTTATGTTTTCATGCATTCTTGTGGAGTTCCGATAGTTGAGAAGTCAGTTTGTACAGAGCGACGAGTATCAGTCGGTTGTTCTGCCACCAGAAAATATCAGTAAATGTAACGGAAGAACTCATTTCACCCAGGAAAGATTAACAGCGCTGGTGAGGAAATTGCCGAATCTGGACAGATAGTGCGAGAAAGGTCACCAGACGATGGGAAGGGGCGGGGGGCGGGAAAGAGAATTGGTGGCCAGGACTGACTGGGAACTCGGTCTCTCAAAACTAATGGAATGAGACAAGATACACGAGTGCGATAATTGGAGGCAATGCCCCTCAAATTTTGTCTCCCTGTTGCAGGAGACCCAGACGGAATTGAGGTGCTGCTCAAAATTCTCCTTTTCTTCTCATCTTCGTCCTCTTCTTCAACTAATTCTTCCTCTACTTCATCGTCGTGAACCTCTAATGTAGCTGCCCATCATTATAGGCTACAGATATGAGGTTGTTCATGGGGCTGACAACCTTATCGTGTAAAACTACCCCTGCAAGAGCCTATGAATGCGTTGCCTGCAAGGAGACCCGCCCCATGCTCCATAAGGAGCGAAAATGGAAAACAACGAGAAAAATACACTCGTCTGACTAATGAATCCATGGTTTGTGATCAGCAGATTCCTCTGAACTTAATCTTTGGAACAGTGGCGAATTGAAATGTAAGGCCATCGGGCAGTGCCAATGACATGTATTCTCCGACGCCCCCCGCAGTATTGTCTCCCCTGCTCCACAGTAATGGTCCAACAATGGCCAAAATTAGAGTATAATGATAAGGATCTTCAAAGGTATGAACCTTCGCTCAAGATTACTCTTGGCAGAGAAAAAAAAAGAATAATGCTTTTATGTAAAGGAGCCTCTCAGGATTTTAAAGAAAAGCAAGCATAACAACTGAGGTCATCTAAAATGTCATGAACTTATTATTCTCCCAACCCATCTATGAGATAATTATATTTTCACTCGTATTTATGAGGTGACAAAATAACCTCGATCGTTACATTTTCCTGTGCCATCCTGTAATTCATTCTGTGCTCTTCACTTCCTTTTTTTCCTACCTCTGTCAGTATTTAGTATTTTCGATTTATTGTTTACACTCCCTTCCTTCAACTCGTGTCATGTTTGGGTTTCATCGACCATCCTTACTGATTGTTGTAATCATTCATTTTCGTTTGATCCCATATTGACACCTGGATCTGTAGAGTGAAATGTTGTTTGTGAATGCGTAACACATTTCCGACCAGACTGGAATGGGAGCGCCCGATTAATACGTCAACAACCTTCATATGGCCTATCATTTGTCTTATCACAGTTAATATTTTCTATCTGGCCAGGTTGTTGCTTGAAAGTTGTTTGCTGGACCAGGTAAATAATATAATCAATTCCGGGCAGATTTGTTATAGACAATGGTTATGATAAGTTATCCATCTTGATAGAGATTATTTGCAATAGATCTATGAAGTCGTGAGTGTAAACATGATCGATATCGAACGGAAGAGAATGCCTCATATGGGGAGTGACATGTAAAAATGACATATTGTGAGTCACGCAGTAATTTTCAATGAGAGGGTAGTGGGAATATACCCCTACCATATACGCGTTGAATACTGTTGGTTTGGCCCTTGAGATGTTAAAATACAACATTGCTGATTGGAACTTTGTCATAAAGTATCAATGTGGATGCGTGGGCTGAATGTTGCCTTATAATCTAGCGCCTTTTGAGTCTACGGCACTGATAAATTCAACTCGTAAAGAAGACAGTCATACGCCAGAAAAAGGAATAGAATCTTCTTCTTCTTCCTCGTTCGCCCTGAAAAGAACGGCGGTTGCGTTGTGTCTGTTTACGCCTAAGCTGTGATATCTGTACCTTTCGGTCGACACATCCGACTTCAGCACGGCATTTTTTGGGACCGGGTTTGCCTTCCCTCTGCGATCCGTACTCGCTCAGCCAGACTGCACTGCTGCAGACTGTTTCCAGGACCACCACGTGGAGGTGGAGTACGGTCTTGACCAGCTCTGGTTCACTGATCCTGATGCAAGCAGTCAAGCTATGGGTCGCTGACTGCATTCACTATTGCTGCATCTTAGGGTCCCAATAGAATCAGGATTCTACTTTAAAGGATCGGACAACGTGTTTGAGCATCATGTTGACTTACACCGCAAAAAAATAAAATAAATAAAACTCTACCTTTATTAGTACGGAAAGCGCGAAATACTAGGAACCTGAACACTAAGTCATAGTGGGATTCTAGTACAAAGTAATACCCCAGACCACGTGTAAGAGGCATCTTAACCCATCTGTCGAAACTGTTTCTCTGAGCCAGAAGTTGTAATGCCCAAAGTTTTTTGGGGAAGTTGTACATTTTATAGTTCTATATTTTGCATTATTAACATGTGAACATAGCTGGTGGATGTCCAAGTTCATACGAGGCTGGCAACCTCAGCAAATGATGGTTTCATGAACCACCACTGCAAGAGCTGATGACTGCTTCATTCGGGTTTCTCATAGAGAACTAACAGAAGAGATAGTCCCAAGTTCCATATGGAGCAGGGAGTGGATGACGACAGAAGTGATGTACATACTTATTATATTAACTTTTTCAACCAGTGCATATGTAAATGTAAACACGTTTTACAGATATGCAATAGGTGTTTTCTGCTCACTGGGATTAACATTAAGGCTCAGAGAGGGTAAAGCTCTGAGACAGATGGGATGGTGGAATGAAAGTAAAGGAAACCTGATTTTCCTGTCAGGAAATCCAATACTCAGGAGGGTATTTGTTTCTTTCTTATTTCATGATAATAGTCGGTAATACCAATTTGTGGTACTAGTCTGTGGAACACGTGTGTGATTTAAGTGGCCTTCAGTCAAAGCTAGACACTAAAATCAGACGAGTCTTAACAGACGCTGGACCATCTTCGCAATTACCTCACGATTCTACTGGGGACGTGTTGCTGCAACCACACTTGACCAGAGACGAGAAGAACCAGTCTACAACCTGCAAGGAACGAGCATTTGCTGGAGAAGAAGCCAACCAACATCTTACTGGCAGCTATGTACCCATTAAGAGCTGCCAAGTGAACTCTTTTCCTTAAGAAAATTTTTCAACACCATATCCAGATCATCACCAGTGATGAATCTTTAAAGATTATTCCTGATTCACCCCACCCTTATTTATTTTACCTTGTTACTATAATTGATTATTAAATTTGTTATCTGTAATAATAATAATAATAATAACAGCCCCTTCAGTCATAGCTGACTATGGGAATGCGCCCCTGAGGTGACAGCCCTCAGCTGCTTATTTTCCTGATGTTTTCAACGTTTTCTCTTCTCTTCGGCTTGTTTTGTGAGCTTCTTTTCGCCCAATCTGAGGTGGCGCCGTAAATAGCATCGCCACTTGGTGCGATCGGCAGCTTCATCCTCCCACGTTGCTGGATTTATGTCTAGTGCCCTCATATCTCTCTTGCACACATCTTTGAACCTCAGTTGCGGTCGCCCAACTGTTCTTTTGCCATCTGCTAGTTGCCCGTAGAAGATATCTTTAGGGATGCGACCATCTTCCATGCGGCGGACATGGCCAAGACAGCGTAATCTGCGCTGTCTAAGCAGTGTATACATGCTTTGAAGGCAAGCACGTGACAACACCTCGACATTTGTCGCTTTATCTTTCCACGAGATGCCGAGGATGTGGCGCAGACACCGTAAATAGAAGGTATTGAGTCTTCTTTCTTTCTTAGCATAGGTTGTCCAAGTCTCGCTGCCATATAGAAGAGTGCTGGTGACGCAGGCGTTATATACCGCAGTCTTGGTCTTCGATGTGAGTTTGGAGTTTCCCCAAACACGCGATGTGAGGCGGGCAAAGGTAGCTGCAGCTTTGCCAATGCGGCTGTCAATTTCTGTGTCCAGTGAGAGTTTGTCATTGATGGTAGACCCCAGGTATGTGAAGTGGTGCACCACTGCCAATTCATAGTTATCGATACTGATGACTGGTGCAGCACCCGCATCCTGACTCAGCACATTCGTTTTCTTTAGACTAATTATGAGGCCAAAGCCCTTGCATGCTTGGGTGAAGCGATCATCATGCTCTGAAGCTCCTGTTGGCCTTGAGTGACGACTGCAGCGTCATCAGCGAACAACAAGTCCCTTATGGTGACCCTTCTGATTTTTGTTTTTGCCTTCAGCCTTGAAAGGTTAAACAGACTGCCATCTGACCTAGTGTAAAGGCATATTCCTTCAGCTGCATCTCTGAATGCATGTTTCAGGAGTAAGGCAAAGAAGATCCCAAAGAGGGACGGAGCTAGAACACAGCCTTGTTTAACGCCACTTCGTATGTCAAAGGGTTGTGATGTGCTTCCAGCATATTGGACTATTTCCTTCATGTCGTCTGTAGTGATTTCTAAATACAATATGTAAATTAATATATAACAGTATAGGGCTTAAAGGCAAAGATAAGAAAGCACAAAAGAATTTTCTGCTAGAACGGTTGGTGTCGCCTACGCCTTCAGATTATTATTTGCTAACGAATAGCCGAACAAAACGGTACCCAATTTTTCAAATTCGTCCTTGACATAAACACCCACTTTTCCTAGTTCTAAGAAAATATTTGCCTAAAATGCATTGTGGAACGAGGAGGGGCAAGGATAGATGAAATGCTAATTCGTTTCGCATTGATTTTAAACTAAAAGCCAACTGTAGCACAGTGGCAAGCCTTGCCTTAGGGGTTTCCCCAATACGATGAAAAAGTTAGAAATGTATACACTACGGTCATGGAAACATGTTAAGCTCTTATTATGAATGACCTAAGCTCTCGTATTTAGCTTGATATTACATGGAAAAGAGTGAACGAGAGGTAGTTTAAAAATAAACAACTAACATAGAAAAAAAGATAGAATTTTGAACCAAACCACATAGCCCATTAAAAATCGTAGATTCGTGTACTTGAAGACTTGCTGACCAAGAATATGTTATTAGTTATCTAAATAGTCCCTTAACTAATCAAATAATGATAAAACCATACATAGAGATCAGAGATACTGTCAGGTCAAGTCATATCTGCTTAGATTGGATCGCATATTTTTTGGGAAAAAAGTAGGTGACAGATAGGCTAGGATGGTACAGTGAATCTGATTGGGTGGCATTTGAAGTGAGACGAAATATTATTGGCTGACCTTTGAATAATAATAAATAGCCTAGTAACGTAGAAAGGTTTGAATGATATTTTTTGAAAGACTGTTTACTCTTGTAATATTAAGAGCGATTGGCCAACTGAATCGATATTGTCAGAATAAGCGTTAGGGGGGACGCCATTTCTAGAAAAATTTTCACCAGTGATAGATGAGATCAGGCTGTGCTTTCAAATATAATTTCTGGGCAGCCTGGACAACAAAACAGATCGAAACTGTGTCAGTCATCGTCTCTGTGTATTTCATTGAACAAATTGGGGTAAGATTGACATTTATTAACATGTATTTTATATAAAAATTGAATGTGAAATAATAATATATGTCTGTACATGAGTGGGTCTATAGCGAACATGAGGCAAAGCCTAAAGATTGATCCAACATGTGATAGACTGTCAGAGAGGTGTAAAACTACAAGAATATGTATGATTGTCATAAAGGAGCATAACACCTATCCTATTATATGGAAGAGATTACAGCTGGAATTGCAGTGGCGTTGTAACTGTTAGGGGAGAGGAATACTGGTGTACATTGTCACATCAAAAGAAAATGGTGGCATAGGTTTGTATAAGGCTATGACCCTTTTTGTTTGTTTGTAATGTACATGTCCTTAACTGTGGACTATTAGTGTATGCTAGATATTAAGAAGGATGCATACCTTCACATTTCAGAGGTCCTGGGTACTGACGTTAACGTGGTACCAAACGCTTGAAAACTGATTGATTTAGGACTCTGCCTGTTTACTGCGAGCCCATGCTAGTGGCCATTGTCTATCAAACAGGGAACAGATTGTCAAGCGAGCAGAGGAAAGGTTCAACCTGTGTTCTACTGCCAAGATAAGTTCTCGTTCGGCACCTGAGAGCTCAACTACAGAACTTTAAAAGAAATATAAAAAGTGATCGTGAATAAACTGGGACAAAGATTTAATAGTTCCACAAGTGACAAAATAGAAACAAACATTTCTAAAAGGGTATGATTTCAAACAACAACCTAGTGGTACTACCAGTATTTCCTTAAAGTAGGAGAACACTACAGACGTATATGAGAATAATATTTTTATGTATGGACAGAGGATCTATTGTGCTATTTGACTGATGTAATTGATTATTTTGATTTCACTTTTAAATTGTCAATCCTGATTCCAAATAAATTAGAATCAGGATAATAAAATTGTAAAAATCATATTTACACAAAATTCAACCACAGTCTTAAATAAGATAGCCTTTTAGAGTGTCGTTTGTATGTTATTGTGGTAGTAATGTGTGCTGTTGTGAATAATAAACTATTTGTTTGTATGTTTGTTGATTTTTGTACATTACACTCTACATTCATAACCCTAGACACAACACGAAATCATTTAATAATAATAATCTAAATACATTTGGAATGAGATAAAAAAGGGGTGGTAGCTGAAAGGTACCCTGAAAAGTTCACAATACTATTGGGTAAATGCAGGGACCTTCATAGCTAATTTAATTTAATACAAATATAATAATACATAAAAACAAATTCATAACATCAAATCCACCACATAGTCATGGAATGACTTTATTATTTCCAGCAATGTAGCAGGGCAGCCTATTTTCAGGAAGATTTTGAAGCGTCCATCGCTACTAACCAGGTCAAATGCTTTTGAGGTCTATAAAGGCGATATATAAGGGCCATTTCTGCTCTCTTGATTTTTCCTGAAGCTGGTGGAGAGAAAAGATCACGTCTGTTGTTGATCTACCAGCTCTGAATCCACACTGTAACTCTGGATATATGCACTCAGCTAACTTGTGTAGTCGCATTAAGATGACTCTGGCAAAAACCTTACCAACAATACTAAGGAGAGAGATGCCTCTGTAGTTATTGCAATCACTTCTCTCTACTTTTTTTATATACAGTGTTACAATCTTGGCATCTCGAATGTCCTCAGGAATAGTTGTCTCTTCCCAGCACTGGCACAGCACCCTATGCAGGGGATGTAATAGCGTGCTCTTATAGCATTTGATTACATCAGGAGGAATCCCATCACTGCCTGGTGCTTTGCCAGAGGCCAAGCTATCAATGGCCTTGCTGAGTTCTTCTAATGTTGGTTCGGCATCCAGCTCCTCCATAGTTGGCAGGCATTTGACAACATCAAGGGCTGCAGGCGTAACGGTATTTTCTCTAGCGTAAAGCTCAGAGTGGGGCTCGACCGACTTTTCCATCTGCTCACCCTTATCGGTTAGCTTCTCTCCGCTGATGGTTTTTAGCGGTGCCGTTTTGTTTTTTGGGGACCAAGGGCTTTCTTTATACCGTCATACATTTGTCTAATGTTGCCTGTTTGCGCCGCGGTCTGGATACTCTCACTGAGCAGGAGCCAATAGTCTTTTGCACAGTGTCGAGCAGTTTGTTGAACTTTGATTCTCGTAGCCTTCAGGATCTGTAGGGTCCTAGCACTCGGTTAACGTATGTATTCATTCGCAGCACTGCGCTTAGCTTCAATGACAGGTGTCATCACATCTGATGAAGCGTCGAACCAGTCATTTGACTTCGCTGTTTTCTTACCAAAGGTGGCAAGTGCAGTAGTTTGAATGGTGTTCCGTAGATGCTCCCAGTTCTCTGTAACAGTATCACCATCTGTATGTATACAGATTTATGGATGATTTAGTCATTTTGAGTGAACTGCACCCGTATGTCTCAGTCATTTTAAATACCTATAACAGAGCTGTTGAAGTAATATTTTGCTGATTTAAATCAGGTGGGTGTTCATCAACACGAGCAATATTCTTACTCCTCATAGAAGGCCAGGGAAGATAGAAAGTTTACACGGCCTGGATCCTATCAGCCGTATTACTTGATTTCTCAAATTCTTATAAGGCTCTCTAGAATTGAAGCACTACTCTTCAATTCACATCTCTGCCAGGAGTAATTTTGAAGACCCTCAGTAGATACTCTAAAGTTTGGCCACTGTTGGACCAGCACTGCAGGGCAAGGGGAATAAATCCCGTGACACTGAGCCCCCAGCTGAAGGTGATTTATAAAGTCTTAACCATGATATCTGGTTACGTATTTAGAACAATATGAGTTATACGGGTGCAGACATACACTTCACTCCATAGTGATTAATCCAAATATAGCTTTACAGTTACAGATAAACATGTTAAATAATCACTTATAGTTTAATAATGTAAAATACATAAAGTTTTTTTTAAAAATAAAAATAGAAGCAATTATATTTATCATCATCGGATGATTTAGACTTTGGTGGAAATTAAGGAAAATTGGGAAACGTTCGTTGGTTGCTCTGTTATAGCACTTAGCTTCCGGTATGGGGTCAGTTAGCATCTGCTTCAGCAGCTGTTGGTTCCAACATGTGCTTTGGGTTGTACTTCTCTACAATAGTCAAGTCTGGTGGTTGTAACATATCTCATGCATTAAGACTGAGGTAATCACAAAGGTTGTCAAGCGTCTTCAAGATCTGTCTGATCTTAGTGTCTAGCGTCGACTGCTGGCAACTTGTACTATAAACTGAAAGGGACGAATGTCTCTGCTAAGTATTGGGTCTCCTGAAATAGTCTTCAGGCGACCTCCGCTTCCATCCACCACTTAATCTTCCTTAGAAATTTAACCCTTCCTTATCGTTTGTTTTAACCACAGTGAGTCGGATGAAAGTGCTTTTGGACAGCAAAAATCAACAACTGTAATATATATATATATATGAAATTTACTAAAGTGCATGTATAATAAATATGTACACCATGATATCATCATCCACTCACTGCTCTCTACTGAACCTGGGGCCACATCTGCTGTTCGGTCCTTGTGAATAAACCCACACGAAGCAGCCACCAGCTCTTGCAGTGGTGGTTCATGTGTCAAGTTATTTGCAGTGATGGGGTTGCCAGCCCCATATGCAACTGTACATCCACAGGCAAATCATACATGTCAAAATGCAAAAATAAAATGATAAAATGTACATATTACAACTCACTCCCAGTTTCTTCGGGCGAGCACAGACTTTCTGCACAGGAAACTTGTGAATATTGTCAGGCAACTGTTTAAGATGTTGTATCTTTCATGTGTGCTACGTGTCTAACTGAGAGCAATTGAAGTTGGATCCTAGAAGTTAAGGGCACAAAGTGATGCCTCTGGGGCTACTCATCAGTCATATGGGCTGTCCTATATTTGGTTCCTAATAATCCGTGTTCCTGGCTGTCTATGTTTTCTTCTTGACGAAGTGAGAAGACAGTGAAGTAGTTTTTCAAAACTGTAGAATATAAGAAAATTTTTTTGCCTACACACCCAGATAGCTACATGGAGGGAGGAGAAGTCCAATCAGGAGCAGTCCATCTTAGCATCTCAAACGCCAAACCAACTGCGAATGAGTGTGTGATTTTAGTAGCTCCCCCCCCCCCCTCTTTACCCTCACGAAGAACATTACTGCATGACAGCATTAGATGTTGCCATTTACATCGTATTTTCAAACTCCTTAGCCATATAAGATCTTGCCACTTCCGTTGTTACTTATCATGGTTACAACTCACTATTACACAGATCTACCACTGATAATATCTTCCAATATGTTACTTTCTCGTAGTTGATCATCACAACAAATTCCATCTGCCGGAAGTATTACATCACTGTCCGAAGTCTTAATCCTTAACACGATTGTCACCTTCTGACATCCCAGTTAAATCCACCGTGTATTTGGGAAAGTCAAGTTTGTGAACTGATAACTTATCTCCCAGTCTCTCTCATCTATATTGGAACACTGTGAAAAACCTAGGTTAGTGGCAATTATCTGCTACCGATGTCCCAGTATCAAACGTTTGTTCAATCAACCAGTCTCGCTAATTACTGACGTCTTTTCTGTCGGGCGGAAGCTGCAACATAATGTAAACACTTCCCCATGCACAAACAGCAGTCAATGTTGCTTCAGGTCAAGCGGATAGACAATAGTAAGGGAATAATAAGTAGGACAAGATATGATAAGATAACCGTGAACGATGAAAGCGTAAACAATGAATACTTGAATAATTAGCACGCAAGAGTGGTATATTAATCCTGCCGAAGAGGATTGCAGGCCCGAAAAAGAGAACGAACATATTTCGTGACAGGGTCTAGAACCCTGTCAATTCTCCTTTGCGTTGGATACGTTAACAACCACTTGAACAAAAGGGTACCACATTTTATAAAAATGTACCCCAACATTGTCCAAATTTGAAATACTTAAAAAATAAAAAAACAAAAGCCATGCAAATATTTTTTGGCAAATTTAACCGCAAATCTGTGTACTTTTGCTCATGTGGTCTGTGACTTCAAAAAACGCACACAGGTATTTACATCTTGTTCCTATAGAAACACACTGTTCCAATTATTGTCTTTTTCTAGACTAGCAATCTATTCTACACTTCATGGTGATCTTTTCATAAACTGGCAGCGGAAACATGTATTCGGTAATTACAGACCAGATTTAGCCAAACCTTTCAAATGAAGGAACCTTCAAAAATAATCTTTCGCATCCCAAGGAAAGTTTTCTTATTTACAAAATACAGCCCAAGGTCATAAAAAGTTGACTGCGTAAAGCACAGTTCAATTAATGTTAAGATGTCTTCAAGAAGTATACTTCGTGCTAATTAGTCTGTATTAGAGAATATCGTAAGCTGTTAATATTATATTCACCAACTTATTTTCTCGGAATATCATTAACAGATTACATCTATACAGACATAACAGATTACATCGTGTACAGACATAACAGATTACATCGTGTACAGACATAACAGATTACATCGTGTACAGACATAACAGATAAAGTGATAGTATACAACATCACTATCATCAGTATTACCTTTTAGCCTCGCGCAGCACAAGCCTTCAACAAATACAGTCCAAGTCTTCTTGTCCTGTGCTATCAGCTCAAGGTATTTACATGTCTTCA
Organism: Oreohelix idahoensis; assembly: GCA_024509875.1. NCBI lineage: Eukaryota > Metazoa > Mollusca > Gastropoda > Stylommatophora > Oreohelicidae > Oreohelix > Oreohelix idahoensis. Next base: position 628,029 of record JAMPIV010001073.1, read on the forward strand.
TACATTTCATGTATGTCTCTAAGTCCCATCTTAATGTGCTTTTTGGTGTAACTATATGTCTCTTACCCTGGGTATTCTGGAACAGGGACTGCCTAGTAATGCTAACATCTGGATTTCTCAGTGCATGTCATATCCAACGTCAGCGTCTGCTTCTCACATTTTCTTCCCACAGGTATTTGTCCAGCAGTAGGCAACCCAGGAAGTGTGTCAATCTGTTTTAGAAACACTGAGATTTCCTAAGATCTACCGTACTAAAAATAATGTCTGCAGTGGTAGGGTAAAAATCAGTTTCAGTTGTAAAATGAACAGTTTTAAAATGGCTCTCAATATAACCTTTCTCGAAAAAAGTGATGGTTGCACCGTACATTTAAATATGGGGATATCGAGCTTTTGAATGCCGGTGGGAAAGAGCTAGTCCGAACTTTCCCTTCCTTAAAACTGTTTTCTTCCCTTTTTTTAAACCCCAGCGTCACCTACAGATCTACCAGACCATTACATGTGATCTACCGGTTGATCACTACTGACCGGTCCCGATATCTTCCCACCCCGTCTAGATCAATCTATCAAATTCACTTTAGTGACCTTGTCATACACATTCAATCTTTCTATTCTGCGAAAGCACATATTTTTGACAATGTGGAACTGATGACAAGAACAAGACACATGCCAGTGGAACTGATGACAAGAATCAGACAAGTCGCAGTGGAAATGATGACAAGAACCAGACAAGTGCTAGTGTAACCGATGACAAGAACCAGACAAGTGCCATTGTAACTTACGAAAAGAACCAGACAAGTGCCTGTGGAACTGATGACAAGAACCAGACAAGTACAAGTGGAACTGATGACAAGAACCAGACAAATGCCAGTGGAAATGGAGACAAGAAACAGACAAAGTGCCAGTGGAACCGATGACAAGAACCAGACAAGTGTCAGTGGAAATGATTACAAGAACCAGACAAGTGCCAGTGGAACTGATGACAAGAACCAGACAAATTGCCAGTAGAACTGATGACAAGAACCAGACAAATGCCAGTGGAACTGATGACAAGAACCAGACAAGTGCCAGTGGACCTGATGACAAGAACCAGACAAATTGCCAGTAGAACTGATGACAAGAACCAGACAAAATGCCAGTAGAACTGATGACAAGAACCAGACAAATTGCCAGTAGAATTGATGACAAGAACCAGACAAGTGCCAGTAGAACTGATGACAAGAACCAGACAAATTGCCAGTAGAACTGATGACAAGAACCAGACAAATTGCCAGTAGAACTGATGACAAGAACCAGACAAATGCCAGTGGAACTGATGACAAGAACCAGACAAGTGCCAGTGGAACTGATGACAAGAACCAGACAAATGCCAGTGGAACTGATGACAAGAACCAGACAAATGCCAGTGGAACTGATGACAAGAACCAGAACAAGAGATGAGAAGAAGTCGCTGGCAATGGATATGACACATTTTGAGAAAACCTGTTGATAGCCTAACAAGGCAGTCCTTCTTCTGGTATCCCAAGGGTAAGAGGAGTAGAAGGAGAGGGAAAAGCGCCCAAAGAAGAGAACTGTTTTTTTTGTAGGCTTACGCTCCTTGGGTAGCTGTAGGGGATGATGATGATGAATATGTTCCTCTAGCTCAGCAAACAACATAGCCAAACATGATGTTTTAAGCCTATCTGTCAGCTCAGCAAACAACATAGCCTAACATAATGTTTTAAGCCTATCTGTCAGCTCAGCAAACAACATAGCCTAACATGATGTTTTAAGCCTATCTGTCAGCTCAGCAAACAACATAGCCTAACATCATGTTTTAAGCTTATCTGTCAGATCAGCAAACAACATAGCCTAACATCATGTCTTAAGCTTATCTGTCAGCTCAGCAAACAACTTAGCCTAACATGATGTTTTAAGCCTATCTGTCAGCTCAGCAAACAACATAACCTAACATCATGTTTTAAGCATATTTGTCAGCTCAGAAAACATCATAGCCTTACATCATTTTTAAGCCTATCTGTCAGCTCAGCAAACAACACAGCCTAACATCAATGTTTTAAGCCTATCTGTCAGCTTAGCAAACAACACCGCCTAACATCATGTTTCAAGCCTATCTGTCAGACATTTCATAGTTGGTTATCCATTCTAGCAGCTGCAGTTTGTTGCCAATACCTATTCTTAGTTGCACACGAGTGTTTTCGGTCAACAATCAGGGGGCTGTCTGATATATTGTGATTATCTAGTGTTTCACCAAGTAAAAAAAAAAAAAGCTGAAATGTGGCACGTGAAACGCAGTTGAAATGTTATTAAAGCAACAACAAAAAATGTTCCATTACTCCTGTTCAATGACTCAGGAAAATATAATTGTATATAAGATATATAGACCAGATAGCCACACTGCGTATAAAACAATTTTAAAGGCAACCGTACATAATTACACCCCCCCCCCCCCAAATCTTGCGATAAAAGAGTTAAAATAATTAGTCACATTACAGTCTATTAACTTTCTCACTTCTCCCGCCATTTTGGATCTGTTGATAGCCAATGCAGCCAGATAGGTTTGACTACAAAGATCCACTGACCGTAAAAGCGAATTGAAAGGAAGAAACTGAATGCAGGTACAATGGCGCCGTCCTCAGGACATGTTGTTGTTGTTGATGGATCCAGCGGCCATGGGAACAAGGCCCTTTGGCACTGTAATGCTGGGGTGTCTGTGGACTTTCCTACCAACCCGGTCAGAAGCTAATCAGCATCATAGCTCCTTCCCATCCACAGAGGGTTCGTTATGCAGAGCTTTCTTGCAACCCCAGGGATTCTTCTAGACTCATCAACATACTACACCAGGCCCACCATGGCGTGCGTGCGTTGTCAAGAGATTTGAGTCTCCCTACCCTGCAGAGGAGGTCATAGCTCCCAGACGATCACCGAGACAACCACCGATTAGGGCTTCAGAGGCGGTCAGTCAACTGCCAGTAATGGGCTTTGTTAAACTGCTAAGGCGTGTGTACCTTGCCCCGAGCGGTTCAGTTCTTTACCCTCTTGGGGGCTCTAGTGCCACAGCCACCACCTCTATCCGCCCGTGGACGTGCTGCGGTGGCGAAGCCACAGCCTTTACCGGTCTGCCGAAGAGACGCCATCTGGACGGTCACACAGCTCTGCCCCATCTGAACTGGGAGGACCCGGCACCCGGGACCACGCACAGTCTTTTTGAGGCAGCGTTCGCCTGCACACTCCTCAGGACATGAAGCAGAAAGATCGCAACAATTCTTTCCAAGTCCCTTTTTGACGGGTTTTTTAGCTAGTAACGATAAAAATGTTTTCAGAAAATGTCAGGTCAATCTGATTGGAACAGTTTTATAATCACTGTTGCCACCGTGAATTTTGAAGAAAAAAACCTAGATTTTCGCGACTAGGGCTACTTTTGGGCGACTTCGGCTACTTTAAGTGTTTTTGAGTGGCTACTTTGGGACATTTTTGAGCGAACTCTAGGTGGCGTTCTTTCACTAAAGAGGAAAATAACACCTAGACGGGACCAAAAAACCTAGATCTAGGTAAATCTACCTAATACCGGCAGCTCCGTGGATAATATAGCGTGTAAAAAACGTAAAGAAACAAGAAGTTTTCAACATTTATGAATAAATGCATGCGCATAATAGGACTTACAGGAGATTGCAGGACCGCCAGTGTAGATCTGCAGAAAATAACCGGACAAATCCAGTGGAGGAACGCGTAAGAAAAAGACATTGGACGTGGATTGTAGAAATTGAGAAAACCATATTGAGAAATTGAGAAAGTCAACAACAGAATTGATAAATTGTACTGGTGATAGGAAGTTGTGGAGAGACATGATCTCCTATGCCATTAGGCATGATACTTGAAGAAGAAGAATATTCAAGCACACACCAACAGTCTTTGCTCGGAACCACACAGGGTAAAATAAACTGAGCAAGAAAACAAAAACACCTGGTTCTGAATTTCTGAAAGGTACAAGAAACAGAAGAAGACTCAAAGATACATACACGCGCAAGCGGAGAAGAGAACAGGAGCCTGTGACGGTATTGCCTCCCCTGCTTTGAGTATCTAATATGAGCTTCAAAGGCGTCTACCTTTGAACAAGATTACTCTTGGCAGAGATGTAGATAGAAGGGTAATGACACTTCTATCACAAAGGGAGTCTTCACAAGCTATTCAGATAAGCGAAAACAATGCTACTTTGGCTTAGCACGTTAATTCTAGAATCTGCCGACCACTTTTGTGAAGAATTAAGCAATGGTTTATGTTAGCTCGTTTAAGCCCCCACCTCTGATTAACTCAGGGGAATTTTTATGATTCTGGTATAGCTCTGCTTAGAGTGTGTGTAGTAATTTGACTGAGACAAACATGCATTAACTTTAAAATGATTAAATCGATTTAAATTAGTAAAATTACAAATAACAAAATTTAATAATCACTTAAGTTTTAACAGTTTGAAAATAATTGAATAGTTTAGAAGAAAAGTTTCGTTATTGATGGATAATAGAGACGATGAGACAAAGTTCACTTTGGCAGCTTATATATGGAACGTAGCTGCCAATGACGGTTATGCTTCTTCTGATGGGTTGGTTATTTTTACACTGCTCCTGCTCGTCGCTGGTCGAGGTTGTAGGGTGTCGCTCGTTTCCCAGAAATGTCAAGGAGAGTCTACAAAGTTGGTCCTTCGTCTTAAAGCGTGGGCCACTTGTTCCTTCTTGTTCCAGAGACAGTACTTTCTGCTGGTACCACCAATAATTATGATAAAGAATAGAAACGAAACGCTCTTCTGAGTATTGCGTTTCCCAACACATACTTATGTGTCCCTTTTCTTCTATTCTACCATCCCATTTATCTCAGAATTTACCCTCGATGAGAATTAAATTTAATCCCTCGAGATAAAACTTTCTTTACATTTAAATTGAAAAGCTTTAGCTGTACATTACATTTAAATGAAAAGGTTAATAGCTCAGATAGAATGTGTTTACATTTACATTTCCACTGTTTGAAAAGTGTTCACAATATAAATTGAAAATGTTTTCATTTATGTTTACACTGATTGAAAAGTTTGAAACATCCTTTAATTTTAAAATGAATATGTTCACATAGACATTTACACTGGTTTGAAACTGTAAGTATTATACTTAGAATGTACATCATTTCTTTCATCTTTTCCTCTCTGCTCCGTATGGAACTTGGGACTACTTTATGCTTTTAGTTCTCTTTACGAAACTAGCAATAAAGCAATCACCAGCCCTTGGCAGTGGTGGTTCATGAAATCATCATTCTATACGCTGTGGTTGCCAACCTCAACTAACTGGGAAATCCACTAGAGATTTTCACATTTTAAAATTCACATGGTAATATACATATATATGTTAGTTCATATGTTAGTAATAAAATATAGAATGTAAAATTACAACTTACGCCAATCCTGGCTCACAGACTTTTTGCTCATATTAATAAAAGGCAGTGGCAATTGCCTTATTACACGTGTGCTTGGGGTCGTTTATTTGAACTTTAATTCCTTTTCTGACTTCGCGTGTTTCTTTCAGTTTCCTCAGGCCGCGGCTTTCCTTATTAAAATGATAAACATTTCCTGGGCTGTTTTCTGTAGTCCTGATAAATACTCAAATAAAAGGTGTCCGGTCTGATAAATAGAAATTCTGAATTCTAACTGGAACGTCTGGTGTCTTTGGCAAGCGTGAATCTCACACTGAAAAAACCACTGGAATGTGTCAGGTTATATTCACTGTCTTACCCCACACTGTTTGTTATGGGGCTTAAACGATCAGCCAATCTGATTTGAATATTTTGCATGACTCATCTAGTGCAAAATTTTAAACATTACTTTTCTGAAAATGGGCTGTAAACATCCAATTGCCGGCAGGTAAACTTACAGACTTATCGGTAACCTCACACGACAATGTGTGTAAGATGTAACAAATTATTACTTTCGCTAAAGTAATGTCTTTGTAACAAGGTGTACCGGAAACGATTATGTCATGCTTGACTGTCCAGAATGTGTCGCACAGACGATTAATCTCTTATCTGCCGCGCACCCGGGCCTAATCTTAGCAAAGCTTTGGCGCACCCTGGCAAACGCGATGTATTATCACCAACAAGGGGTGTCAGATGTTTGAACAAACAAGCTCTCTATTACATAGCAAACAGAAAGAAAAGGGTGCGACTCGGAAACAAAATCGCAATGAAATCAGTACAAAAATATAACTGATACTGCCGTAGTGAAACATAGATCGAGAGGGGTCACCCCATTATGTCACTGACCCTTAAATACCGGATACCTTGCAGAGATTTCAATGAAGAACGCAGCTCCATGGGGAATGGAACCACGAAGAAAAAAAAATATATGTTACAAATCAAATCTTCTTCTTCTTCTTTGATCCTTAGCCGCCGACCGTCAAAGCAGTCAGTGGCCATCACGCCTAGTGGCGTCTTGTAGGGCAACAACAAATTGATTCCACTTTGCTCGGTCGGCGGCAATCCTTCGTACAGTGCCCCAACTCTGGTTCATTCTTTGCATCTCAGCCTCCACAGTCCTCCGCCAGGTTGTTTTTGGTCGGCCTCTCTTTCGTTTTCCTTCAGGGGTCCAAAGCATAGCTGTTCTTGTAATGGCATCGCGGTCTCTTCTGAGGACATGGCCAACCCAGCTCCAGCGTCTGCCAGCTATGATGGTGTGCATGTCCTCTTGCTTGCTCCGAGTAAGCAGATCTTGGTTGGTGATGGTATTCGGCCAAAAGATTCGGTGAATTTTTCTTAGGCATGTTGTGTGAAAAGAAGACAATTTCGACATTTCCTTCTCTGTAACTCTCCCGCAATCCGCACCATAGAGAAGCACAGAAAGCACACAGCTCTGATATAATCTTAATTTTGTGCTTGTGCTGTATTGAGAGGACTTCCAGATGTTGTTTAGGCTAAAAAAGACTGTTCTTGCCTTATTCATTCTGATGTTGATGTCTTTGTCTGCCCCGCCGTCTGGTGTTATTATGCATCCTAGTTATGTGAAGGTGTCTGTCTGTACCAGTTGCTGATTCCTTACTGATATGGGCTCAGGGTTGCTCACATTGAGCGTCATGACCTCTGACTTCTTTAAATTGATGTTCAAGCCCACCTGCTGGCTAAACTTATTAAGTCTATCCGTTTTTTCCTGGATGTGTTGATGTGAATGTGCTAGTAGTGCAATGTCATCTGCATATTCCAGATCTTCCAATGTAGAAAATTTAGTTCATCTTATTCCTCTTGGACTGCCCTCTGTTGTCTGGCGCATCACCCAATCTGTGACTGTTAAAAATAGAGTGGTTGATAAGGGGCATCCCTGTAGTGCTCCTGTCTTCACCTTAAAGGTTAGGTTGCTCTGCCTAACACTACACGTAAAGTTGACATAGAGGCTTTTTATGATTGACACTATGCAGCTTGGAATTCCATAAGCCCTCAGTATTTTCCATAAACTGTCCCTATGTATGCTGTCAAAAGCCTTTTCAAAATCAACGAAATTAATGTGCAGCTGTCTTTGCCATTCTGAGCACTGCTCTAATAATGTTCCTGAGAGTGAATATATGATCTACAGATCTTCTGTTCTTTCTAAATCCTGCTTGTTCTTTCCTCAGTTTGTGGTCTACTGCTTATGAGATTCTCTGTATAATTATCCTGCCTAGTATTTTGCTGGGAACTGAGAGAAGAGTGATTCCTCTCCAATTATTGCAGTCTGCAAGATCTCCCTTCTTGGGCAATTTGACAATTATTCCTTTGTTCCACTCTGATGGTGTTGTCCCCGTTTTCCAGACTTGTGCAATTAGTGGTTCTAATAGTTCTGCTGTTAGCTCAGAGTCTGTCTTAAATAGCTCTGCATTTAAGTTATCATGGCCAGGAGCGTTTCCGTTCTTTAACCCTTTGATTGCTGTGATGATTTCTTCTTTTCGTGGAATGTCTGTATTTACATCTAGATCGTTTTCAGCCTCAGGGACATTCAATTGTGTCTCTGGTGGTTCCTTGTTCAGAGTTTCTCTGAAGTGCTCTGCCCATCTGGTTTCCTGTCCCTCTGCTGTCGTGATGAGATTTCCTTGCTTATCTCTTACTAATGTAATATTGTTTGCACCTCGTTTTCCGCTGATAAATTTAGTTATTTTGTATACTGTGCTTTGTTCATTTCTCAGTGCTGCCTCTTCTGCCTGTCTTGCAAGATCGTCTAGGAAATTCCTTTTGTTCGCTCGGGTTTGGCGTTTAACTTCCTTGTCCAGCTGACTGTACTGTTCGATATATAGTTGCTTTAACCTGGGGGTCTTCGCTTCTGTTTTCTTTCTTTTCATTTCCTTTCTCAGTGTTATGGTGTTTAATGTTTCTGGAGTTATCCAGTCTTGCTTCTTCCTTTCCTGGAATCCCAAGCATGATTTGCTGCTTTCCTTATATATTGTTGAAATGGCGTTGAATTTCTGGTCTATATCACCAGTCGATGTCTTTTCCTGACTTTTGGCAAATTGATATCAAATACTGAATGAGAATTAAGACCGACAGTTGACTTTTTATACTTAGACAATCACACTTACCCCAAAATTTTGGAAATACACACTTCCCCTGGCGCAGATTAGAATGGACCCACAGCCCTGTATTTAGATGCTGTTAGAATCACTTAAGTCTGAGAAATTCCTCTTACGACGGGTGAAACACTGGGTCTGGAAATCTATAATTCCTCTTATGACTCCTTGTGATAAAATTCCCAAGTTTCCAGTCGTGTGTTAAAATTGCGGGTTTACTTGTAAATTCCAAAGTTGCCCAATACTCGATCTGGTACTTATAGTTGTGGAATTGTAAGTCCTATCCTCTGTCTTCTGGCTTGTAGGAGGTGTTTAGTTGACGCTGCGATGCGTCTGTCTGTTCTGTGTGTTGTGACTCCGAGTTTGTTAGATTATATCTCACAATCCTTAGTTTCAAATCCCAGCTGTGTTTCCGCCGAAAGTTCCAATAAAATCATAGCAGATTCTGGCGAACCAATCCAATCTATCTAGCACTGTTTGGGTGGGAAAGTTTATCATTACTCATCCCACGCATATTTAAAATATTAATTTTAATATACACGCTGGCCTCTTACCACATCATCATCATCATGCAGCATGTCCATTGCAGAACGTCGCTCTCATCACAGCCCGCCTGAAAGACTCTCGATCTCTAGCCAGCTGTCCTGCCTCCTCCAATGTCATGTTCAAGTTGTCTTCAATGTCCTGTGTCCACCGTCGTCTTGGTCGGCCCCTGCCTCGCCTTCCAGGTACCATACCCTCCATCACTGCTCTCTCTAAGCCACTATGGCGTTTAATGTGGCCAAAATATTTCAGTATCCGGGACGTGATATTGTTTATGATCCAGTTTTCCTCGATGTTCAGGTCATGTAGGATGTCTACACTTTTCTTCTTCTTGGTCCATGATATTCTGAGAATTTTTCTGTAACACTTTGCTTCGAAAGATTCGATTCTTTTCTTTAATGTTTGAGTAATGGTCCATGATTCACATCCATATGTTGCTACCGGAAAGATGCACGTTCTCAGAAGTTTTACTTTTATTTATTTGCTGGTGTTATGCCATAGGTTCTTCATTTTATTTAACCTCTGCATTGCTATGGCCAGTCTCCTTCTGACCTCTTTTGAGCAGTCTCCATTGTTGTCAATTATGGAGCCAAGATATTCAAAATTTGTGACATTTTCAATTTCCTCATCATTGATGGTAATTTTTGGGTGACATCTTGTTTGGTCTGTAGACATAATCTTTGTTTCTTTTGTGTTCAGAAAAAGGTTCTGATCCTCACTGTGTCTTTTGACAGACAGGATTAACTGTTCTAGTCCCTTGGCACTGTTTGAAAGAATAACTGTGTCATCTGCGTACCTGAGTTCTGGGATCGCATTTCCACCAATTGTGAACGGATCGCAATGTTCACATTCTTGGTCACTCCGAACATTTCTCATTGTATTTTCTGCATAGATGTTAAACAAGTATGGCGAGAGGATGCAACCCTGTCTTACTCCCCTTTTCACCTCAAACCATCTTGATGTTTCTCCCGCTACTCTGACAGCTGCTTGTTGTTCATGGTATAGTGTTTCAATTAGATGGATCAAATGCGTTGGAAATCCCATGTCTCTCATGATGTTCCACAATTTCTGATGATGTACGCAGTCGAAGGCCTTGGTGTAATCTACAAAACAGGCATGAAGATCTACATTGTATTCTCTGCATTTCTCGAGAATGTTTCTCACATTAAAGATGTGATCTCTCGTACCTCTGCCTTGTCTAAAACTCGCCTGTACTTCATGTATTTCATGTTCTAACTTTCTTTCTATCCTCTTCATGATAATCCGCAAGAGGATTTTGCTGGCATGACTTATTAAAGCAATAGTACGATAATTGGTACACAGTTTTAAATTGCCTTTCTTTGGGAGAGGGATATACACATATCTTTTCCATGCTTTGGGCCAGATTGCACTGTTCCAGATCTTCACACATAGTGCATGATAAACAAGGACACTGGCCTCTCCTCCTGCTTGGATTAGTTCAGTTGGTATATCATCGCATCCTGGTGATTTCCCTTTCTTCAGGCTTTTGATTGCTGCACGTACTTCATCTAATATAGGTTCTGGCTCTCTCTCTTCACTTTCAATCGTCATGTCTGGGGGTCTTTGTACTATCTTCATACATTTCTCTACAGTACTCCTTCCATCTCTCCAATATATCCTTACTTTCTGTTAATATGTTACCATTTTTATCATTGATTACATATAATGATGGTCTAAAATCATCTGTTAGCGTTCTGATTTCCTTCAACATATCCCTATCCTTTCCCTGAAATTGCAGCTCTTCTATTCTATTGCAGGTATTCGTTATGTACTGTTTCTTGTCTTTCCTAATCTCTCTCCTGGTGTTTCTTGTGCAGTTTTTGTATTTGTCACTGTTCCGTTCTACCCCTGTTTGCTTCAATTTTCTTCTTTCCTCCATGAGCCTCAATGTTTCCTCCGTGATGTATATCTGCTTCTTATGCATTTTTCTAGGGATCATGTTTTCTGCTGATTTGATGAGAATATCTCTCGCATGTGTGGCTAGCTCATCCGGAGTCATATTCTCTTGTACAGCCATCAGTGCTTCGAATTTGTTTTGTACTTCTATGTTATATTCAGGTGGTATGGCGCTTACATCGAGACGGAGAGGTCGAGCACCTTTTGTCACTTTTTACAATTTTAACTTAAAATCTGCAATTAGTAGCTCATGATCTGAATCACAATCTGCTCCTGGGAGTGTCTTTATAGATGATATACCTGACCTCCATCTTTGTTGTATCAAGATGTAATCTATTTGATTCCTGCTGTTGCCATCTGGTGAGGTCCATGTATAGAGCCTTCTGGGATGTGGTCTAAATAGGGTATTTGTAATGGAGAGGTTGTTTTCTAAGCAGAATTCGATTAGTTTTTCTCCTCTTTCATTTCTATGTCCTATACCGAATGGACCTCGCACCTTTTTCTCTTCCTCTGTTCTTTCGATGCCAACTTTCGCGTTAAAGTCGCCCATGATTATCATGATATCCCTTTTTTCCACTTTCCCTAAAGTCTCTTGTAAACTGTTGTAAAATTCCTCAATTTCATCATAATCTGCTGCAGATGTGGGTGCATAAACTTGTAAAATTGTGATGTTCCTTTTCTTTCTCTTGAGTCTAATCATGAGAAGTCGATCACTAATCGGATTGTATCGAAGTAGTGCTATAGATGCTTTCTTTGTCAGGAGGAAACCAACCCCGCTCTGACCGCCCTTTTCCTTCCCTGAGTATATGAAAGTCTCTCCTGTTTGAGTTATAAAATGACCTTGTCTGGCCCATCTATGTTCAGAAATGCCCAGTATGTCTGTTTTGGTTCTTTCCATTTCTGGAAACACAATTTTTAGGACATTCACATACAGAATCGTCAATGGCAGTCTTTGACCAAGTAATCCCCAGTTCCAAAAAGACGGGTTGAATTCTCTGCTTCAGGGAACGATTCCTTGGGTGTTCTTATTTTTTTTCGGATGTCGTTTAGGTCACATTAAAATTGTCCAGGCACGAACATTAACAACGAGCACAGCGTCAATAGCTTAGGTGTCTAGAAATGAGGAATGTCAGATCGGTGTCTACTTTTTTTTCTGGTTAGGACTTTATTTGGTCACCACACCACTAGTCAAAACTCCGTCGGAATGTTACTGACGTTAATATATTACTTGCCACATAGGCTAAAAATGTACTTGAGTTGTTTCTCAGGAAGAATTAAATATGGCGCGGTAGGCCTGTTACTTCATTTAACCTATAGAGTACTTGTAAAGATTATGCACCAAGGCTTTCAAGGAAAATGTTTTAGTTCTTCACAGATATCACTCATCAGTACTTAACGCTGGCAAAGTTAGGGTTAACCCCAGTATTCACCGAATAAAGGAAAAAACACATATAAAATAATTATACATACTAGGTACTCGTTATAACTTACATTTTTAAACTGCAAGCGTACAGCTTGACTTATCATTTAAAACTTCCCGTAAAATAAGTTATATACATAAAATCAATCATCATGAATTAGGAATACTTACGTATCCCGTCAATACTCACTGATGTAGCTTTTCAGTTATAAGTTAATTTTAAAATATATTCTCGTCTGATTATTTAGCAGTTAAATTTAATTCCTGATAGCTACCTGGTTTTAAGCTAGAAATTATACTTTATTCTGCTTTCCACTGAAACACGTCACTAGAAAATAATACAGACTATATTTTAATTAATCTGCACAAAAATCTAACTAGGGAAATAAGCGATTTAACACTTGAAACACTTCACAAAATTACTAGATATCTAATATATAATATTTACCTCAGCACAGAACTACAGATTAATACCACGAACTAGAATCATTCAATATTATGGTAGTCTAGAACTCGGCAAAATGTTGCCCAGAAACTAAAGACTTTTCAATACGCAAGATATTTTTCTAGCCTGGCGATCTGTCAACTGCAGATTTAGGAGTAAGAATGAAAATCTAGTTTCAAACTCTGGTTAATATCTTAAAATCAGACAAAAGATCCCAACTTATTTCGCAAAACGAAATAATCTCCCCTTTCCGTCTTAAACACCTTACATTTAACACTTCCCATTACTAGACGTTTGCCATAACTGACACTTCTCGTCTTCACACCTCACGCTGACCAGGGCCAACAGTGGGTGCCGTGTCAGATGGGATTTCCAGACAAATTTCTCAAACTGCGTCTTGGAGATGTCGGTTATCGCGCCTCACCTGAGCGCTCAGCCGATGCAACTCGTTGTGGCAGGTGAAAATGCAAACGATATGTCGCCTATAAGTCTGGCGAAAACGAATATTCACAGTTTACGTCTACAACGCAATAACTTCCCGAGCCTGGCATCTACGTAATAACGTCACTAGTGCGTTTCTAAATGAGAACAGACACTCGGCGAAAGTTTGAATGAGAAAATAGTAATGTTTAAGTCGTAAACAAACGAATGCGAAAAAATACAAAAAGGATAAAAGAGTGATAATAAGATAGAGGACACGGGTAGAGAAAGAAAGGAAAATAGAAAATTTATTGATCATAAAACTCTCTGTGACAAGTACAACTAAAAACAACAACCAAAAGATCCAGATTTTTGTAAATAGGTGCATGCATAGAAGAGAAGGACTGAAATGGCACGACAAGGTTACCAATGTGGAACTGATGACAAGCACCAGATAAGTGCCAGTGGAGCAAGAGATAAGAACCCGCTGGCGATGGAACGGACACACACAGAGAAAGCATGTTGGCAGCGTTATAAGGCAGTCCTTGTTCTGGAATCTCACGGATAAGAGAAGCCGAGATAGACTGAAAAACACATGGAGAAGAGAATTAGAGACAGAAATGAAATGATGAGGAAGCCGTGGAAAGACCTTGACCTAATGGCACGTAACAGGAGGACTTGGCATAAGTTAGTTGAAAGTATATGCTCTTTGGGGGTTGTTACGGTGTGCACTTAAAGATTCGTGCGAATGTGTGGGTGCGAATAGTTGTTCAACTGATACATGCATAAACCGAACACCATAACTAATGAAACTGCAAGTCAAACTGTGATATCAAAATACGGCCGAACACTGTTCACGATTCAAAACATTTAATGATACTTCTCCACAAACGGCAAAGGCTTCATAATTATTCATTCACAAAGATCAGTGAAATATCCTTCTAACGTCTCAGTCCGTCCTCAATTATCAATTATCCCGGCAGAATTACTAACGGTTAATATCGTGGTCGCCGTCCATTACATTTATCGTTATCTGTCTTGACGGAATATTAATATAACATTTGAAAATTACTTCTCTCGAAGAAATGCCTCCAGCATCGGCATAAATATATGAAGTGTCGATCTTCAATCAGATCTACTTGTAGAACATTACTTTAAAAATCCATATTCTGACGGATACATTTGAGGAGCCTAAACTCACACGTCCGAACTAGTCGCAGGACACAATCGAAAAGCTCATGAAGGTTAACCGTTGGTATCCAAGGCAGACGGCGATGACGTCATACCTTGATACGTCATAAATATATTAAAAGGTGCGCGTTTACAAGTAGTGCATTATTGTGTCCGCTCATCTTGCGCACAGCCATATCTTTCAATAGTGCATATGACTGTGTGCAGGAATGAGAGGTAACAGAAGTAATGAGTGAATGACACAGCTGTTACACATAAGAATTATGCAACGTTAACAGTGTACGCTGATGTTTCCTTATGCAAGGGATAGAACTCGGTAAATGAACTCACTGTTTTACTTTGTGTAGTTATCTTTCGTGTGACCGAAGGTTGCCGGTGTATTGTCATACCGATCTCGGTTCATGTCCTTTTAAGGAGCGTACAGGTCTACTTTTCTTAGAAGTGGTTGGCAACCTGCAATGTTGCTATTTCTTTCCTTATAAGGCTCGATTTTATATGTCGTTCTCAGTATAGGATCATAGCTACGTACTTTTCTGAATTGTTCTCACGGGAATGGTTCTCTTCGCATGTCTGTCTTTTTGGTTGTAGATTGAACAAGCTTCCGCCCAGTTAGTTTGTGGCAGAACTCGGTCGAGATGTGATCTGTGTCGGGGCAAGATATGCTCTTGTATCCCCGAGTGTTCTTTCATCATGGGAAAGGACCTTCTGTGATTTTGATGGCAAGTTTATTCATATTAATCCCATGTGTGTAATTCTAACGTCTGGAGACGGTTGGAATTGTGGTGTTTTTCGAACATAAAGGTAAAACTGCTCTTCCTACTTTGTCCTGTAGTCTGAGAGGTTAGACATTATTGTTCGACTCTTTTCGCACTGTCAGGCGGGGAGAGACTTTATTACTAGAAGCACACCAGATATCTCGATGCCTAATATATCTATGGTTCAGGCTACTTATGCCCACAGAACCATTAATATTACGTTCCTCGAACTTCGTTATGCCAGCGAAGACGCCTTTACGAAGGTTAGACTTATAAAATATGTCCACAGAAGGTCAACGTGAACTGAGTTCATAGTCCGCCATGCTCGTGCGGCTGGTACTTAAACATGCCTACATATCTGATCTACTTGTATCAGGAAAGAGTTAATTAACTCGCATATTTTTGACGAATAAGCTGAATCTGCTGAAGCTATCATATCCATGAGATCAGCTTATTGGAATGCTCATTTATTGAGGGAACCTTACTTTATACTGATTGATATGATTTACATTGCTTGTGATTGATCGTCAATGTCATCGTAACTATTGTGGCGTCTCAATAAATGTTTGGAAACGTAACCAGCTGTTACCAGATTAATTGACTTCCACGTCGTGTGTTTACGTGACGTCCTATGTGGACTGTCCTGCTAACTGTTTAGCTACACACTTACAACATGTATACACAAACCAGACCAAAGACACCATATTACTACGCCTCCATCATATCTGGTGTCTGAGGGTGATACTCTACACTTCAAGTGCCAGTATTTGTTACCTCTACATCTTCTACAACAAAGACATCACCTTCAATATTATGATACAACATTTGATGACCATTGCAACACTCTACATACTTTGGTAAGAAGTTAGATAAATTGTTCACACACAACATTTGGTGGCTATAAGCTGGTTTGGTCTGGTGCCAGCATAGACTGGATCCCTTACCCGCTACATTCTACAAGACATCTACTAACAGAAGCCTGATACTACTCGGCGTTGCACGGTATCTTTTTGGACTTGGAATTTTTAGCTGATCCTAAATCAAGAAAATGACAGTACCCGGCGTTGCCGCATATATTTACATCTGTAACGTCCCTTCGAGAATCAAGCTGCTGCTGTCCATTTATCAAGTTACTGCTGTGGTGGAATCAGTTGCTGCTATCTAGGCATCAAGTTACTGTTCTATGAGAAGGTCAAGTGCCAATACTTACGAGTTCTTGTATTGAGAAGGACAAGCTCCGTATTAGATCAAGTTATTGTTGGTTAAGAAGGCCAAGTACCGTAACAACTCTACTTGTACTACATAACGCTGTACGATTATCAGAAGCTCAAGTTCTACCATCGTCCTGGCAGTTACCACGCAAGATCAACATGTCCGATCAACGTTGGATCTTCTGTCCATAGAATGCTGATCTTCACATGTTCTTTGCTTTGCTGACGTTTGGATGTCCATAAGTTAAGTGGCCTGTTTTGTTTGTGAACTGTGCCGTTATACTTCTACTGAGCCTTCTGTTTCTTCACATTCTTTTCTCATATTGTTATATGTTTATATGTTATTTGTATATTTATATGTTTATGTTTAGCGGGCTGGTTGGGTAGGTGACTATCATAAGAGATACCACGTCATAGAGGTCTTGTGATAGCGTTCTGTAGGAGCAATTTTCTTAATTGAAAATTTGCATGCAACATCTGTTGCTATTATTGTTAGTTGTGACGACATGTGCAGTATTGTTTTGGTATTTTTTCGCATTCTTTAGTTTTGTTTTGATTTGTTTGTATATGTAGGTCTCCTCTTTTCTATTATTCAGTTCTTTACACCATTTATGTTTATACACTGTGGTGTCATGTATTTTGTTTAATTCTATCGCAGATATCATCACATTTTTTGTGATAATTTCTTTACTTTTTTCTGTTTATTTAGTTGATTTCTGCGGATGTTTTCGTATTTTTTCTGATCATTGTTATTGTTTACATTGTTATTGTTTACATTGTGACTTTGTTTACATTGTGATTAGTTACACTTATGGTAATTAATTAATGGATTAAGTTGATGCACTATTACTAATACACTGATGATAAATAAATGATGAATAGTGTTGTGCACTACTGAATGTGAAGTCTACCAATGATTAAGAATTGACTGATGATATTTTCATAAAAGTTCATATACAAGTTCTTTGCCAAAGACTTGTTTCCCACAGAGATTGGGGTAATATAATATGATGTGAATATTCAAGTGCTTAATTTAAGTCTTGTTATTATTAAAATCGAAATAATATAGTTAATTATTTCAGGTGTTGTCACTCATAATATTAGACAATATGTCTGCACTTGAGTACTTTATTGAGCAGGGTAAATCCCTGGGAAAGACTGGTGATAAATTGGAGGAATATGAGACTGCTCAATATGACAAAGCATTAAGGGGCTCCACTACAATGAAAACTGGATTTTACGTACAAAATATCGATTTTTTACTTTTGAGCTTATTTTATTAAATAATCATCGAGGAATCGATTGAGCAAGGTTTTATAACATAAAAAATGCATTTGATGTATCAAAAAGCATATTGTCGGCACTACCCCCATGCTATGATTTTCAAATTTGTGCCGAAAATGCACGATTTCTCTCTAAAACTATCTAACAGAGGAGTCTCAAATTAGGCATGCATGTAGTACACATCTATATCTTTAAAGTAACACATCTGCATTTTTGATATTTTGGTAATTTTCTTTTATAAATTTTTAAAAAATATTTTAAAAAATATTTTTTCACACAAATTTTTTTTTTTTTAAATCATTAAAAATAGAATTTTAAACTTATCAAAATAATCATGAGTAGTACACATCTATATCTTTAAAGTAAAACATCTGCATTTTTGATATTTTGGTAATTTTCTTTTATAAATTTTTAAAAAGTATTTTAAAAAATATTTTTTCATACAAATATAGTTTTTTTTTTAAATCATTAAAAATAGAATTTTAAACTTATCAAAAACAGCATGTGACAAATTGTTTTAATTGTCAGTCACAATATGTGTGTGCAATTTGATAAAGTTTGGTCAATGGTAAACATAAGATTTTTGCTTTTGAATATTGGTGAAAAACCCAATACGGCGGTTGTTTTTTTTTTTGGGTTACCATGTAGAAGGAAAGAAGAAAAATTAGGCAAGATAAAGGCGAGAGAAGGAGCTGCAAGAAGCTGAAGGATGTGCAGCATATAGTCCTGGAGGATTTTAAACACATTCAGCCCCCCCAGAATGGAGCATATTGGACAAGACAAGTCACTCGGTGACTAAAATGCATTTTTCTCAAAACTAACATTTTATTAACAAAAAATGTTTTTTTTTACAAACTATCTAATAGATCAGTCTGAAATTTGGCATGCATGTAGTACACATATATACCTTTAAATTGTCACATGCTTTTTGTGATATTTTGGTAATTTGCTTTGATATATTTTTTTAAATATTTTTTTTTTCCTTTTTTTCATACAAATAAAGGGTAATTTAAAAAAATCATTAAAAATAGAATTTTAAACTTATCAAAAAAAAAGCATGTGACAGATTGTTTTAATTGTCAGTCACAACATGTGTGTGCAATTTGATAAAGTTTGGTCAATGGGAAACGTAAGTTTTTAGCTCTCGAAAAGTGGTGAAAATCCAATATGGCGGATGTTTTTTTTTTGGTTACCATGGTAACCACATGTTTTTTAACAAACTAAACTGTGGAATTTGGTTCATGGACATACACTGTGTCTATTGAGCACATAAAAAGTTTGAAAATGTTATTAGAACAAAAGTTAGTTTTCACTGTAGTCCAAGCCCTTAAAGTTGGAAGAAAAGAGAATGGAAAGGGAAGCTGAACAAAAGAAAATAGAAGCTGAGAATTTAAAATTGCAGATGCAGGTGGATGAAAGGAGATTCCAGATGGAAATGGAAAAACAAAAAAGAATAGAAGAGGCTGAAAATAAAAGACTAGAGAAAGAGGCTGAAAATAAAAGACTTGAAATAGAGGCTGAAAATAAAAGACTTGAAAAAGAGGCTGAAAATAAAAGACTTGAAATAGAGGCTGAAAATAAAAGACTTGAAATAGAGGCTGAAAATAAAAGACTTGAAAAAGAGGCTGAAAACAAAAGACTTCAAGCTGAGGCTGAAGACAGGAAGTTACAAAGAGAGGCTGATGAGAGAAAAGAAAAAGCAAAAATGGAGCATGAGGAAAAACTCTTAGCTTTAGAGGTAGGGAAATTGAAAGTGATGAACATGGGTAATGCTAATGATGCAAATCAGGGGTTTATCTTCTGGTTTTTTTTGTTTGTTTTTTTTTGTTTTTTTTTTTTTTTTTTTTTTTTTGGCGTTCGCCCGCTAATACTCGAGGCGAAATCTCAGGTTATTATTTTTTTTTTTATGTCTAACCTGACATTGATTTTACGTGAGTATCCCTTTATTTCTTGTACAGAGACAGGTGTCCCTCGCCATTCAGGCAAATACTCTCCGATTTCGGAGGTACCCATTGCAGCTGGGTCGGCTCAGGAGCCGCCAGTCCCTGGTCGACGACACTCCTTCAAATGTCCTCGCCAGGTCTCGAGTTAATCCAGTCCAAATCCCGGTCGACGAAAAATCCTCAAATGCCGTCGCCCGGGTTTGATCCTGTATCACCCGGTCGCCAGAGCGGTGTTGTAACCACTACGCTAGCGCGGCTCCCAAATCAGGGGTCATCTACTGATAAGGCTAATGCTAACACCTTTAAGATTAAGCTACCAGCATTTAGTCCTGCCAGTGATGACATAACGTTCTATCTAGACAGATTTGAACGATCATGTAAAACACATAACATAGACAAATCACTATATGTTGATCAATTGTCAAATATACTAAAAGGTGAAGCTCTAAGTATGTTAAGCATGGTAGATGAGCCTGACAAGAACAATTACGAAGTTGTCAGGGCAGCTTTGTTAAAGAAGTACCAACTTAACGAAGACGGCTATCGTCTGCAATTTAAAAATATGTTGCCAGAAACTGGAGTAGAATTCTCCGAGTTTATTGCAAAATACATCTTACTTTTTCACGTTGGGTTGAGCTGTCAAAGACAGAACATACTTATGAAGCACTTATGGACTTAATACTTAGGGACAAAGTCATGTATTCTGTCAATGAGTCTTTTCTTGCTTTCCTTAATGAGCGTAAACCTAAAACCATAAAGAAAATGGAAGAATTCTGTTGCCAGTATGTAACTGCGCACCCTCACATAACCATTAGTAACTCTAAAGTAAAAGAAGGTTTGCCTGTTGCTTCGGCAGCACCATATGGCACAAACTTTGTTCGTAAATTCCAGGGCACTAAGCAAAATTTCGATAGGAAGAATAACCATAATTATGCTCAGAATTATGGCAATCAATCTCATGGTGATTCTTCTTCGAAGAATTGGAGACGAGCTGACAGTCCTCGTTACTTTCATCCTAATAATTTTATGCATTTCAGAAGAGGATATAATAATAGAGGATATTCCTCGCGAAAACCTCAAAACCAAACTAATAGATGTTCGCATCAATGTGGACATGATAATAATCATGGAAACTTTTTTTCAAACCAGGATAATAATTACAATAGGGAACACAATAACTTCAGAGATAATAATAACTCTGATAACTTCAGAGGTAATAATAGTCGCGGTAGATCTCAATACAAAAAAAGAGATATCAGCAGGCTAACTCTGTACAAAAAGAATCTCAGGGAGCCTGTAATCAGGTTGTTGATGATAAAAACTCTAGCGCTGTCACATGTTCTGCATTTGATTTTGGGAGAGCAAACAAGTGCCCCCAATGCAGTACTTTGTTCGAACCGACCACCGTAACTACTTTGAGTTGTGGTCACCCTCTTCCCGCTCTTCCTGCTGCAGTTGCGCATGACGGGAGAGGGTCTCTAATCCTACATAAGGGTCTTGTAAATAATAATCCGGTCTCAGTCCTTTTCGATTCCGGATGCACCACTATTGGTGTTAGACAAACTCTTGTAGATCCCTCTTGTGCTACGGGAAAAGTAATTAAATGTGTCACATTTGGCGGCACTCTAGAGAAATATCCTACTGCCGTAATTCACATTGCCACTCCTTTCTTTACTGGAGATGTGCACGCTTGTCTCTTACCTAATCCTATTGCGGACCTTATTATCGGTCGTATTCACGGAGTTAGGGAATGTACCCCACAGCAGATTGCTGCTTGGGAAGATCATAATATGCAAGCTACCAATGCAGTGGTTACAAGAGCACAAGCTCTACAGACACCTTCAACACCTCAAACTTCATTGACTAGTAATAATGAAGTGCATAGCCAAGACAGTCACTTGGTTATTTCTCGTGACTCATTCATATAACTACAAGAAGAAGATCCTTCTCTAAAAAATTCTTCATTCTTGCGGAAAAAGGTGATCCAAATCAGGATACAAATAGAAAATCTTGGATTGCCATGAAAAACGGCGTACTTGTACGTATGGTACAAGACTCGAAAACGTCTGCACATTCGCAAATTCTTGTTCCTAAGAGCATGAGAGTGCAAATATTGCAACATGCTCATGATTCGCAATGTGCTGGACATATGGGGTTTCCCCGTACAAAGTCGAGAGTCCTTGAGGCTTTCTTTTGGCCTTTTGTAAACAAGGACATTCGTATTTACTGCCGATCTTGTAAGGTGTGTCAGGAGGTCAAGTCTAGAGGACCACGACATGCTGCGCCTATCCAGGCTGCTGACATCCCTATTCGGCCATTTCAGAAAATGGCTATAGATATTATTGGCCCTTTTAAGATCAAGTCGGCCAGAGGACATCAGTTTATCCTTACTTGTGTTGATATGTGCACACGTTGGCCAGAGGCTATCCCTCTTAAGAGCATATCTACTGCCGATATCGCAGATGCTCTTTGGCTGATATTTTCTCGTTTGGGTTTCCCAGGAGAAATATTGTCAGATCATGGCACACAACTTATATCTGACACTATGTCTCAAGTAATGTCTACTTTACATATTAAAAGATCTCTTAGTAGTATCTATCACCCAATGTCAAATGGGTTAGTTGAGCGTTTAAATAGAACGCTCAAGACTTTGCTTGGGAAGATAACTGAAGATCATCCTCAAGATTGGGACAGGGTTTTACCCGCAGCTCTCTTTACTTATAGAGAGGTCCCTAACGAACACACAGGATTTTCTCCCTTTGAACTTGTCTTTGGCGCGCGTCTGCGCGGCCCTATGTCTTTACTACACGATCTTATCACTACCGATGATATTAGTGATAACACTCAATCCTCATATGAGTATGTCATTGCTCTGAGGCAAAAGATCACTGAGGCATGCAAACTAGCTACTTCGTCATCTGAAATTGCTAAAGAAAAGGCAAAGCAGTTTGCTAATAAGAATAGATGTCTACGACAACTTTGTCCAGGCGACAAAGCATTCGTCCTACTCCCCAGTAGGGAAAATAGACTTCTTATTGCATGGAAAGGTCCGTATGCAATAGTCTCTAGAATTTCCGATGTTGACTATGTGGTCGATATTGATGGAAAACATAAAACTTTCCATATCAATATGCTGACGGAATTTCATGAACGTCCAGACTATTTGCTGCCTATTTTCCAGGCAACGGATGATTCTCCTGTACCTCATGGTCATTACTCATCTCTGTCAGTAATACAGGATGAGGAAACTACTTTTTCTGATGTCAATCTTTCTCTTCCAGTGGTTCCACTACATTCCACGGAATCCTGGAAAAACGTTTCTATTTCTCCTAATCTTTTAGTTGAGGAACATCGACAAGTCTCGTCGATGTTACAAACATTCCAGGATGGCCTCACTGATATCCCTGGACACACACATGTCATAGAACATGACATAATTCTTACTGACAATAATCCTATTAGGGTTAGACCTTATCCTATCCCTATACACTTTCAGTCACAAGTCGAGAAAGAATTAGATGAAATGATTCGATTAAACATAATTGAACCATCGACTTCACCATATTCTTCTTCCATGGTTATTGTCCGGAAGAAAGTGGTCTTATGAACGCCCCTGCTACTTTCGTACGCATGATGCGGCGAATTCTTTCCCATCGTTCAGATGTCATTGCATATTTAGATGATATCTGTCTCTTCAATGATTCATGGGAAGATCACTACTTGGGTTTATACGAATTACTATCGACTCTACGTGAGTATAATTTGACAGCAAAACCATCTAAAGCTTATGTTGGGTTTGGTGAAATATCTTTCTTGGGTCATCGTGTTGGTCATGGTCTTTTGAAGACAGAAGACCACAATACTTCGAAGATATTGAACATCTCTGTACCAAAGAGGAAGAAACAAGTTCGTAGTCTCTTGGGGTTAATTCAATTTTATGGGAGATTCATTCCGAATCTATCCTCAATTATGGCACCTCTCTCAACGTTGTTGAAGAAAGGATCGCCTAATCTGGTTCGTTGGTCTCAGGAATGCCAATCTTCCCTGGACCAGATTAAGAATATATTCTCATCTCCTCCCATCTTAAGATTACCTACTCTTGATAGGACTTTTGTTCTTCGAAGTGATGCTTCATCCACTGGGATCGGAGCAGCACTTATGCAGGAATATTCTGAAACTCTGCATCCTGTTATGTACATTTCTAGAAAACTAAATGCGGCAGAGAGGAACTACTCGGTTCTAGACCATGAATTGTTGGCTATGGTTTGGTCAATTCTCAAACTACAAAGATTCCTCCTGGGCGCACATTTCATTCTAGAAACTGATCAAAAAGCTCTTACAGCTATTCAAACTAAGAACTTGAAGAGTTCGAGATCCACTCGATATGCCATTGCTCTTCAACCTTTTCATTTCACGGTACGAGCTATCCGTGGTTCGGATAATGTGATGGCTGACATTCTGTCAAGATGCCCACATGATTCCTAACTAATATTTCTGTCCTATATTTCCAGATATACTTTGAACATATAACACTCTTATATTATTATAATACATTAGCACACCTGCCCTCACTTTATGTGAACTCATACTATTGTGCTTTGTTATCATCTTCTTCTGTTACCATCTTTAGTATAACAGAAGAAGGCTACGTAGACAATATAAGGGCCGAAAGTTTACTCGGCCACAACTGTTTATAATAATGTATTGTATATTAGGAATCCTAATGGTTGTTAAATAGAATTATATTGATTGTATTTTCTCAGCAAGTCATTGATGATCTGAGAAGTTACCTTACTCCTTGTCAAGCATGTAGAATTATGGAAGATGTACTTACCTAGGACAAGACAGAAGCTGTATCCATTACGCCTTGTCCTGGATCTTCATATATTTTTAACTTATTTCATTATGTAGTGTAATATTATTATATGTTTAAGTAATGTAATATTTACTATCGCATGTGTCCATCCTTTTGAAGCGGTATTAGAGTATGACACCGCTATTTGATAATGATTAATATTACACTTGCATATGTATATTATGTTTACATGCTAGCGTGATGTGTGTTGGTGGCACCTCCCCGATATATGTATATATTTTTAAGACAGATTTTTTCTGTTGAGATATATTCTCACATGACACTCCATGTGTCGATTTAGCCTCAGGTTGGGCAGTTTGTCTATTTATCCGCGCATCATTCGTGCGTTTTGAGCCGCTTCTAGCTTGCTCTTGGATATTAAAAAAAAAACAAATTAAAAATTTTTTTTTTTAAATCGGGAGGTTGCGGTAATATGTTACACATAAGAATTATGCAACGTTAACAGTGTACGCTGATTTTTCCTTATGCAAGGGATAGAACTCGGTAAATGAACTCACTGTTTTACTTTGTGTAGTTATCTTTCGTGTGACCGAAGGTTGCCGGTGTAATGTCACACCGATCTCGGTTCATGTCCTTTTAAGGAGCGTACAGGTCTACTTTTCTTAGAAGTGGTTGGCAACCTGCAATGTTGCTATTTCTTTCCTTATAAGGTTCGATTTTATATGTCGTTCTCAGTATAGGATCATAGCTACGTACTTTTCTGAATTGTTCTCACGGGAATGGTTCTCTGCGCATGTCTGTCTTTTTGGTTGTAGATTGAACAAGCTTCCGCCCAGTTAGTTTGTGGCAGAACTCGGTCGAGATGTGATCTGTGTCGGGGCAAGATATGCTCTTGTGTCCCCGAGTGTTCTTTCATCACGGGAAAGGACCTTCTGTGATTTTGATGGCAAGTTTATTCATATTAATCCCATGTGTGTAATTCTAACGTCTGGAGACGGTTGGAATTGTGGTGTTTTTCGAACATAAAGGTAAAACTGCTCTTCCTACTTTGTCCTGTAGTCTGAGAGGTTAGACATTATTGTTCGACTCTTTTCGCACTGTCAGGCGGGGAGAGACTTTATTACTAGAAGCACACCAGATATCTCGATGCCTAATATATCTATGGTTCAGGCTACTTATGCCCACAGAACAATTAATATTACGTTCCTCGAACTTCGTTGTGCCAGCGAAGACGCCTTTACGAAGGTTAGACTTATAAAATATGTCCACAGAAGGTCAACGTGAACTGAGTTCATAGTCCGCCATGCTCGTGCGGCTGGTACTTAAACATGCCTACATATCTGATCTACTTGTATC
The DNA here is from genome assembly GCA_024509875.1 of Oreohelix idahoensis. Lineage (NCBI taxonomy): Eukaryota > Metazoa > Mollusca > Gastropoda > Stylommatophora > Oreohelicidae > Oreohelix > Oreohelix idahoensis. The sequence continues at coordinate 653,888 of JAMPIV010001073.1, forward strand.
AGGAAAGAGTTAATTAACTCGCATATTTTTGATGAATAAGCTGAATCTGCTGAAGCTATCATATCCATGAGATCAGCTTATTGGAATGCTCATTTATTGAGGGAACCTTACTTTATACTGATTGATATGATTTACATTGCTTGTGATTGATCGTCAATGTCATCGTAACTATTGTGGCGTCTCAATAAATGTTTGGAAACGTAACCAGCTGTTACCAGATTAATTGACTTCCACGTCGTGTGTTTACGTGACGTCCTGTGTGGACTGTCCTGCTAACTGTTTAGCTACACCCTTACAACATGTATACACAAACCAGACCAAAGACACCATATTACTACGCCTCCATCATCTCTGGTGTCTGAGGGTGATACTCTACACTTCAAGTGCCAGTATTTGTTACCTCTACATCTTCTACAACAAAGACATCACCTTCAATATTATGATACAACATTTGATGACCATTGCAACACTCTACATACTTTGGCAAGAAGTTAGATAAATTGTTCACTCACAACAACAGCATATACAACCGCTTAAAACAGTCTCTGTCATATAGCTTTACAAGGCAGTTTTACTAGACGGGAAAGACCAAGGGGAATAGAATAAAGCGTGAACAGAAGAAACGGAAAAGACTAAACTGAAAACTATAGTACGTTCGGAAATTCGTGCGCACAGAAAGCGTCAATCTTCTCCAAAACTGTTTGTTGTATGGACTTGAATTTTTGCATGCAGTCTTAGATTTTCCATGCAGTTAAGATTTTGCGATCATTACATCCACAGCTTTCGCGAAATTTGCAAAATGGCGATTTTCTTTGATCTTTTTGGAACATTTGCCTAAATCTGCCCGCAACATTAATTCTTACAGTAAATCACAACATTTGTGCGACAAGACGGTTCAAAGGCGTGTCCTAAATGTGTGATTGGTTGTTCACGTGATTTTGATACGAGGAATGATGATCTGATAATGAACAATGATAGCAGTAAATCATCAGGAAGCTATGACGAATCGTAACTGTTTACGTGTTATTATAGATTGGCATATGAAATTAGTTTATCACAAACGAAGGAATGCGAACGACGTGCCTCATTCCGAATCGGACGACTCCAATAAGTTCACAACAGTTATTGGTTGGATAAACTGCAAGCCATCTCGCTGCCAGTATTCTTCTTCTTCCTGGAGCACGCGTTCTTCACATTTAGCCCAGTACTCTGTGTCTATTCGTAAAAGGGCCTCACGAGTCATGTCTTTAACATCACACATTTTAAAAGTGGTGTTCTGGGCGGCCACTTGCCCTTTAACTCTAGCCCAAACCAGCTCTATTGGGTTAAGGTGAGAATGATAAGGTAGGAGTCGAAGAGAAACATGACCCTGCTCTTGGATAATTTTATCAATCAGATACACTTTTGTCTTATTTTCATAATTATGCAGTTTAGTTTATTAATATATTATACGCTGGTGTCGTTTTTGTTTCGTTGCAGCCAACTCATTGCAATTAGAATACGCCGCTGAAATAATTACTCGCGACTGGTGTACAATAGGTGCGCACTCGTGCGGACATGTAGTCACTACACTAATTCAAACAAAAAAAATATTGAATAGCACATTTCATCGCTTGTGCTGTGCTGCAACAAAAATTAAGTGCGCAATTGTTGAACGGATCTTGTAACTTTCCTGTAGAACTAATAAAAATTAACCCAGACAACGGTAAGAGTTTTTTAAATATAACTTAAAGAAGAAAATTCGAACATGACATGAGTTTTGTAAGGGCAAAAAATATATTAATAACTGCATTGATATCAGTAGGCCACGTAGCAAATTTTAATAACATCCGTCAAGGGGTTGCAAAGCTACAACGTTCGATGCGTGGGCACGAATTTTCGAACGGACTATATGATAAAGTTGATAATGTTGGATTTTTATTCCCGTTAATGATATCCACCAAAAGATAGATATAAGTGGATGGAAGCAGACATCATCATCATCAGTTGATAAGATCTCTATGGTGTTGTTTGCTCCACTGTAGTGTATGGAATGTCAACTTGACCTACGCAGTGGTGTGTAGACATGGATTGAGTGTACAATGTGCGAATGATGATAAGGGTTCGTGTTGTTGACAAATGTTCTTTTCTCACACTCATGTATGACTGGAAGTCATCGACACCAACGACTGTGTACCTTTTCTAAAGTTTAATTGGACGTACACACTCGACAGCACAGATAGTGACAAATCACAGGTTGGCATAATACATCATGGTACAGTGGATAACTGGTCTTGCAATGTTATGTTACATGGGCACTCATGTAGATTAATATTATAATGGACTGTCAGTAGCCAAGCCCTCAGCATCGCCCATACATATAAATCATCTGACTTCACTGACTGAGCACGTCAGCTTATAAACAATATTTCAGATGGCTTCTAAACCTAATCTCGTTTAGCGACGATTCTCCAACTTAATGTTCAGCACATATTTTTTCATATAATAATATTGGACCGCTAGCAATGGGTTCTCATGTGTAGCAGTGATCTCTGGACTAAACAAGCGATAATACAGGCATCCCTTTTCTCTTCTTGAAAGTCACTACATGTTTTGGTTCCAAGATGGCTTCACTCGTGAGCTGTCACTCACGTTTGGATACAGATAATGAATCTGTCCTAAAGTTAGTCATTCATAAAACATTGCATTGCTCTGTAGATTTGATCATGAACAATTGACTGCATTCTACAGAATATAGTGCTGCTAGGAATCGAAGTCGTTTTCATCGAGTCAAATATATTCTCTTATCGAAAATGGTGGCTTCGTACGAGAGTTCATAAAAGTATCTTGGATTACCTTGGTATAAGAAATATGAAACTGCCATTCCTTGGCAATACGCATAAACACTGGGGTAAAGCATACACGATAGGTCTAGACGACTATCACTTTCCCCACAAATACTGAGATCACTTTTTCCCCGGCGACAGGCCGACATAGGAAACACAGTCCCTATCAGGACGAAGCCAAATCACACCACACTCTAGCGACACATCCGCCGAATAGCCTTCGACCTCTCTAGAGACAACAGAACATATAGTTCGACTTAGATATGTAAAGATATACAGATATAAGACAGACTCGTCCTACTCAGACAAACAATACACATAAATTCAGGCCATAGATATTCTGAAGCAAGAACAATCTATTATTACCCAAACAACGAATAAATCGCAGTAAAATGGATTTATCCGCGGAGTTTGATCGAAAGAGCCGACACAACTTTCAAGGGAAGTAACTCAATAATGACTTTCCCTTAAGCACTAAAAAATTACCTATGTATAATATTGTAAGATATCAAAGACTGCACGTAACAGTCTTACCACACCTCCCCGGAAAAAAAAAATGGAACAATTTTTTTTTCTTTTTGAAATACATCTAGGAGCAACGTACAATAGGCTCACAACGCATGAATAATGCGCAGATGAAAATATCAGGAATACCTATAACGCCTAATATGAGGCTAAGTCGACTTATGGAGCGACTGGTGAGAATGTGTCTCATAAACTGAGAGAAATTATTTCTCTACAAGTATATTTTTCCAGGAAGGTGTCATCAAAGTATAATACAATTCTGGCAATTACACAATGCCTAAAAAAATTCATATCATCATTTCGTATTAGATATCTTAAATTTATGATTTATGAAGAAAAAATCATCAAAGCACAGCGGTGAATAAACATCAATGAACCGCTATGTAGTGATACAATCATTATATTATTAAATTACAAATGTGTATCTATCATGATATAGAAAAGGAACTACTATAGAACTAGACATATCAAGAAGTCTAAGCCCTAATAGTTATGTGGAATCATGTGGGCATCTTGACAGAATGTCTGCCATCACATTATCTGATCCACGAATAGCTCGCACAGAGAAATGAAAAGGTTGAAGAGCAATTGCATATCGAGTAGACCTCGAGCTCTTCAAATTCTTACTCTGTATAGCAGTAAGAGCTTTTTGGTCGGTTTCTACTATGAAATGTGCGCCTAGAAGGAATCTCTGTAGTTTGAGGATCGACCAAACCATAGCTAATAGCTCACGGTCTAAAACCGAATAATTCCTTTCTGCCGCATTAAGTTTTCTGGAAATATACATTACAGGATGCAGAGTTCCAGAGTACTCTTGCATTAGTGCCGCTCCAATCCCAGTGGATGAAGCGTCACTACGAAGAACGAATGTCTTATCTTTAGTAGGTAGCACTAAAATAGGTGGTGTTGAAAACAATGTTTTAATCTTATCCAGAGAGCATTGGCATTCCTGAGACCAGTGGACCACATTAGGCGAACCTTTCTTTAGAAGTGTTGAGAGAGGTGCCATGATAGAGGATAGATTCTGAATGAATCTGCCATAAAATTGAATAAGACCTAACAGACTTCTCACCTGTTTTTTAGTCTTAGGGATTGAGATGTTAAGTATCTTACTAGTATTATGGTCCTCTGTCTTTAGGAAACCATGACCAACTCGGTGGCCTAGGAAAGAAATTTCGCTAAAACCAATATAGGCTTTAGAGGGTTTCGCTGTCAGGTTGTGCTCACGCAAAGTAGACAGCAATTCATCTAACCCTGAATAGTGATCTTCCCAAGTATCGCTGAAAAGACAGATGTCGTCTAGATATGCAATGACATCTGACCGATAAGATAGGATTCGGCGCATCATGCGTACGAACGTAGCTGGTGCGTTCATAAGACCGAAAGGCATAAAATTCCATTGGAACAAACCTCTAGGTGTTGAAAAAGCCGTGAGAGGTTTGGCGAGTTCAGATAAAGGAACTTGCCAATATCCTTTAGACAAATCAAGTTTAGTGAAAAAATGAGATTTGGAGAGTCGAGTAAGTAGCTCTTCCAGTAAAGGCATAGGTTCGGCATCGAACTTCGTTACTTGATTCAATTTTCGATAGTCAACGCAAAGACGTATGTTATTGTCTTTTTTACGCACAATAACCATCGGCGAAGAATATGCAGAGGTGGATGGTTCGATTATTTTCAAATCTATCATCTCATCCAACTCTTTCTCGACCTGTGCTTGAAAATGTATAGGTATAGGATAAGGTCTAACCCTAATAGGAGTATGGTCAGTTAGAACAATGTCATGTTGAATGACATTCGTTTGTCCAGGGATGTCAGTGAGTACATCCTGAAATGTTTGCAACATAGTTGAAACTTGTCGCTGTTCTCCTAGAGACAAATCAGGAGAGACAGTAACGTTCTTCCATGATTCACTGGAATGAAGTGGGATCATTGGAAGAGGAAGATTTACATCTGAAAAACTTGTTTCCTCATCCTGTATCACGGACAGTGATGAGTAATGACCATGTTGTACTGGAGAATTGTCCGTTGCTTGGAAAATGGGTTGCAAATAATCCGGACGTTCATGGAATTCAGTCAGCATATTGATGTGGAAGGTTTTATGCTTCCCATCAATATCGACAATATAGTCGACATCGGAAATTTTCGATATTATATCGTACGGACCTTTCCAAGAAATAAGTAATCTGTTTTCCCTACAAGGTAGTAATACAAATGCTTTGTCACCAGGACAAAGTTGTCGTAAGCATCTCTTCTTATTGGCAAATTGCCTTGCCTTCTGTTTCGCAAATTCAGAAGAAGAAGTTGCTAATTTGCATGCTTCGATAATTTTTTGTCTCAACGCGATGACATATTCGTAGGATGACTTTGTGTCATCGTCAATATTGTCAGATGTTATGAGATCGTGAAGCAACGACATAGGGCCACGCGGACGCGCGCCAAAGACGAGTTCAAAGGGAGAAAATCCCGTATGTTCATTGGGTACCTCTCTGTAAGCGAAGAGGGCCGCAAGTAAAACTCTGTCCCAGTCTTGAGGATGATCCTCAGTTATCTTCCCCAGTAAGTTTTTAAGTGTTCTATTAAGGCGTTCGACCATACCATTAGACATTGGATGGTAGATACTACTTAAAGATCTATCTATCTGCAGAGTAGACATTACTTGAGACATGGTATCTGATATTAGTTGGGTGCCATGGTCTGACAATATCTCTCCGGGGAACCCCAGACGAGAAAATATAAGCCAAAGAGCATCTGCAATATCAGCAGTAGTAATGCTCTTCAGAGGAATAGCCTCTGGCCAACGTGTGCACATATCAACACACGTCAAGATAAACTGATGTCCTCTGGCAGACTTGATCTTAAATGGACCAATAATGTCTATGGCCATTTTTTGAAACGGCCGAATAGGAATGTCCGCCGCCTGAATGGGTGCAGCATGCCGTGGACCTTTGGATTTAACTTCCTGACATACTTTACAAGATCGACAATAAATACGTATGTCCTTGTTTACCAATGGCCAAAAGAAAGCCGCAAGGACTCTTGACTTAGTACGGGAAAAACCCATGTGTCCAGCACACTGAGAGTCGTGAGCGTGCTGCAAAATTTTAACTCTCAAATTCTTGGGAACCAGGATTTGAGAATGACTTGACGTAATGGAGTCTTGAACCATACGTACAAGTACGCCATTCTTCTTTGTAATCCACGATTTACGACTTGTGTCTTTATTCGGATCACCTTTAGTTGCAAGAATGAAGAATTTCTTCAGAGTGGGATCATCTTCTTGCTGTTTTATAAACGAGTCACGAGAAATTACCAAGGGATTATCTTGGTTATGCACTTCATTATCTTCAATAGATGAAGTTTGAGGCATATTAAGAGCCTGAGCTCTAGTGACTACAGCGTTAGCAATCTGCATGTTTTGCCTTTCCCACGTGGAAATTTGTTGCGGAGTGCATTCCTTGACTCCATGAATGCGACCGATGATGAGGTCAGCGATCGGATTCGGAAGAAGACATGCGTGTACATCTCCTGTAAAGAAAGGAGTAGCAATCCTAATGATAGCAGTAGAATATTTCTCTAATGTGCCGCCAAATGTTACACATTTGACTACTTGTCCAGTGGCACGGGAAGGATCTACGAGTGACTGCCTAACACCAATTGTGGTGCATCCAGAATCAAATAGCACAGAGACTGGATTGTTATTCACTAAACCCTTATGTAAGACAAGAGAACCTCTTCCATCATGCGCGACTGATGCCGGAAGAGCAGGAAGAGGATGGCCACAGCTTAAAGTAGACACTGTGGTTGGCTCAAATAACGTTTTGCATTGGGGGCACTGAGATGCTCTCCCAAAATCAAAAGCGGCACATGCCATATTACTAGCATCATTATTATCTTTACTCTGTTTATAGGCTTCATTGGACTCTTGTTGTACAGAGTTTGCCTGAAAATGTGGTTTATGTCTTTTGTTTTGAGATCTACCTCGGTTATTATCACCTCTGTAGTTATTGTTACCTCTATTGTAACCCCTATTTGGGTTTGAGTCATAATTCCCTTGGTTACCATTATCATATTCATTATAATGAGTATCTCTGTAATTATGATCTTGTTGACTCCAAGACGGATAACCCTGATAGTTTCTATAATTACTTCCTCTACGGAAATTCCTATAATTATGACCACCCCTGTGTCGAGAGCTATCAGGTCGTCTCCAGTTCTTTGAAGAAGAACCCTGAAATGATTGGTTACCTTGGTTTTGATAACTATTATGGTTACCTATTTTATCAAATCTGTTTTGAGGTCCCTGAAATCTGTGTGAATAATTGGGATTGTATGGTGTTGCTGAAGCAACTGGCATACTCTCCTTAATCTTAGTGTTGCCAAAAGTCACGTCGGGGTGTGCAGTGACATATTGGGAACAATATTCTTCCATTTCTTTTAGAGATTTGGGTTTACGCTCATGTATAAATTCAAGGAAAGGTTTGTTCACACATGACATAATCTTATCTCTGAGCAACAAATCCATAAGTCCTTCATACGTTTTTTCTGTTTTGGAAAGCTCAATCCAACGATCAACTGTGAGACGTGCCTTTGCAGTGAAATCTGAGAATTCTACACCCGTCTCAGGTACCATCGTTTTAAATAAAAGGCGATAGCCTTCCTCACTTAGCTGATATTTTTTTATCAAAGCCGCCCTAATGACATCATAATTATCCTTATCTGCTTCTCCTACAAGGCATAATCTAGTCAAAGATTCACCTTTCAAGTTTTCTGATAATTGATTAGCGTATTGTGATTTATCCACATTATGTGTACGACAAGAACGTTCAAATCTATCCAGCCAGAATGTAATATCGTCACTGGACTGATTGAACGGTGGAACCTTAACCTTGTAAGTAGAAGGTTTACCATTACCACTAGATGCCTGATTAACATTACTCATACTTGTCAATCTCAATTTCTCCAACTCAAATTCATGTTCTCTTATTGCTTTTTTCTCTTCAGCATCTAATCTTTTTTGTTCAGCCTCCCTGTCTAATCTTTTTTGTTCAGCTTCACTGTCTAATCTTTTTTGTTCAGCTTCCCTGTCTAATCTTTTTTGTTCAGCTTCCCTGTCTAATCTTTTTTTGTTCAGCCGCAGCTTCTCTTTCTAATTTTTTTTGTTCAGCTTCAAATCTCCTTTCCTCCACCTGCATCTGCAATTTCTTTTGTTCAGCAGCAGCCTCAGCTTCTCTTTCTAATCTTTTCTCTTCCGCCATAGCTTTTCTTTCTTTTGCAGCTAATCTTTTCTCTTCTGCCATAGCTCTTCTCTCTTCTGCAGCTAATGCTTTGTCATATTGAGCAACTGCCCATTGTTCTAATTGTTGACCAGTCTTATCAAGGGCTTTCCCTTGTGTAATGAAGTATTCTAAAGTAGACATGATGTCTAACAATAATACTAATCACCTGAATCAATAATAATACCACAAGTTCTCAATGACTTGATTAATCAGTATACTATCCCAATATCTGTGGGTCACAAGCCTTTAATAAGGTCTTGTATAATAGTAATAATAATCAGGTACTGGTTTATACCATAATCCAAGTGCAGTGCACAGGCAATTGTGTCTTATGAAATATACCTATATAAAACATATGTCAACCAACAGAATACATAAAGTACAAATAGGACTGACAATACAAGAACGTTTGCAGAAATCAAAATAAATCAAATAGGGAAATCAATGAAAATAATCACTGAATCTGCAAAGAATAACAACACAAATGACGTCACAATATATGAATATAAATTGTGAATAGAACTGAAAGATAGAAAAGGTTAGACCAACAAATTACAAACAAATCACAACAAAACTAAAGAACAAAGAAATATTACAAAAATAACAATAATTACAGACTTCACAGCTAACACAAAAGCAACAGTTGTCGCAGCAAATTTTCAATCAAGAAAATTGCACCTATAGAAAACGCCCACAACGGACCCTCTATGACGTGGGATATTCTGTTGTGAGGACGCCGCCCAACCTTAAACACAACCCGCTGACATAGAAACTAACATACTATACAAACAAATAACATGCAAACATAAATATATATAAATTATGTGTATGATAGTATGTGTTGCAAAATAGGCTCAGTCTTACAGTAATGGCAAAGTTATTTTTATGAAAATAAACAAACTGCCACTTTATTCAATTAAACATTCTGGCCTTAAATATTAAAGTTCATATATGGAAAACAAGAAGATCCATCGATGAAAATAGGACTTCTTAGTTCACTCATACTGTCTTCCTGTTAACATTGACAAGAATTGATCCAACTGTTCTGTGAAACTCTGTAATGTCTAATGTAAAAAATGTCAACAACGCTGACCTACATACTGCATTCACCTGACAGGTCACGTGACGAAGTGTTGACAAAGAGCAAACCAATACTGCAAGTGTGTCGTATCAGCCACAGGAAACGGTCTGGTATCGGTAATCTGTTGACTTCTGAACTTCTGCGAGGTCAAACCCAGAAAGCTGGTCCACCAGTTGATAAGGTTGATAATGTTGGATTTTTATTCCCGTTAATGATATCCACCAAAAGATAGATATAAGTGGATGGAAGCAGACATCATCATCATCAGTTGATAAGATCTCTATGGTGTTGTTTGCTCCCCTGTAGTGTATGGAATGTCAACTTGACCTACGCAGTGGTGTGTAGACATGGATTGAGTGTACAATGTGCGAATGATGATAAGGGTTCGTGTTGTTGACAAATGTTCTTTTCTCACACTCATGTATGACTGGAAGTCATCGACACCAACGACTGTGTACCTTTTCTAAAGTTTAATTGGACGTACACACTCGACAGCACAGATAGTGACAAATCACAGGTTGGCATAATACATCATGGTACAGTGGATAACTGGTCTTGCAATGTTATGTTACATGGGCACTCATGTAGATTAATATTATAATGGACTGTCAGTAGCCAAGCCCTCAGCATCGCCCATACATATAAATCATCTGACTTCACTGACTGAGCACGTCAGCTTATAAACAATATTTCAGATGGCTTCTAAACCTAATCTCGTTTAGCGACGATTCTCCAACTTAATGTTCAGCACATATTTTTTTCATATAATAATATTGAACCGCTAGCAATGGGTTCTCATGTGTAGCAGTGATCTCTGGACTAAACAAGCGATAATACGGGCATCCCTTTTCTCTTCTTGAAAGTCACTACATGTTTTGGTTCCAAGATGGCTTCACTCGTGAGCTGTCACTCACGTTTGGATACAGATAATGAATCTGTCCTAAAGTTAGTCATTCATAAAACATTGCATTGCTCTGTAGATTTGATCATGAACAATTGACTGCATTCTACAGAATATAGTGCTGCTAGGAATCGAAGTCGTTTTCATCGAGTCAAATATATTCTCTTATCGAAAATGGTGGCTTCGTACGAGAGTTCATAAAAGTATCTTGGATTACCTTGGTATAAGAAATATGAAACTGCCATTCCTTGGCAATACGCATAAACACTGGGGTAAAGCATACACGATAGGTCTAGACGACTATCACTTTCCCCACAAATACTGAGATCACTTTTTCCCCGGCGACAGGCCGACATAGGAAACACAGTCCCTATCAGGACGAAGCCAAATCACACCACACTCTAGCGACACATCCGCCGAATAGCCTTCGACCTCTCTAGAGACAACAGAACATATAGTTCGACTTAGATATGTAAAGATATACAGATATAAGACAGACTCGTCCTACTCAGACAAACAATACACATAAATTCAGGCCATAGATATTCTGAAGCAAGAACAATCTATTATTACCCAAACAATGAATAAATCGCAGTAAAATGGATTTATCCGCGGAGTTTGATCGAAAGAGCCGACACAACTTTCAAGGGAAGTAACTCAATAATGACTTTCCCTTAAGCACTAAAAAATTACCTATGTATAATATTGTAAGATATCAAAGACTGCACGTAACACTATACTAAACAGTTTACTGGTATGACTAAAAATTAAAGGTAAACACTGAGACATTTTGACAGTTGTATGACGGTATCGACAGGCCAGTCTACCAAGCTGTAAATGGGCATCTGACTTTACTTCTGAGTTAAGGAAGAAAAAGGCAGCCAGGAAGGAAACTGGTCATACCACCTCTCGATGACGGACCCAGTATATCAAGTCTCAGTCCCATACGGAAGTATATGCCACGGGACTACTTTTTATGATTGAAAAAGAGGCTAAGAAAATATGTTTTTCAAATACTACAAATTCCAAAAAATTCACACTGACCAAGTGACCAAAACTAAATTATACGAAGTAAATTGATTTTTTTTCTTTCAGAGTTTCTATTCATCTCTTATAATAGACTTTCCATTACAACAGGCGTTGAGGATTTCGCGCCAGCTATCCCGTACTAAGCACAGCCCTGGATAGAAAACATGCAGCGTTGTAACCTAATCCTTTTTATTGTTAGTCCTCACAATCTTCTTCTTCTTCCGTCCTTAGCCAAAGACCGACCAAGCAGTCAGAGGCCATCACGCCTTGTGGCGTCTTAAGGGCAACAGCAGATTGATTTTCTCTGTTGTAGTTTCCCATCACGCCTAGCGGCGTCTTTAGGGCAACAACAAATAGATCCATCTGCCGCGTTTCCGTAATTGGTGTGACAAGCCAACGGGTGATCAGCCCATTGGGCAAAGTCCTCACAAGTTAGTTTAATAAACGTCAGCAGGTACAAGCAACAGATGTCGCCAGTGTCACTCCTATGAATCATCATCATCAGCTGCCATCTCCGCAACGAAGGTCGGCTGCAATTATTCTCCAACGTCTTCTGTCTCTTGTTTTGATGGTGCACTGATACTCTTTCATCTTCATTTCTTGATGTTATCTTCCCACTTATAACGCTGTTTATCTCTTGATGTTATCTTCCCACTTATAACGCTGTTTATCTCTTGATGTTATCTTCCCACTTATAACGCTGTTTATCTCTTGATGTTATCTTCCCACTTATAGCGCTGTTTATCTCTTGATGTTATCTTCCCACTTATAGCGCTGTTTATCTCTTGCACGTTTGCATTGAACTCTGCCTTTTATTATGGTCTTCTGCAAGATGTTATGTCTTTTTACATGGCCAAAATATTTTAGTTGCCGAATTTTTATCTCCTTCATTATTTCTCTTTTCATACTTAGGTTTTCTGTGACCTCGTTACTTGTTTTCTTCTCTTTCCATGAGATGCATCCCATTCTTCTATATATCCACAAATCGAGAGCCTCAATTCTTCCGTTTATTTATTGTCCATGTTTCTACACCATACAATAATGAAGAATATATATATATATATATATATATATATATATATATATATATATATATATATATATATATATATATATATATATAAAACACTTGATTCTCAGTTTTAATTTGCGAGTTAATTGTTTAGATGTCAGTAATTATTTCATGTTGTTTAATTTAGCTTTGGCCATTCCTATTCTCTTCTTGATTTCTGTTTCACATCTGCCATCTTCTATTACTATATGACCAAGATACGAGAAACTCTTGACTGCAATGAATACGAGTAATAAACCTAGAAGTCAGGCCTCACGTGACTGCAATAAACATTTACTATTAGACAGAAACTGACGATCAAGTCACTTTATAGAAACCATTGATAACTAGAATGCGACAGAGTTGGCTCTTGGCGCACCATTCCTCTTCCTGCAGGCTATGGATTTCATTATGGAAATAATAAAATCAAGCACCGGAAAAGGGATTTTGAATACTCTGACGAAATTGCTAGACGACCTGAACTTTCGCCAGCGACCATGACCTTCCGTCCCATAACTGAAACTAGATGCGAGACAAATTGAGAATAATAGGTAAAGATCACAACTGGGAGATACAACTCCCAAATATCAGACTAAATTATGGGAACATTAGGCACATAACCGACAGCGTGCAATAGGAGAAACATGCCCACGATATTTCGACTATATAGACAACAACATCTATGATATTTCGACTCATACGTATATCATCATCATCATCATCATCATCATCAGCATGATCGTAAACATCATCATCATCATCATGATCGTAATTATCATCATCATGATCGTGATCATGATCGTAATTATCATCATCATGATCGTGATCATCATCATATTTCTTTGCGTTCCTTACACAGCATGAAGCCACAACTATAGCTGGTCACCTGACAAGAAGCCTGCACCAAGCAGTCAAATGCTCTTGCCGGGGTGTTTTCTGTGGCAAGTCACTTTAGTTGATGAGGTTGCTAGTTGATGAGGTTGCTAGTTGATGAGGTTGCTAGTTGATGAGGTTGCTATGACGACCTCATATTAGTCGCCTGATACGACATTCTTGAGGTGGTCCTCTTCTTTCTTTGACTCCTCAGAAATCCCATGAACTGTCCTGACCTATTTACTGAACAGCTTACACTGCACAAATAACAACAACAGCAACAAAACATACCCTGCAAAATTTGAAACTATATAGATCAATTTACGTTAAGCCCTATCCAGTTTTAGTTTGGGATAGCTAGCCCTGGGGAGTAGTAGTGGCGTCCATTTACTAGTTCTAGAACACTCTCGTAACAGGCCACAGCGACCTTTAATGGGAGATTAGAGTCTGGAACAGCGAAATTGTGTACTCTGGTATCCATTTACCGATCTATAAAATAAAGACGCGATGTATGTATGTCTGCCTGTGTGTGTATGCAGGGCCCGCTCTTCAGCGATGCAAGCGGTGCTACACTTGTTACAATTTAAAAAAAGAAAAATCAATAACAACACGAAGTTAAAAGAATATGAACAATGAAACAGAAAATGTTAAAGTAAACAATCATTTGTTTATATGAAACGGATCGTTTTCCTGTATGTCTGTATTACTCTTTAAAAAAAAAAAAACAACAACAACAGCGCTGGGTGCCCATTTGTATTTTAACAGGAATAGAGAGAAGAAACTACATACTATGAGATTGTAAACATTTAAGTGTATTTGTGTGTGAGTGTGTGTGTGTGTGTGAGTAAAATGCTACAGTGAAATTCACTTGCAGAAATGACAGTGTGATCCAACTCAATCGCATGATACTGTAGGGGTTCGTGGGGTATGTGACGAAACAGACAGAACGTCACAAATTCAAACATTGTATTTTCTTTTCATCCGTGCATTATCTTACTTTTACACCTCAATCTATTGATAATTATCTTATCCCCGGAAGGACTCCCCCCTGACTCATCCCACATGTTACCTGCTCAGGCAGACGTAAACAATAAAAGTCATCGATTAAAACCATCTTGACGGGCTGATTATTAAGGGTTCAGATTAACGTGAACGTTAGTTTAGGGAGTATTGTTATCATGAGTTAAGCGTCTCGACACCATATTTAGATTACGTAATTGATTCCTGTCAGCGTGGTTGACGATGGCAGTTTATAGATAACGAAGTAATCTCTCGTAGGAGTGACAACAATTAAGTCTGTCCGGATTGAAATTATATGGAAATAGTAGGACACCCGAAGCAATGATATACTCGTGTGCGGCAAGACATCTTGTCTAAGTAAACAATGATGGGAAGAAGAGATAACAACCTTGTAGTAAAGGTGTAAGGCAGATCATCGTATAATTGTTCCGATGAAGATAACAATTAGTTCCACTACCTTATATGGTCATGCCAAAAATTATCATATGTGGGTGTGACGTGTACTGGAAAAAGAGCCTACAGTAATCTGACAGCTTATTGTAACCTCATAGCTGGTCTTTGATTTGTTAGCTAAAAAAACATGCATTATATTGCCTGTCTACTTCGGCAGCTCACCTTTTTGTCCCGCCCTCTTTTCTTTAAACACTTGCTAACACAGTGTTTACAATTTTAGTAACCTGTCAGTCATAACAGGAAGCAAATCAGGCTTATTTGTACTTCGTTCTACTCACGCGAGCTCAGCTGTCAACCATAATACCTGACAGACAGACAGCACGTGAGAGAGCGACGGCATATACCTTTTGTTGTTTTACTCAGGGAAAGTCTAGAACTCCCCTGTGCTCTTTGATCTCGAGACTCGGGCATTCTGAAGAGAAACCCGCTAGCAGAACTAAAGTCTTTGATGTCGGTCAACAACTTCAGACGAGAGACTCTGGTAGTCTGAATCGTAAGCCTTTCATCTTGAGCTCTAGCTTCTGAATCTTCGTCACACACATAGGAGCGCGAAATTAACACCATTAGAGATCAGAGAAATCTAATGATATATATACTGCTGTTTTCTTAACCCCGCCATCAGAAGTCAGTCAGAATTTGAATATTCTAGCGTGCAGTCCGAGAACAATTTTTCTTGTTGGAAGTGTTTATAAGTGATTCGTGGAGATTTTCGTTCTGAATTTTCTGGTAAGAGGAAGATAGTGCTAAGGATTTAAAAGTGGTGATAGCATGTAAACACTTATACTTCTCTTAGATTTTCTAAGAGTTACTTTTATAGTTAAGACCTATTAAATAAAATAACTCGTAGCGATTTTCATACCAGATATTCAATTAAAATGTTAGTCCACCACCCGACCGCTAACTCACTGAGACGAGACGGTAATTGTGTTTACAGTGTTGACGGACGCGACACTTAAACTCCCCCAGGAGAGAGAGAGAGAGATAAACTCGACTGTTAAGCAGACCGGACCTTATAGGCGTTAGGCGACTGATAGCGGGAGTATAGAATAAATGTTTATATTTCATTTGTAATTTGTTATTCTAGCGTCTATTATTTTTAAATACCGTACGACAAACGAACAGACACCGACAATTTAATAGCTATTTAATGACAGGCGATTATTGTTGTAGATGGTGCATATGAAAAATTAAATAATAATTAACACCGTACGCTGACCGCCAGCCGCGAGCAAGGGTGGGTGAGTTATCATAAACTCGGTCCGACCCAGATTAGCGGCCAGCGACGTCTGCGAGCGTGTAGGCGTAAGGAAACACCGTGTGTCTTTTGAACTTAGTCAGGACTGACAGAAAGGATGAGAGATCGTCTTGTCCCCGTCGGTATATATAGAGATATCTACATAGAATGGTAGCATTTTTTCCCACAAATGTTCTCTTATATTTTTCACAGACCTGATCTCAAGGGCGACCAGCGGTCTTTTACATTTCTGGTTCGTTATCCATTTCATTTATAAGCGTGCACTCGCTGATGATATAGGATGACAATAAATATAAATACTGGACTTGCAAAATCCAGATTACCATTTTACCTGTAACTTTTCGTTTGCCAGAACGCATTCCACCGGGACTCATGTAGGATACAGCGACGAGATCAAAGAGACAGACCGAGGGATCTTAAGGGAGACTATCGGCGCTATCAAAGACAGTAGTTTTCCCTGATACGAGACGCAGTTGCTTGCCGCTAATTTCGCGTCTCGGTGTCAATCGAGGAACCGAGCGAACGGGGGAAAGCGAAACGGGCAGCAGCGAGCGGATACGAAGACCAGGGGGCGGCTTCTTCTCTTGATTTGGCGGTCAGATCCCCAAAAGTTCGTGAGATCAAATAAGTTGTCAAGTTTATCATGTCCCACTCAACTTACATTTCATTTTAGCTAAATAGACCATGTAGAACTAGACACGTTATCACTCGCTGGCCAGACCTTTACAGAAGCACTAGCTTTATTGAAATCTTGTTATAGATTTTCCCCTGGATTTTATATATATTTGCAGTGATTTCTAATTCTGTGCAAAGCGGTAAAATATATATTGTGTAAAGTGATCAGTGGTCTAGTCATTCTATTTCAAGGGATTTTGTGTTAATTTAAATCTATTTAATTAAACCATCTCAAGAGTTCCAGTTTTAAATATAATGATCTATCTATTATATTATTTCAAAAGATAATAGATGCTTAAATTAACTTTTAAAGTCGCGAAGGAATTTATAATTAATAAATTCAGTTAAGTCTTAGTTTTATAGATGTGTGTTTTTAACCACTAGAACTCGCGCAGTGTTTATTAAATACATAATTAAATACGCGAGCATATATATAATAGGCTTAACGGGAAATTCATCGCGCTTTAGAAGGTTATTTGTTTTCGGTATATTACATGTCTTTTTTTTTCTTTCATACAGAGTGATCGTAACCTGTGCGATCCCAGCATTAAGAAAGCAATAAAGAAATCAATCTAAGCAAAGCAAAGCATAAACAGTGTGTAGAGTTCCCCTGACGCAGAACTTGTTGAGACTGTGTAAATTTTTAATCTTTGAGGCGATTCTATGTTTGGAATTCCGCTATCTAACTTATAGCAAAGAAAGCACACCCAAAGACAAATTTAACGCACCATCAAACAACTTAATAAGTCGTAACGGGAAGAAGAACACTGGCCCGAGCTTTGTTAGTTTACTGACACAGAGAGATAATTCATAATTTCCTGAACAGTGATGTGACTAGTTTTCTCACTGGACTTAAACCATACCTCACGGATAAAGTGTACCAGCACGCGTAAGAATTTTATTATCCGCGGCATAGTCAAATAGACCACACCATCCTCACCCCGGTATCAGAGACCGTGCCCTCCCATAGAAACTGTTATTAAGAAAAGAGACACAACTACAGATTCATTTTCCAGCGATTACGGGACCCTTTTATGTGCTGACCGCCTACCCGATAATCTGGGGCTAGAACTTGAACAAACACTCATACATTTAGTTGAGGTGTAACTGCTGTTGTGTTATTCTATGGAGTGCAAGATTTTTTTCACAATCGGTAAGTGAGAGCAAGATGAGTGAAGGCCTTTGCTAGCGCGTGTATGAATGACAGGAAATTAATTCTTTTTGTGTGACCATTTTGTTAACTTGCTTACCTGGTAACATATATCTTTTCTGTATACCCTACATTGTTCCTTTAAGTGGGATAGTTGATAATTTGTTAACTCTGTTTAAAACCACCTCCTTTCCATTTGCTTAGTAAAGGGAAGAACAGCTGGGAAGAACAGGTTTTTTTTTCTATCACTTATACCTAACTTGGTAACACCTCTTTCAGAGTAATTAACTTTACTGTTAGGTTAACGTACCCGTGTTCCTGATATTATCTATCTTTGGACTGGGTTTGTCTTTGTCTAATGAGCGGGAAGGGCTTAGTCGATACCAATCTTCTTCACCCCCTCCCAAACTTGTTATTTGCATTTGTGTACTTATGATAATTTATGTAATATCTGATATTTTTAGTGATTGATGTTTAAAGTAAATAAAATCACATAAACTCATTTAGTTCTGTGTGTTGGATATACCCAAAGCCCAACTTTTCCCCTATTCGTTTAATATAGTTTGTATCAACGTCGTGTGTGTGTTTGAAAACACCGAATCGGTGAGCGCGCAGATGCGAGTCTGGAAAACTGGCAAATAATTGTTTGACCAGGAGAGTGACAGAGAAGATTGAGAGACACGATTTGTCGTAAATAAGTCTGTCTTTACTCTCCTCCAGCACGCTGGGAAGCAACTATTAAATCTCTACAATTTCTATCACTGAGCTTTCCATCATCATTTTCCACTCTAAACCGGACCACTATTTCTACGACTCTTTTCTCTCAAAATAAATTTACGACAATGTAACATTATTATTGCTCCCCGACTCCTGACAGTCGTATTCAAGTGGGTTATAAATACATATCTTTATACACTGTGCAGAATCGGCGCTCTGACACAGAGTTGGCCGATAGAAGAACCATCATCATCATTTTTTAACATTTTTTTAGCAAACCAGATGTATCCCAATACTGGAAATATTCCTCTCTCTAAAGGGTAAACCTCAAGGATTCTCACATTTCCAACTATTGGTAGGAACACCTATATCCAGATAGAAGCACCATATTCGGCGTTCACCTCACTAGTTTTTTTGGGATGAACTGGGGCCAATTTGGATTGTCGACAGCTGGGGGGGGGGGGGGAAGAAGAAAGGGGGGGGACAGTATAATCATAGTGAAATAGGAATTATGTTCATGGAATAATTCTGTTACCAAGGGATACCACAGACCTACTATTGGAGCCAATTAGGTAAGAGTGTGAGAAGTGGCCACTGTGCGATAGAGTGTGTTATGATTTTCTTGTTTTGCTGGGAATTATCCATAAATATGATTGTCTAAATTTTGTTTACTTTATTTGGTCTTACAGTGTACCAATATTGTTTTATTCTGTAACCTAGTGCTAACCTTCAACCTGTGGGTTAATAATTTTGGGTTTTTCTCTCCATACGGGGGAAGGACACCTCTCTTCTTTATTTCCTATGTATGTAAATGATTTCTTGATATCTTTTAGATAATTGGTGTTATCAAGTTTAGTGATAATAAACTACAAAGAAACTTAACTTTGAGTGTTGGTCAGACCCATACCCATTTTATCCTTAGTTTTTCACGTTTGTGTGTCATTGTTGTCACACATTGTTGTGTATGTGTAGAGTAACCTGTTCTTTCATTAGACAAGGAGGCAAAGACTGTCTTATAATAAAGCATTCTTGTACGGATAGGCTGGATGAGGGAAACCTGCTCACTCCAGAGAAATATCTTTCCCTCAACCTACCACCTGTGAAATCTATTTTCTATACAGTCTCGTGTATGTCAACCTTTGCTCTTTACTTAGACTGGGCCGAATAAACCAATTAACCTACCGTGCAACAGTGGGTGGAAAAATTTACTAAAATAAGACGCCTTACTTTGTCGTTGGCTTAAAATGATAAAATATACTAAACTAAATTCTGATTGGGTTCAACCAAAATATACTAGCTAAATCAAATAAAATAATAGAAAGTATATACCATTAACACAAGGGAAAAAATATAATTAATGGCAAAAGAATGAAAAAAAAAAACCATGCATACGCAACATGTTTATGCAGAATTGTGTGTACTTTCAAAATTCACCAATCGATGACAAATTCAAGAAAAGAGCACGAAGCAGGTTGATGGTGTTATACTTGTGTCCCCTCTTTTCTTTACTCGGCCATCGGCAGCTGTATCATGTCCAAGGCGTAACAGGAACTTCACAAATGGTGTTGCATCCCATTCAACAAAAGGCTTCACGTTCTGCTTTGACATTTTATTATCTCAGAACAAGGGCATAACCCCAAGAATGGAAGGATTATGACTCTGGTGAAGTCTATGGACTCCTTCTTGGTTAAAAAAAAGATGTACATGAAAGCATAATTAAAAACATTACATTTTTTTATTTTAGGTTATGCACGCTGACCCCCTAGGATCCATCCATGGACTCTCCCCCTTAACCCCCCCCCCCACCCCCCCCCCTGGCTTCGTCGACCACAGGTTATGAAACCCTGTATTACTCCATTAGTGATGCTCGATTACCGATTCGATATTGTCTAATCATCGATTAATCTTCAGGCGATTCTGGTTGCAGGAAACCACAAGAAACAGAGTCGTTAGCGTAGCCAGTGCATCTGGTGCGAACATACGTAAGAATTCATCCATCCTGATGTCCATTAATACCCAAGGGTCAATATATCCATACATTTATCCGTTCTTCTGTCCATTAGTTTTTTTTCTTCAAAATGTACATACATACATAATAATAATAGCCACTTCAGTCATAACTGACTATGGGGAGGTGACAGCCTTCAGTTGCTTTTATTTTCCTGGTGTTCTTTTAAACGCTTTTTTCCTCTCTTCTGCTTGCTGTGAGAGCGTATTTTCGCCCAATATGAGGTGGCGCTGTAGAGAGCATCGCTGCTTGGTGCGATCGGCAGCTTCATTCTCTCAGGTTGCTGGATCGATTGTCCAGTGCCCTCATGTCTTCCTTGCACACATTTTTGAACCTGAGCTGTGGTCGCCCAACTACATACATACCTGCCTATTTATTCATCTATTTATTTCTGGCTAATCTAATCTAATATATACTGAAGCACATTAAAAACGCACCACTATTATATATACTTGTTGCGTGATAAATTCTCGCAACATCGTTTTATTACAATATCTATTTTATAACGCAAGGGCAACAACTGCTTGAAATTTATAGTCACTTTTCTCGGTAAGCATTTGTCTTCCCGCGTTGGTATTGAATGCAGTTAAGTTTTGAGCTGTGGTCTTTTTGCGCTGGACTGCGCATGACTGGTCTTGTTTTTTGGTCGATCGGTTTCCGCCCACCACTAGTGGAGTGAGCGATTTGAATGGCGAAAGAGATGCCTCGTTGAAGAGGGGATCTCCGCTATTTTTTGTTCTGTCAGGGATGTGTAGTCCTCGTAATGGATATTTCGTTTATTCGAGATAATACCTCTAGTGTTTCCCACATGTCGGGAGGCGTGATATTTCTGTGTATTTCCTGAAGGCAAGGTAAATTGACTTTTCATTAACTCTATCGATTTTGGGTCGTGAGCGATTTCGATTCATAGCCTGTCTTCGAAAGTCGTCGTCACGAGATGTTTTCCCAGCTCACATGTCGCTGTATTGTACTGCATCGGTTGATGCATGTCCCAAGGACCATTACTTGCTACTTTGTTAAATGAACTAGGTTTGGAAAACCTTTATTATCTAGAGGATATTTTGAGGACATTATTTATACTTCGGCAGACGTGTCTGTCTTGCTGAAGTCAGACTAAGGAGAGTGAACTGATCTCATACATCTGGTTATCTCCTGGCTGTTATAGAAAAGGATGGAGTTTTTCACCTGACTACATTTACAGCACTATGAAGTATAACATGCATCTGACTCATCATTGTAATGCTGTCTACCGTCTATTGCTGTATTGAATGTTGCTGTGATAATGACTGTTTGATGTGCCTACATATTCGCGTAACCATTTTGTCACTGTGGCGTCCACAATAAATAATGAAGAAAAACGTCAACGGCTGTTACAAGAATCATTGACTTTATACGTCGTGAGTTTACTGACGTCCTATGTGGATTGCCCTGTTATTTTTGTATGAACCTTGTTTGACTGAACACATCTGCACACTACACAAAACCAGACATGCGGATACCATCCATCATCATATGGCATCACGCATCATTTGGTGGCCAGTGTGGGGAGACTGGTGATAAGTTAGAAGAATTTGCAACTGCTCGATATGATAAAGCAATGGAAGCTGAACAAAAGAAACTGCAGATGCAGGTGGATGAAAAAAGATTCCAAATGGAAATGGAAAAACAAAAAAGGGAATCAGAAGCTGAGGAGAGAAAACTCCAGCTACAGCTAGAAGCTGAAAGACTTCAAAAAGAGGCTGAAAATAAAAGACTTGAAAAAGAGGCTGAAAATAAAAGACTTGAAAAAGAAGCTGAAAATGAAAGACTTCAAAAAGAGGCTCAGGCTGAGGAAAGAAGATTACAGAGAGAGTCTGATGAGAGGAAAGAGAAAGCAAAAATGGAACATGAAGAAAAGGTCTTAGCTTTAGAGTTGGAAAAATTGAAATTGACGAGCATGAGTAATGGTAATGATTCAAACAAGGGTTCATCTTCTGGTAAGGCTAATAATGATACTTTTAAGATTAAGTTACCAACATTTAGTCCTTCCAGTGATGACATAATGTTCTATCTGGACAGATTTGAACAAGCATGTACAGCTCATAACATAGACAAAGCAAAATATGTTTATCAGTTATCAGGGATACTGACAGGTAAAGCTCTAAGTATATTAAATATGGTGGATGAACCTGACAAGAACAATTATGAGGTTGTCAGGGCCGCTTTGTTAAAGAAATACCAGCTTAACGAAGACGGCTATCGTCTACAATTTAAAAACATGTTACCTGAAAATGGAGTTGAATTCTCCGAGTTTATTGCAAGAATACGCATTACTTTCTCACGATGGGTTGAACTATCTAAGACGGAAAAAAACTTATGAAGGACTTATGGACTTAATACTTAGAGACAAAGTCATGTCGTCTGTCAATGAGTCTTTCCTTGCTTTCCTTCATGAACGTAAACCTAAAACAATAAAAGAAATGGAAGATTTCTGTTGCCAATACGTAACTGCGCACCCACACATAACCATGGGTAACTCTAAGGTGAAAGAAGGTTTACCAGTTGCTTCGGCAGCTCCGTATGGCCAAAACTTTGCTCGTAGATTCCAACAAAATTTTGATAGAAAGAGTAGCGGTAATTTCTGTCAAAATCATGGAAATCAATTTCATGGTGATTCTTCTTCGAAGAATTGGAGACAACCTGATAGTGGTCGTTACTATCACCCTAATAATTATAGGCATTTCAAAAGAGGATATGGTAATAGAGGTTATTCCTGCCGAAGACCTCAGAACCAAACAAATAGATGTTCGCATCAATGTGAACATGATAGTAATCGTGGAAACTGGAATTCGAATCATGATAACAATTACAATAGAGACAATAATAACTGCAGAGATAATAATAACTCTGATAACTTCAGAGGTAATAATAGTCGGGGTAGATCTCAACACAAAAAAAAGAGATATCAGCAGGCTAATGCTGTACAACAGGAAACTGAGGGAGCCTGTAATCATGTTGTTGATAGTAAAAACTTTGACGCTGTCACTGGTTCTGCTTTTGACTTTGAGAGAGCAAACAAATGCCCCCAATGCAGTACTTTATTCGAACCGGGTACCATAACTACTTTGAGTTGTGGTCACCCACTTCCCGCTCTTCCTGCTGCTGTTGCGCATGACGGGAGGGGTTCTTTAATTCTACATAAGGGTCTTGTTAATGATACTCCGGTCTCACTACTTTTCGATTCCGGATGCACCATTATTGGTGTTAGACAATCGCTTGTAGATCCATCTTGTGCTACAGGAAGGGTTATTAAATGTGTCACATTTGGCGGCACTCTAGAAAAATATCCTACTGCTGTAATTCGCATTGCCACTCCTTTCTTTACTGGAGATGTGCATGCTTGTCTCTTACCTAATCCTATTGCGGACCTTATTATTGGTCGTATTCACGGAGTTAGGGAGTGTACCCCACAGCAGATTGCTGCTTGGGAAGATAATAACATGCAAGCTACAAATGCAGTAGTTACAAGAGCACAAGCTCTACAAACACCCGAAACTTCACTGAATAGTGATAATGAAGTTGATAGCCAAGATAGTCACTTAGTAATCACTCGTGACTCTTTCATAAAATTGCAAGAAGAAGATCCTTCTTTAAAAAAATTCTTCGTTCTTGCGAAGAAAGGTGATCCGAATCAGGATACAAATAGAAAATCTTGGATTGCAATGAGAAACGGCGTACTTGTACGTATGGTACAAGATTCGACTACGTCGGCACATTCGCAAATTCTTGTTCCCAAGAGCATGAGAGTGCAAATATTACAACATGCTCATGACTCGCAATGTGCTGGACATATGTGTTTTTCCCGTACGAAGTCGAGAGTCCTTGCGGCTTTCTTTTGGCCTTTTGTCAATAAGGACATTCGTATTTACTGCCGATCATGCAAGGTATGTCAGGAGGTCAAATCTAGAGGACCACGACATGCTGCGCCTATCCAGGCTGCTGACATTCCTATTCGGCCGTTTCAGAAAATGGCCATAGATATTATTGGCCCGTTTAAGGTCAAGTCGGCCAGAGGACATCAGTTTATCCTTACATGTGTCGATATGTGCACACGTTGGCCAGAGGCTATTCCTCTTAAGAGCATATCTACTACAGATATCGCAGATGCTCTTTGGTTGATATTTTCTCGCTTGGGGTTCCCCAGAGAAATATTGTCAGACCATGGCACTCAACTCATATCTGACACTATGTCACAGGTAATGTCTACCTTACATATTGAACGATCTCTCAGTAGTATCTACCATCCTATGTCTAATGGGTTAGTTGAGCGTCTGAATAGAACGCTCAAGACTTTGCTTGGTAAGATAACTGAAGATCATCCTCAAGATTGGGACAGGGTTTTACCCGCGGCTCTCTTTGCCTATAGAGAAGTCCCTAATGAACACACAGGATTTTCTCCCTTCGAACTTGTCTTTGGCGCGCGTCCACGCGGCCCTATGTCTTTATTACACGATCTCATCACTGCCGATGATATTAGCGATGAAACTCAATCCTCATATGAGTATGTCATTGCTCTTAGACAAAAGATCATTGAGGCATGTAAGCTAGCAACTGCTTCATCAGAAATTGCTAAAGAGAAGGCAAGACAGTTTGCTAACAAGAATAGATGTCTACGACAACTTTGTCCAGGTGACAAAGCATTCGTCCTACTCCCCAGTAGGGAAAATAGACTTCTTATTGCATGGAAAGGTCCGTATGCAATAGTCTCTCGGATTTCCGATGTTGACTATGTGGTCGATATTGATGGAAAGCATACAACTTTCCACATAAACATGCTTTCGGAATTTCACGAACGTCCGGACTATTTGCTGCCTATTTTCCAGGCAACGGATGATGCTCCTGCACCTCACGGTCATTATTCATCCCTGTCTGTCATACAGGATGAGGAATCTACCTTCTCTGATGTTAATCTTCCCCTTCCAGTGGTTCCATTACATTCTACGGAATCTTGGAAAAACGTTTCTGTTTCTCCTAATCTTTCTGGTGACGAACATCGACAAGTCTCGTCGATGTTACAAACATTTCAGGATGTTCTCACTGACATTCCTGGACACACAGATGTCATAGAACATGACATAATTCTTACCGACAATAATCCAATTAGGGTTAGGCCTTATCCTATTCCTATACACTTTCAGTCGCAAGTGGAAAAGGAATTGGATGAAATGATTCAATTAAATATAATTGAACCATCGACTTCACCATATTCTTCTTCCATGGTTATTGTCCGGAAGAAGGATAAGAACATACGAATTTGTGTTGATTATCGCAAATTGAATCAGGTCACAAAGTTCGATGCTGAACCGATGCCTTTGTTAGAAGATCTACTGATTAGACTTTCTAATTCTAGATTCTTCACTAAACTTGACTTGTCTAAAGGTTATTGGCAAGTGCCTTTAGCAGAGCATGCCAAACCTCTTACTGCTTTTTCTACACCTAGGGGTCTATTTCAATGGAATGTTATGCCTTTTGGTCTCATGAACGCCCCTGCCACTTTCGTTCGCATGATGCGTCGAATTCTGTCACATCGTTCGGATGTCATCGCATACTTAGATGACATCTGTCTCTTCAGTGATACCTGGGAAGATCACTATTTAGGGTTATATGACTTACTGTCCACTCTACGTGAGAATAATTTGACAGCGAAACCTTCTAAAGCTTTTGTTGGTTTTGGTGAAATCTCTTTCCTGGGTCATCGTGTTGGTCATGGTCTCTTGAAGACAGAAGACCACAATACTTCCAAAATACTGAACATCTCTGTTCCTAAAACGAAGAAACAAGTTAGGAGTCTCTTAGGTTTAATTCAATTTTATGGGAGATTTATTCCAAATTTATCTTCGATCATGGCACCTCTCTCAACATTGTTGAAGAAAGGTTCGCCTAATCTGGTCCGTTGGTCTGAAGAATGCCAATCTTCACTAGACCAAATCAAGAATATATTTTCTTCTCCTCCCATCTTAAGATTACCTACTCTTGATAGGACTTTTGTTCTTCGGAGTGATGCTTCATCCACTGGGATTGGAGCAGCACTGATGCAAGAATATACAAATACTCTGCATCCTGTTATATACATTTCTAGAAAACTAAATGCGGCAGAGAGGAACTACTCGGTTTTAGACCGTGAGTTGTTAGCGATGGTTTGGTCAATTCTAAAGCTACAAAGATTCCTCCTGGGCGCACATTTCATTCTAGAGACTGATCAGAAAGCTCTTACAGCTATTCAGACTAAGAATTTGAAGAGTTCGAGATCCACTCGATATGCTATAGCTCTTCAACCTTTTCACTTCACGGTACGAGCTATCCGTGGTGCGGATAATGTGATGGCTGACATTTTGTCTAGATGCCCACATGACTCCAACTAATACTTCTGTCCTATATTTCCATATATTACAGAGTCATAACACACCTATATTTCTACAATAGATTAGCACATCTGTACTTACTTTATATGTACACACTATCGTGCTTTGTTGTCATCTTCTTCTGTTCGTTTTTTGAGATGATAGAGGAGGACTGAGTAGTTAATATAAGGGCCGTTAGTTTACTAAACAGCCACAATTATTAATAATGTATTGTACCTTATGAAGCATATTAGTTATTAATTAGCATTATATTGCTTGTACTTTCTCAGAATGTCATTGTTGAGCTGAGGACTTACCTTACTAGTATCAAGCATGACGAGTTCTAGATTGTGTACTTACCCTCAGAATACCAGAGCATATGTCCTGGATCGTCATGTAGTTTAACTTTACTATGTACTTATGTCATTACATGTCAAAGAATGTACTATTTAAATTTTCCTATCAGATTTGTACATCCATTTTTAAAGACAATATTAGAGTATGCTGTTTAATGATGATTATGGTAACTTGCATACGTATATTGTGTTTACATGCTAACGTGATGTGTGTTGGTGACACCTCCCCGATGTGAATATTTTTTGAGACATATTTATTTTTCTGTTGAGGTATATCCTCACCAGACACTCTATATTTAGCCTCATGTTAGGCAATTTAATTAATTATCAGCGCCTAATTCGTGCGTTTTGAGCCGCTTATCGCATGCTCTTTGATATTTAAAAAAAAAAAAAAAATATGTTCCACATTTTTTTTTTATCGGGAGGAGGTGGTGATATGTTGCGTGATAAATTCTCGCAACATCGTTTTATTACAATATCTATTTTATAACGCAAGGGCAACAACTGCTTGAAATTTATAGTCACTTTTCTCGGTAAGCATTTGTCTTCCCGCGTTGGTATTGAATGCAGTTAAGTTTTGAGCTGTGGTCTTTTTGCGCTGGACTGCGCATGACTGGTCTTGTTTTTTGGTCGATCGGTTTCCGCCCACCACTAGTGGAGTGAGCGATTTGAATGGCGAAAGAGATGCCTCGTTGAAGAGGGGATCTCCGCTATTTTTTGTTCTGTCAGGGATGTGTAGTCCTCGTAATGGATATTTCGTTTATTCGAGATAATACCTCTAGTGTTTCCCACATGTCGGGAGGCGTGATATTTCTGTGTATTTCCTGAAGGCAAGGTAAATTGACTTTTCATTAACTCTATCGATTTTGGGTCGTGAGCGATTTCGATTCATAGCCTGTCTTCGAAAGTCGTCGTCACGAGATGTTTTCCCAGCTCACATGTCGCTGTATTGTACTGCATCGGTTGATGCATGTCCCAAGGACCATTACTTGCTACTTTGTTAAATGAACTAGGTTTGGAAAACCTTTATTATCTAGAGGATATTTTTGAGGACATTATTTATACTTCGGCAGACGTGTCTGTCTTGCTGAAGTCAGACTAAGGAGAGTGAACTGATCTCATACATCTGGTTATCTCCTGGCTGTTATAGAAAAGGATGGAGTTTTTCACCTGACTACATTTACAGCACTATGAAATATAACATGCATCTGACTCATCATTGTAATGCTGTCTACCGTCTATTGCTGTATTGAATGTTGCTGTGATAATGACTGTTTGATGTGCCTACATATTCGCGTAACCATTTTGTCACTGTGGCGTCCACAATAAATAATGAAGAAAAACGTCAACGGCTGTTACAAGAATCATTGACTTTATACGTCGTGAGTTTACTGACGTCCTATGTGGATTGCCCTGTTATTTTTGTATGAACCTTGTTTGACTGAACACATCTGCACACTACACAAAACCAGACATGCGGATACCATCCATCATCATATGGCATCACGCATCAATACTGATGCCGAGAAGCTGGAAAAAAAAGTGTGGGAATGGATTTTCCCCGTGTTTGTCATGAGATAGAGAGCGAATTGCTGCTGGAATGGAAAGTGCATGATTCAACCCACGGGTTTGTATACAGATTACATGAAAACAATGAAAGTTACACGTGCAACACGATTCCCAACAGCTATGACCCTGAAAATGTGTACGCGTTGTGGCAGTATACTCGGTATAAAAAGGCCGTTGAGACAAAACACCCAGTACATGTGCTTGAAATGCCACGACTATCTGAAAACGACCGCCAACGAGCCATTGGTATGTTGGAGACCGGAATGAGCTTGCGGGCCATTGCCAGAAGGATGAATTGCCACTACAACACTATTGTACGTCTCAATGAACGTTACGGAACCAGTGGCAGTGCCCGGGATAGACTTCGGAGTGGCCAACCACGAGTTACTACCCCTGCGCAAGATCGTCATATTGTGCTGAGTCACCTAAGGAATCGTTCTCTCCCAGCAAGTCAAACAGCAAGAGCAATAGTGGGTAGACGTGGGCAAGTCTCTCGAATGACAGTCATACGACGACTCAGAGATACAGGCCTTACTGCAAGACGACCTTATGTTGGGCCAAACTTGACTCACAGACATCGTCAGCAGCGCCTGCAATGGGCAGAGCAACATGTCAGATGGACTAGACTGCAGTGGAATGCTGTCCTATTCACAGACGAGAGCAGATTCAACATATCCTTTGCTGATGGACGTATGCGGATTTGGCGACGGTGTGGAGAGCGCTTTGCAGATTGCTGTGTTCGTCAGCACAACCGAGTTGGAGGTGGCAGTATTCACATTTGGGGAGGATTCAGTTTTCACCATCGCTTGCCTCTTCACGTCTTCCGTGGAAATGTTAATGCTGTGACATATCGAGATGAGGTTCTGGATGCATTGGTTGCTCCTGCGTTCAAAAATTATCCAGACTTGTAGCTTCTCCAGCAGGATAACGCACGTGCGCACACCGCATGCATTACGCAGCAATATCTACAGCAGCAGAACATTGTGACGATTGATTGGCCTGCCCTATCACCAGACATGTCCCCTATAGAACATCTGTGGGACGAGCTTGGACGCACAGTCTACAGGCAAGGTTCTCCAGCTAATCTGCAATAGCTCGAAACTGCTCTTACACGTGAATGGGACTTGATTCCCCGGAATTTCCTTCAGAGACTTGTGCGTTCCATGCGGAGCCGCTTCAAAGCTTGTTTGCAAGCACACGGTGGACATACCAGATACTGAGGATAGTGTGAATGAATTTTTTTTATTGGTTGCATTTTTGGTTTTCTCCCTTGGCTGCACAGAATGCAATGAATTTCATAACAATCAAATGTACAAATTAATGACCAGCATGGATTCATAGGAAAATGAATAAAGATTCCAAATATGTAAACTTGTAAACACTTATATTTACATTTCACACTCTGTTCCTGGATTATACAGGTGGTGCGTTTTTAATGTGCTTCAGTATAATCTAATCTAATTTAATCTAAATCCAATCTAATGTACTCTAAATCAAATCTAATGCCGCCGTTCTATCTGGCTATTTATTAACGCGTAAATTTGTTTCAAAATAGATCAACAGACTTGAATAACATTACCATAAGGAAGCTATAAAGTTAGAGTCATTTTAAGCGAGTTAGTATAGTAGATACTGTCATGCATCAAGTTAAGCCAGAATTATCAATCTGTTTTTACCTCCCATGATAGTATACAAGCATACATTATCATTATCCGTCGCACTCCTTAGGTATCACGGAGCCACCACTATAACTGGTCCTCTTGCAGGAAGCCTACATCAAGCAT
Organism: Oreohelix idahoensis; assembly: GCA_024509875.1. Classification (NCBI taxonomy): domain Eukaryota; kingdom Metazoa; phylum Mollusca; class Gastropoda; order Stylommatophora; family Oreohelicidae; genus Oreohelix; species Oreohelix idahoensis. The sequence continues at coordinate 684,816 of JAMPIV010001073.1, forward strand.
TCACATGCTCGTGCAGCGATGGTTTATGTAGCAATTTATTTTACACTAGTGTAAAAGCCCGTCATAAGACGGGAATTACATTCAAAAGCACCAATACCTAACGGCAATTTTACTTATTCAAAAGTATTTTTAAAAAACCACTGTGCATCACCACAGTACACGAACTACGTAGCAGCAGCGAGGATCCCAATGTGTGTTTACGGGATCACACATTCTATAAATATATTGTTGTGCACACCGTCATTTGTGCATTCTTCTTTGGTCAGTGTAATTATTTTCGGGAGAGTACATATATGGGAAACAATACAATTAATGTCTAACTTTCAATCAAAGTTGCTTCCCTTAGCGTTATGTACTGACAGAAAAAGCTGGGATATTATACAGGGTGTCCATAAAAGAATGTACCTATTTCTTTTTTATTTCACCTACTTGACCAGTGTGTGGAGAGACATGTAACAATTACCGGTAGCAACTAAACTGCGAAAGTTTCACTTGAAATACCCCCCGTGCGCATGCGCACAGTTTTTGCAAAATGGCGCAGACCAAACAACAGAAGGCGTTTTGTGTGGTAGAATATTCGTGTGTGGGAAGAAATGGACTATCGACTAGATATCTGTCGCGTCACGAAAGGTGCACATATTGAGTCTTTGTAATGTATGGTTAAAAACTTGCAGAGATTATCTTACTTTTGTGATAGAAAGCATCCTCGTACGACATCATGGGGCCGAGAATATATTTTTTGAAAAAGGGTACAATCTTTTATGGACACCCCGTATATAGGATGATGATATTACCAGTCCCCATGCACAGCTTCCCATTAGTCGCCTTGTACGACATGCCTGAGGAAACAGTATGCCTATTATTTCTGTGTCTGATAAGATAATAGCGGGATCTATACGGGGCGAGTTAGATACGGTTGTGTGTTAAATTAAGCTAGAGCTATTAAAAACAAATACAAGCAAGTATGTTGACTTGTCATGAAGTATCACACACGTTACTAAAGACCATAATAGAAGGAAGTGTTGATAGCAAACGTGCTTGAGGAAGACAGCGTTATAAGTGGAAAGATAACGTCAAGAGATGAAAAGGAAAGCGACTGACAGAGTGCAGCATCAAGACAAGAGACAGATGAAGTTGGAGGTCCATTGCAGCAGACCTTCGATGTGGAAATGGCAACTGATGATGATCACTGTTAAGGCATTAACTAGAAAAACAGAAAAACCTATAGTTCAAAGGTCACACACAAAACAATTCAAGACATTGAATGAACAGCGGTGAAAACAAATAAATCGTGCTAGAAACCTGGTTAGCTCTGTGTGACGTCAGGAAGTCTGTAACGTGTCCGAAGCTTTTCCACGCATCCAACAGTCAGATCAATACAACGGTCGATGGAACTTTAAAAGATCAGCAAGTCGCTCTCCCCCCCCCCCCCTATTTTTTTCATTTTTGTTTTCATTATCTTCCGGTCACATGCTAATTAAAAAACCCAGTAACCCCCCCCCCCCCCCCCCCCCCCGGTCGCTTTTAAATGAAAAGAAAGACAGACATAAAATGTAAATAAGCTTTTTTCTTACCAGGTTTTTAGGAGACACGCTTGTTTTATCTTCACGATGGAAGCGAGGGAAATAAACATTTGTCGCGAGAGGTTCAGATGTTATTACAATAAAGAGATATCCTGGACATAAAGGTGTATCAGATGATACCAGGATAGCGCCAGATAAGAGTCTGGTATTATCAGTAATAACCCCTTCTCTGAAGAGAAGTAAGGGTGTATAGACACAAAGGTAGGGTCAAGCTATGTAAGTTCCCAGAGAAGATTTCTCTTTTCTGTTTGGAAAACATTAAAATCAAATATTTTACAACATTAAATAAATAAGAACAGTTTAGCAAAAATGTCTTTCTTTTGTGTAAGATGTCTATCTCTTGGTAGACAGTCTAACTTGGTTGATCTTTCATTTAAGAATTATTAGTGTTATCTTTACAATATAATTGAGCTATATACTGTTATTTGCATCATGAACTGGATGCGGTTACTTGTTTGATGAACCGGCATACGCTACACAGTTGCCCTGAGAGCAACTTAACTGAGTCACTGCAGATGGCTCCCTAAAAATGCTAGATGGAATCTTCAGAAGAAAATCTTCCCACTGCTACACACGAAATGGCTGGCACTTTTTCTCAGAACTGGCACTGCATTCGTTGCAACTTCATTAAGAGATGCCTCTTCTTATTTGGTGTAGGTTTTCAATTTAAATGATTAAAACTGAAACAAAGTCAATTGCAATCCCTGTATTTGTCTATCCATATCCCTCTATGACATAGATGGGGACGATAGACAGTTTCAGATTAGCGTGCTAGAAGATGCACAAGGTATAGTATAGTAGCAACAATCATTTCAATTCAATGTGATCATAGTTTTCTTCTACCTTCTTAATCATCATTCATTTCCCGTGATTCGCCTCCATACAATAATTTGGTTACGAATAAAACTATTAAGTAATAGTTCAAATTATACAGTACTACAATCCCTTTCATCTTTCCTCATGTTCCTGGTATGTGTCTCATTCCATTCAAGAAATACTTTTTCAAATACTTTATCAAACTTACGGTCGTACTTTGGCCATCATTCTCAATATTTTAAATATTTTCGAAGGCGGACTTGCCTCTAAAATTACACATGAGCCGGTAAGTTTCATCAGTTCACTCTCCATTCCTAACACATATTTTACACATCGTATCGCACAGATGGATTAGTCAATATAATTCCACATAAATATATATATATATATATATTCGTTCTTACCCTCAGGCATACACAGACTAGCCCTCAATGGTTGATTAAGGTCTGCTAACATGTGCAGAAGGCAAAAGCTGGCATTAACATATGCACTGCTTTCCTTCGCTTTCTGTGCTTTCAAATAATAGTGATTAAACCTAGTTCATTAGGCCAGTCTATTTATAGTTTGACCTCGGACGTACGAGATGGAACTCCCTAGGAATGTAATCAAAATCAGAAAATGTGGGTACCTTTTAGCCTATCGTACAATGTAGGAAAACTGCTTTTTTAATTATCTCCGTTATTCCTGATGCGATTTTAGTCATTTAAAGCTTACATTATACTTGGAATTAGGCTTTACATATCTAGGTAATAATCGTTTTGGTTGCTACTTGCATTTTCTGTTATGCATAGTTTAAACTGCTAAATTTAGGATAACCTGAAGCTTCGAGTGCATTCAACCTAAGATTTTTCCCGTCCTATATTAGTATTAGTAAAAGTATTATTATTTACGGGTAGAGTAACATTTCTAATATTGTGTTGATACCCTCTTTCAAGTGGTACTCCTTCTAAAATGCTGTAGTGAAATTCCGAATTTAATCAGATTACACAGATAGGGCCTTGCCATCTTTAATTTCCTAGCTGTAGTAAACACAGGACCAAGAAAGCGTTTTCATTGGTCAGTGTATCTTATCTGTTTACAATGTATGGCGCACCGTATGGCCAGAGTTATTAGAATTCGTGATGTGAAACAGACGTCATTTCACGACAACATTTATGACTGTTAGCTTGACACAGCTTGACAGTTTTAGTTTTGCTCTTAGCAATATATCTTTTTTTCAGACACTGTTGCCTGTCCTTGAGTCTGTTTCTTTTTTTTTAATTAAAAAAAAAAAAAACAACCCTAGAACGCTAAAAACGAAGCTGACTATTTTTCCCGATACACCAAAGTGTATTGTGCCATGTTGTAAGTGTTAATTTTAATTAGGATGCAGTTTCTTCAATATGTTTGAAGATTCATTGGTTTTACTGTTATCTACCACTGATGTGTGTGTATATATGTGTGTATTCGTTAGTTTGCACTGTATTCATATTCACTATTTGTTTGGACGACAGACCACGTGTTTAAGCATGTAAATTAATTATTTGTTATTTTTCTGAACAATTGTATTTTTAGCAACATTACTGTTCGCTCAGGCATGTCGTAAGATATGAAATGTAAAATAGCATCGCGCAAACATTGCTACATAAACAACTTCTGTAACTTTGATGCAGGCTTCTTTGCGAAGAGATCAGCCGTAGTGGTGGCTCCATGCTTTATAAGGAGTGAAAAACGAAGTGATGATGATGATGATAATTAGCAACATTACTGTTCTCTCGGGCCTGCTAAAATTGGATTGTGCAAGGGTTGGCAACCTCATCGTCTCAAACATATAGCTACAGAAACCATTACTGCAAAAGCACATGAATACTTTAGCGCAGACTTCCTGCAAGATGACTAGCTACAGTGGTGGTTCTTATGCTCCGTAGGGAGCGAAAAGGGACATTATTATTAGCAACCGATTTGTCATAAGGCAGTTTGATCCAGCTAACACCCGTAGGTGTAAATAAGACTCAAATTATATCACTTTGCCATTAACAGGGGTGGAGCTTCGATTTCGTGGAGCCGCACGAGCCAGATGGCGCGAGATCGACAGCGAGGGTTCCAGGAAAACTGAAGTGGAACATGAAAAGGAAGAAATTTACTTCGACGACAGATTCTGTCTTTGGGGGAAGGGTGAGTATCGGTTTTCTGAGATTGATGCCAGACTCATTATCGGAAATAAATTATTAATTTGAGAATGTGTAGGAATATTTGGAGGATAACACGAAGGCTGGTTTCTCTATTACGAAAACTGACGGTACTGAAGGCAAAAAAAAAAATTAATCAAGTTGAGATACTATGAAATATAGAGAACGGAATATGGGAATTGGAAAAAAGTATGTAATCACTGACATGCATTTTGTAAACAGATCAAGCTAAACAGTGTGATAGGTCTTTGTGAAAGTTTGAGATGAAAAATAAAAGGTCGTTAAGTCAGGAAGTTTAAACAATGCAAAGCAGGCGGCAACTGTTTCACTGAAGGTGAAGAGGCTTTAAAAAAGATGTCATAATCTCACTTTCATAAAAGTTGAACAACTAAAACGGATTTTTTGGGAAAACTTTTAACAGTCTAGGTGTATGATAATTTATTTATTAAAAAAAAAAAAAAAAAAAAATAACGATTGAGGCAGATTATAGTCTGTTCAGGGAGATTGAAAATTTGAGGTGAATCATAGTATTAAAAAAAAACACAAAAACTGTCGAGGCTTAAGCTATTTATGCAAATAAAAAAAATATAAGCACATGCTACTTCAGACAGGAGAGTTGAACAGGAGTAGCAGATGACGACAAAAACATGAAGTATACGGCACTGTAACAGTATAAACCATTCGCAAACAGTCAAAGTAGTTCAGATACAGACCAATTCGCAAACAGTCCAGTTGTTCAGATACAGATTAATTCGCAAACAGTCAAGTAGCTCAGATAGACCTATTCACAAACAGTCAAGTAGCTCTGATACAGACCAATTCGCAAACAGTCAAGTAGTTCAGATACAGACCAATTCGCAAACAGTCAAAGTAGTTCGGATACAGACCCATTCACAAACAGTCAAGTAGCTCAGATACAGACCCATTCACAAACAGTCAAGTAGCTCAGATACAGCACAATTCGCAAACAGTTAAGTAGTTCAGATACAGACCAATTCGCAAACAGTTAAGTAGTTCGGATACAGATCCATTCGCAAACAGTCGAGTAGCTCTGATGCAGAGCAGTTCGCAAACAGTCAAGCAGTTCAGATACACACTAACTTGCAAACTGTCAAGTGGTTCAGCTACAAACCGATTCCCAAATAATCAATTATTTCGGAAACAGTCATGTCGCTCAGATACAAATCCAAACGCAAACAAATCATGAATTCAAACGCAGGCCAGACCACAAACAGTCATGTATCTCAAACACAGGCCAGCTCACAAACAATCGTGTAGCTTAAACACAGGCCAGTTCACAAACAGTCATGTAGCTCAAACACAGACCAGCTCACAAACAATCCTGTAGCTCAAACACAGGCCAGCTCACAAAGCTCACAAACAATCATGTAGCTCAATCACAGGCTAGACCATAAACAGTCATGTAGCTCAAACGCAGGCCAGTTCACAAACAGTCATGCAGCTCAAACACAGGCCAGCTCACAAACAATCATATAACTCAAACACATGCCAGCTCACAAACAGTCATATTGCTCAGACACAGACTAACTCACAAACCTGCAGGCGCGCTGCAGGCGCGCTGCAGGCGCGTGACTTTTATATAGCAAAAATTCTGCAGGCGCGTGACTTTTATATAGGCGCAATCTGCAGGCGCGCGGCGCAAGATGGCGGACTTGAGCTAACAAGGGGAGGTTATTTGGGTCAAGATGGCGGATTTGAGCTAACAAGGGGGGGTTATTTGGGTCAAGATGGCGGCTTTGAGCTAACAAGGGGGGGTTATTTGGGTCAGGATGGCGGGCTTGAGCTAACAAGGGGAGGTTATCTGGGTCAAGATGGCGGAGGTTATTTGGGTTGAGCTAACAAGGGGAGGTTATTTGGGTCAAGATGGCGGACTTGAGCTAACAAGGGGAGGTTATTTGGGTCAAGATGGCGGATTTGAGATAACAAGGGGGAGATAACAAGAGGGCGGGATGACTTTTTATATAAGGAAATACTCATTACGCAGGTGGAGCAGCAGGCGGGATGACTTTTTATATAAGGAAATACTCATTGCGCAGGTGGAGCATCAGGCGGGGTGACTTTTTATATAAGGAAATACTCATTACGCAGGTGGAGCAGCAGGCGGGATGACTTTTTATATAAGGAAATACTCATTGTGCAGGTGGAGCATCAGGCGGAGGGTGATGACTTTTTATATAAGGAAATACTCATTGTGCAGGTGGAGCATCAGGCGGAGGGTGATGACTTTTTATATAAGGAAATACTCATTGTACAGATGGAGCAGCAGGGGTTGGTACATGACTTTTATATAAGGAATTGAGGAGGAGCAGCAGGTGGGATGACTTTTTATATAAGAAAATACTCATTGAGCAGGTGGAGCAGCAGGCGGGATGACTTTTTATATAGGAAAAATGTGCAGGGGCAAGATGGCGGGGTGACTTTTTATATAAGGAAATACTCAGTGTGCAGGTGGAGCATCAGGCGGAGGGTGATGACTTTTTATATAAGAAAATACTCAGTGTGCAGGTGGAGCATCAGGTGGGGTGACTTTTTATATAAGGAAAATGTGCAGGGGCAAGATGGCGGGATGACTTTTTATATAAGAAAATACTCATTGCGTAGGTGGAGCATCAGGCGGGATGACTTTTTATATAAGAAAATACTCAGTGTGCAGGTAGCACCAGGCGGGATGACTTTTTATATAAGGAAATACGCAGTGTGGAGGTGGAGCAGCAGGAGAAGTGGATAACTTTTTAATATAGTAATATGTGTTTATTGAGATAACAAGAAGACGATAATAGGAAGAGGATAATAGTTAGACTTTGAGATTTTTAGATAACAAGAAGACGTTATTTATAGACATATATTAATTCTGCAGGCGTGATACAGGGGTAAGATGGCGGGGTGACTTTTTATATAAGGAGAAAAATGGCGGCGCGCTGCAGGCGCAAGATGGCGGGATGACTTTTTATATAGGGAAAATGTACAAGGGCAAGAGGGCGGACTTGAGATAACAAGAAGGTGGTATATGGCGCAAGATGGCGGGGTGCTTTTTTTATATAAGGAATTGAGGAGGAGGCGAGGAGGAGACCCATGAATTTTTTATATAGAGATATGTTTAGATAACGAGAAGACGTTATTTATAGACATATATTAATTCTGCAGGAGTGATGCAGGGGCAGGGATGATATTTTTGTGTGATGTGGTATGGTTTTGGGGGTGGAAGAGAGATATTTTAGATGTTGAGGGGAGATGTGGTGACGTTGTCAGGATGCATCTGTGTACATTTTTGGGGGTGTAGCAGGCGAGTGGACCAGCATTGAGAGGTGGGAGTGAAGAGACATTGGTGACGAGGTACGGGTGTAATGTAGCAGGTGGGGTTAGGTTAGGGGGGATATTTTTGTGTGATGTGGTATGGTTTTGGAGGTGGAAGAGAGATATTTTAGATGTTGAGGGGAGATGTGGTGACGTTGTCAGGATGCAGCTGTGTACATTTTTGGGGTGTAGCAGGCGAGTGGACCAGCATTGAGAGGTGGGAGTGAAGAGGCGTCGGTGACGAGGTACGGGTGTAATGTAGCAGGTGGGGTTAGGTTAGGGGGGATATTTTTGTGTGATGTGGTATAGTTTTGGAGGTGGAAGAGAGATATTTTAATCTGTAATGTAGCAGGTGGGGTTAGGTTAGGGCGGAGTAGTAGGGTGTGTGTTGTGGAATTGTTTTGTTATGTGTGTTGGTGTGTGTGTGTTTATATGTCTACATCCGCGTGACTTTTATATAACGAAAATGTGTTGGAGGAACGTGGAGGAGGAGAGGTCTTGGAATATAGTAATATATAAGTTCATTAATGGCGGGCGTTTTGTGTGATGATTATTTTACAAACAGTTATACGTACATATTACAGATAGGTAGCCGATATTACAACAGTTAGATGCTATTTAGTTATACATATATAGAAATATAAAAGAGAAAACACTAGATACATTTTATATATTTATTGACAAAGTTAGTTGATCTATGGGTGACATATAACCGCACTTCTTTTCGTATACCCCTTGGAGCTCTCAGAACACAGGTGGTTCGGTTTACTTGGCGAGTCTGTCAATGCACGTTTTGTCTTGTTCGTTCAACGAGGGGGTCAAATGGGAAGATTTCCCTTTTAGTCTTCTAAGTTTGTCACTGCTGGGTTGACTTTTGTCAAACTTTTTTTGGCGCAACGTATGGTGCAAATCTGCCTCCCGCTCGCAGCATAACGAAAAAGAGACGTTGGATGGGCGGGTTTTTTGCAGAGGTGTTTTAACGTGACACCAGGTACGGAAATCACATCTTTGAACATATCTACCCCTAGGTCCGCGTAAAAACTAACGTGTTGTTCTAACGCTGTGTGTGGCTAGTGATGAGAATATAAGACGCTGAGAGGTGAAGTTTGGTCGTAGACAACTACTCACTAGGAAATGCCCGTGAGGTGGTAGAAATACCCCCTCGACACGATAGAAATATGCCCTCGAGATGATATAAATATACCCTCGACACGACAGAAATATACCCTCGACACGACAGAAATATGTATGTGTAATGATAGAAAATATGACCTCGACACGACAGAAATATGCCCTCGACACGACAGAAATATGTATGTGTAATGATAGAAAATATGCCCTCGACACGACAGAAATATGCCCTCGACACGACAGAAATATGTATGTGTAATGATAGATAAAAAATATGTCCTCGGTACGACAGAAATATGCCCTCGACACAGACAGAAATATGTATGTGTAATGATAGAAAATATGACCTCGAGACGACAGAAATATACCCCCGAGATGATAGAAATGTGACCACTGGTTTTGGGAGAAAACTTTAGATATCACCCACCAAAGGATTTTCGCACGTGTAATAAAGGGGGGTCTCGATAAAATTTACTCTCTCGACCTTCACTCAGCTCTCCAAAGGTTTAAGTATTGCATCACTTCTTGGCATGTTCACCTAGTTAGTGGGAGCCGTCACCTACAAAGAGGTATGACCCCACCTGCAAGGGGTGGTCCTGGAAACAGTCTGTAGCAGTGCAGTCTGGCTGATCGAGTGCGGCTCGCAATGGGAAGGCAAAAGCGGTCCCTAAACAATGTCGGGTTGTAGTCGGTTGTGTCGATCGAGAGGTGGAGATATCACAGCTTAGAAGGGAGTTTTGAAGCGAGTTGAGGTTTTGTGTTTTCTTTTGTAGTGGTGTGGGTGAGGTCGGGAGGTTTTTTGTGTGATGTATTGTACCGGTAGTGTGTTTGGTTGTAGGTATCTTAATTGTGTGGTGTAGTTTGTGGGGCTGTCGAATCGTGGGGTGTGCTGGGGTATGGGTTTTTTGTGTGTCGGTATTTTAATTGTTGTATCTACAATATGTATAGATCAGAGTGAAGTTTTAGAAACCAGTACTAGTTCTACCATCGAACTTGCGTCCTGGTAGTGTGTGTGTTGTTTATTTTACATATAGACAGGTATACATATACACGAGGTTACAGCAGTTATACGCTAAATACCCTTTTGATGTCTCGAACGCACTTATGTCTTGAACATATTTGCAGTTGTTTTCATCGTACTTTCAGATGTCTGTCGTACTTTCTGTTGCAAACTGGAATCTAAATAATCTTTTTACTCAATTTTTAGTTTTAGTTATTGATTTGTAATGAAAACACACTCGCGTGCGTGGTTATGTATCTGTGTGTGTGTGTGTAAACACTAGTCTCAAACGCGTTGTAGGTCGCTTGACACCTGCCCAGCCTTATTTGCTCACTAACAGCAACTTGCTTAATGAAAAGCTAATCGATTGTGTTATAGCGGCTTTAAGCTAGGTTGTGAAACGGTTTGAGACACGATTCGTGGTGACAGATGGTTACATACTCAGAAACCTAATCGATACTCAACGTGCTGTTGAACAAATATTCAGTGTTAGCTTTCTCGGTTTGATAGACTCGGTCACTATTTATTAGCTGTAATTCTTTAAATAGTCTTGTTAAGGTATTATCTCTATAATATTGCGTATGCGTAAGCAATAACAGGAGATTTTGTGTGTGTTTTATTAGGTATAGATACACTACGCAAAAGTGATCTCACCAGAACTTTGTTATCTATGTAGATGTGTCGTAGTCTAGTTACAAACAGCAAGGTGGTTTAGAAGTAACTTTATCATTTTCATTGGAAGAAAATTGTGTTTTTTATCGTTTACATGTTTTGTAACAAATTTGATTGCTCCAAAACTTTCACACAATTAGGTTACTACTTGACTTGAGAAGAAGGTCTTTTTATAAACACTCTTGAGTGAATTCCCATTTTTTCCTATCCGCTATAGAATAAAGAGGAAAATATATTTTTAAAAGTATTACCTGTTATAGAGGCAGATGAGTAAGGTTCGGTATGATGGAGGCGGTTTTGGTTTTGTGTTGTGTTGTGTGTGTAGTGGGTCACGGGGTAGTTTTCTTTATTATTTATATTATAGCATGAGTAATAAAATCTACTTACCCCAATGTTCAGTTAATGTTATGTAAATGAACCGTAAACACTCGCAGTCTCCAACATAAAAAATATTGGGAAAGACCACACTGAACAAAAACAAATAGACAATTTATTGAACACACCCGTAGAGATATATCTTGCAGGTAGACTAAAGTATGGCGGCAACTAAACACGTACTTAGCGTTACAATCTGTAACTGATTCATGGTCGAGACCAGTTTCATACATTTTAGAAAAACCCAACAACCACGTGTTTGTACCCTCACTAGAAAGAAATCGGATCGATGACCCGTGCAAATCAGCGATCGTGAATTTCTGTTCACGTCACTACGGTAAAATACAAACCATCAATAGTAGAAAACTTATAAAAGAAATATTCCTACGTTCGTGTGTTCGAATCACCGCCAGCTTGCATCAATTTTTTTATTCAACCTATAGATAAATAGATCAACCGTCAAATACTTCTTTAAAAAACACTTCCCCTTGGTAAAAAATAATACCCCTTCTCATAAAAATACTGCCCCTTGTCAAAAAAAATGTCGCCCTCTTCGTAATCAAAGTTCTTCCTATTGTCAAAAAAAATGTCACCCCGTGACAATTACAAATACTTCTTTAAAAAACACTTCCCCTTTGTAAAAAATAATACCCCTTCTCATAAAAATACTGCCCCTTGTCAAAAAAAATGTCGCCCTCTTCGTAATCAAAGTTCTTCCTATTGTCAAAAATTTCACCCCGTGACAATTAAATTTCTCCCCTTTACTTCCCCTTGGTAAATACTTCCAGTTGCGGTCTTCAAACACGCGCCCCAACGGTTTAAGCACTTCATCACTTCTTATCATGTTATAAATTATTCTATCCAGACACTTTCCTTTCTCTCACACGATCACCTTGTGATAAAAATATTTCTTACCCCTTACTTTCACATTGTCATCACTATCATCTCGGCTCAGACAGGACTATAAACATCTATTACCTACCCGATAAAAGCTACGACAAACGTTATCTACCAGTTGTAATAGCATATATAGTCTGTTGTAACGGAACATCGGATAATTTCTTGTTGCCCTAAGACGCCGCAAGGCGTAATGGCCACAGACTGCTTGGTCGGTCGACGGGTAAGGATGGAAGAAGAAGAAGAATAATAGTATGATGTAGAAAAATACCTACCACGGTCTTACATACTCTCTGTATGGATGTGTATGACATGAAAATCTATTTCTTTTATAAAAAATTTTAGTACAAATGTGTTTCTGCGAAAAACCGAAAGCTAACGGTTCGACGGTGAAACCGACTATCCGTGTTACGCCAATGTTTAATTACACTACAGGTGTGTTTGGAAAAAACAATTAAACAAAGCCGACTGCATTCAGAAAGATCGAGTGAGAGACGCACACGTGTGTGTTTCAGAGATCTGCGCGTACGAGGTCGATAGACAATTTCATTACGGAGGATGTTTCAAACAGCTGTGTTTGCTAAATCGACCCCTTGTCGAAAATATGAGTTATTTTACATTAGATCTGTTTCTCATTCGTATCCAAATATTCAGTGTTTAGTCATTATTTCTATAATAGTGTGTGTATTCGTAAGCAATAACAGGAGGTTTTTGTGTATTTCAAAGTTTAGATACACTACCCAAAAGGGATTTCAGCAGGCAGACGAGAGTATGACACCAACTAGATACGGCTTTAGTATTATTACACTCTATAACTGATTCATTGTCGAGACCAGTTTCAAACATTTTAAGAAAACGCAACAACCACGTGCTTGTAACCTCACTAGAAAGAAACAGGCGTGATGGCCAGTGTGAAACAGCGCGCGTAAAACTTGACTCGTTTTAAAATCCTCGTAACATAGAGGGTGCCGTTAGAACTAAATATAGCTAGCTAGAAAAACGTAATAAAATAGCTAACAGGCAGAGTTTTCGTTAGTATTGGTAGACGAAAAAACTTATCTACAACGAGATTTACATGTGTAAAACTAACACTGTTACTTATTTCTGTTCACGTCATTGCAGACAACCTCAAAAAACACAAGAGCTCAATAGTAGAAATTTATCGTGTACTCGAACCCCTCCCCGATTTTTTTTTTTAAGGTTTCACTTTTTTATTTTACAAGTGCGGCATCTGGTGATTGGTTTTATATAGTCTCACAATCACCAAAGTTTTTTTCGCACGTGTAACAAAGGCTGATCTCGTCGAGAAGTAGGAGTGCAGTGTTTGATAGAAGTAAATAGGTAATGGTCTCTTTTAAAAGAATACTTGAGTTAAAGAGGAAAATATAAAAATCGGATATATGTCATAACCAGACTAAAATATGACGCCAACTACATATTCATTAGTGTTACAGGTTACACTCGAGACAATGTCGAGGTCAGTTTCAATCATTTTAAGAAAAACCAACACGCACGTGTTTTTTTTTTACCACGCGTTGTTAAACTCGATCGATGGTCTGCGCTCGCGATTTTAGTTAACAAGAAGACGGTATATTCATATAATAGGAAGATATATTTAGACAATAAGAAGACTTTGAGCCAATAGGAAGACGAGAATAGGAAGAGGTTAATAGGAAGACGATATATTTATAGATAACAAGAAGACGATATATTTATAGATAACAAGAAGACGATATATTTAGACAAACAATTAGAGGATATAGGTAACAAAAGAAGTATACACAAGGTTGTGTGTGATGCACGTGTTGTTAAGTCAGCCGGCCCGATGCTGTAATCAGCATCGGGTTGGCCTCCTTAACCGTTCCAGAGTTCCTCTGGTGCCCAGTTAAAACTGGGTCTGCCCTCCCGGGTTGTGTGCGGTGCATCACACATACCTTGTGTATACTTCTTTTGTTACCTATATCCTCTAATTGTTTGTCTAAATATATCGTCTTCTTGTTATCTATAAATATATCGTCTTCTTGTTATCTATAAATATATCGTCTTCCTATTAACCTCTTCCTATTCTCGTCTTCCTATTGGCTCAAAGTCTTCTTATTGTCTAAATATATCTTCCTATTATATGAATATACCGTCTTCTTGTTAACTAAAATCGCGAGCGCAGACCATCGATCGAGTTTAACAACGCGTGGTAAAAAAAAAAACACGTGCGTGTTGGTTTTTCTTAAAATGATTGAAACTGACCTCGACATTGTCTCGAGTGTAACCTGTAACACTAATGAATATGTAGTTGGCGTCATATTTTAGTCTGGTTATGACATATATCCGATTTTTATATTTTCCTCTTTAACTCAAGTATTCTTTTAAAAGAGACCATTACCTATTTACTTCTATCAAACACTGCACTCCTACTTCTCGACGAGATCAGCCTTTGTTACACGTGCGAAAAAAACTTTGGTGATTGTGAGACTATATAAAACCAATCACCAGATGCCGCACTTGTAAAATAAAAAAGTGAAACCTTAAAAAAAAAAATCGGGGAGGGGTTCGAGTACACGATAAATTTCTACTATTGAGCTCTTGTGTTTTGAGGTTGTCTGCAATGACGTGAACAGAAATAAGTAACAGTGTTAGTTTTACACATGTAAATCTCGTTGTAGATAAGTTTTTTCGTCTACCAATACTAACGAAAACTCTGCCTGTTAGCTATTTTATTACGTTTTTTTCTAGCTAGCTATATTTAGTTCTAACGGCACCCTCTATGTTACGAGGATTTTAAAACGAGTCAAGTTTTACGCGCGCTGTTTCACACTGGCCATCACGCCTGTTTCTTTCTAGTGAGGTTACAAGCACGTGGTTGTTGCGTTTTCTTAAAATGTTTGAAACTGGTCTCGACAATGAATCAGTTATAGAGTGTAATACTAAAGCCGTATCTAGTTGGTGTCATACTCTCGTCTGCCTGCTGAAATCCCTTTTGGGTAGTGTATCTAAACTTTGAAATACACAAAAACCTCCTGTTATTGCTTACGAATACACACACTATTATAGAAATAATGACTAAACACTGAATATTTGGATACGAATGAGAAACAGATCTAATGTAAAATAACTCATATTTTCGACAAGGGCTCGATTTAGCAAACACAGCTGTTTGAAACATCCTCCGTAATGAAATTGTCTATCGACCTCGTACGCGCAGATCTCTGAAACACACACGTGTGCGTCTCTCACTCGATCTTTCTGAATGCAGTCGGCTTTGTTTAATTGTTTTTTCCAAACACACACCTGTAGTGTAATTAAACATTGGCGTAACACGGATAGTCGGTTTCACCGTCGAACCGTTAGCTTTCGGTTTTTCGCAGAAACACATTTGTACTAAAATTTTTTATAAAAGAAATAGATTTTCATGTCATACACATCCATACAGAGAGTATGTAAGACCGTGGTAGGTATTTTTCTACATCATACTATTATTCTTCTTCTTCTTCCATCCTTACCCGTCGACCGACCAAGCAGTCTGTGGCCATTACGCCTTGCGGCGTCTTAGGGCAACAAGAAATTATCCGATGTTCCGTTACAACAGACTATATATGCTATTACAACTGGTAGATAACGTTTGTCGTAGCTTTTATCGGGTAGGTAATAGATGTTTATAGTCCTGTCTGAGCCGAGATGATAGTGATGACAATGTGAAAGTAAGGGGTAAGAAATATTTTTATCACAAGGTGATCGTGTGAGAGAAAGGAAAGTGTCTGGATAGAATAATTTATAACATGATAAAGTGATGAAGTGCTTAAACCGTTGGGGCGCGTGTTGAAGACCGCAACTGTAAGTATTTACCAAGGGGAAGTAAAGGGGAGAAATTTAATTGTCACGGGGTGACATTTTTTTGACAATAGGAAGAACTTTGATTACGAAGAGGGCGACATTTTTTTTGACAAGGGGCAGTATTTTTATGAGAAGGGGTATTATTTTTTACAAAGGGGAAGTGTTTTTTAAAGAAGTATTTGTAATTGTCACGGGGTGACATTTTTTTGACAATAGGAAGAACTTTGATTACGAAGAGGGCGACATTTTTTTTGACAAGGGGCAGTATTTTTATGAGAAGGGGTATTATTTTTTACCAAGGGGAAGTGTTTTTTAAAGAAGTATTTGACGGTTGATCTATTTATCTATAGGTTGAATAAAAAAATTGATGCAAGCTGGCGGTGATTCGAACACACGAACGTAGGAATATTTCTTTTATAAGTTTTCTACTATTGATGGTTTGTATTTTACCGTAGTGACGTGAACAGAAATTCACGATCGCTGATTTGCACGGGTCATCGATCCGATTTCTTTCTAGTGAGGGTACAAACACGTGGTTGTTGGGTTTTTCTTAAAATGTATGAAACTGGTCTCGACCATGAATCAGTTACAGATTGTAACGCTAAGTACGTGTTTAGTTGCCGCCATACTTTAGTCTACCTGCAAGATATATCTCTACGGGTGTGTTCAATAAATTGTCTATTTGTTTTTGTTCAGTGTGGTCTTTCCCAATATTTTTTATGTTGGAGACTGCGAGTGTTTACGGTTCATTTACATAACATTAACTGAACATTGGGGTAAGTAGATTTTATTACTCATGCTATAATATAAATAATAAAGAAAACTACCCCGTGACCCACTACACACACAACACAACACAAAACCAAAACCGCCTCCATCATACCGAACCTTACTCATCTGCCTCTATAACAGGTAATACTTTTAAAAATATATTTTCCTCTTTATTCTATAGCGGATAGGAAAAAATGGGAATTCACTCAAGAGTGTTTATAAAAAGACCTTCTTCTCAAGTCAAGTAGTAACCTAATTGTGTGAAAGTTTTGGAGCAATCAAATTTGTTACAAAACATGTAAACGATAAAAAACACAATTTTCTTCCAATGAAAATGATAAAGTTACTTCTAAACCACCTTGCTGTTTGTAACTAGACTACGACACATCTACATAGATAACAAAGTTCTGGTGAGATCACTTTTGCGTAGTGTATCTATACCTAATAAAACACACACAAAATCTCCTGTTATTGCTTACGCATACGCAATATTATAGAGATAATACCTTAACAAGACTATTTAAAGAATTACAGCTAATAAATAGTGACCGAGTCTATCAAACCGAGAAAGCTAACACTGAATATTTGTTCAACAGCACGTTGAGTATCGATTAGGTTTCTGAGTATGTAACCATCTGTCACCACGAATCGTGTCTCAAACCGTTTCACAACCTAGCTTAAAGCCGCTATAACACAATCGATTAGCTTTTCATTAAGCAAGTTGCTGTTAGTGAGCAAATAAGGCTGGGCAGGTGTCAAGCGACCTACAACGCGTTTGAGACTAGTGTTTACACACACACACACACAGATACATAACCACGCACGCGAGTGTGTTTTCATTACAAATCAATAACTAAAACTAAAAATTGAGTAAAAAGATTATTTAGATTCCAGTTTGCAACAGAAAGTACGACAGACATCTGAAAGTACGATGAAAACAACTGCAAATATGTTCAAGACATAAGTGCGTTCGAGACATCAAAAGGGTATTTAGCGTATAACTGCTGTAACCTCGTGTATATGTATACCTGTCTATATGTAAAATAAACCACACACACACTACCAGGACGCAAGTTCGATGGTAGAACTAGTACTGGTTTCTAAAACTTCACTCTGATCTATACATATTGTAGATACAACAATTAAAATACCGACACACAAAAAACCCATACCCCAGCACACCCCACGATTCGACAGCCCCACAAACTACACCACACAATTAAGATACCTACAACCAAACACACTACCGGTACAATACATCACACAAAAAACCTCCCGACCTCACCCACACCACTACAAAAGAAAACACAAAACCTCAACTCGCTTCAAAACTCCCTTCTAAGCTGTGATATCTCCACCTCTCGATCGACACAACCGACTACAACCCGACATTGTTTAGGGACCGCTTTTGCCTTCCCATTGCGAGCCGCACTCGATCAGCCAGACTGCACTGCTACAGACTGTTTCCAGGACCACCCCTTGCAGGTGGGGTCATACCTCTTTGTAGGTGACGGCTCCCACTAACTAGGTGAACATGCCAAGAAGTGATGCAATACTTAAACCTTTGGAGAGCTGAGTGAAGGTCGAGAGAGTAAATTTTATCGAGACCCCCCTTTATTACACGTGCGAAAATCCTTTGGTGGGTGATATCTAAAGTTTTTCCCCAAAACCAGTGGTCACATTTCTATCATCTCGGGGGTATATTTCTGTCGTCTCGAGGTCATATTTTCTATCATTACACATACATATTTCTGTCGTGTCGAGGGCATATTTCTGTCGTACCGAGGACATATTTTCTATCATTACACATACATATTTCTGTCGTGTCGAGGGCATATTTCTGTCGTGTCGAGGGCATATTTTCTATCATTACACATACATATTTCTGTCGTGTCGAGGGCATATTTCTGTCGTGTCGAGGTCATATTTTCTATCATTACACATACATATTTCTGTCGTGTCGAGGGTATATTTCTGTCGTGTCGAGGGTATATTTATATCATCTCGAGGGCATATTTCTATCGTGTCGAGGGGGTATTTCTACCACCTCACGGGCATTTCCTAGTGAGTAGTTGTCTACGACCAAACTTCACCTCTCAGCGTCTTATATTCTCATCACTAGCCACACACAGCGTTAGAACAACACGTTAGTTTTTACGCGGACCTAGGGGTAGATATGTTCAAAGATGTGATTTCCGTACCTGGTGTCACGTTAAAACACCTCTGCAAAAAACCCGCCCATCCAACGTCTCTTTTTCGTTATGCTGCGAGCGGGAGGCAGATTTGCACCATACGTTGCGCCAAAAAAAGTTTGACAAAAGTCAACCCAGCAGTGACAAACTTAGAAGACTAAAAGGGAAATCTTCCCATTTGACCCCCTCGTTGAACGAACAAGACAAAACGTGCATTGACAGACTCGCCAAGTAAACCGAACCACCTGTGTTCTGAGAGCTCCAAGGGGTATACGAAAAGAAGTGCGGTTATATGTCACCCATAGATCAACTAACTTTGTCAATAAATATATAAAATGTATCTAGTGTTTTCTCTTTTATATTTCTATATATGTATAACTAAATAGCATCTAACTGTTGTAATATCGGCTACCTATCTGTAATATGTACGTATAACTGTTTGTAAAATAATCATCACACAAAACGCCCGCCATTAATGAACTTATATATTACTATATTCCAAGACCTCTCCTCCTCCACGTTCCTCCAACACATTTTCGTTATATAAAAGTCACGCGGATGTAGACATATAAACACACACACACCAACACACATAACAAAACAATTCCACAACACACACCCTACTACTCCGCCCTAACCTAACCCCACCTGCTACATTACAGATTAAAATATCTCTCTTCCACCTCCAAAACTATACCACATCACACAAAAATATCCCCCCTAACCTAACCCCACCTGCTACATTACACCCGTACCTCGTCACCGACGCCTCTTCACTCCCACCTCTCAATGCTGGTCCACTCGCCTGCTACACCCCAAAAATGTACACAGCTGCATCCTGACAACGTCACCACATCTCCCCTCAACATCTAAAATATCTCTCTTCCACCTCCAAAACCATACCACATCACACAAAAATATCCCCCCTAACCTAACCCCACCTGCTACATTACACCCGTACTTCGTCACCAATGTCTCTTCACTCCCACCTCTCAATGCTGGTCCACTCGCCTGCTACACCCCCAAAAATGTACACAGATGCATCCTGACAACGTCACCACATCTCCCCTCAACATCTAAAATATCTCTCTTCCACCCCCAAAACCATACCACATCACACAAAAATATCATCCCTGCCCCTGCATCACTCCTGCAGAATTAATATATGTCTATAAATAACGTCTTCTCGTTATCTAAACATATCTCTATATAAAAAATTCATGGGTCTCCTCCTCGCCTCCTCCTCAATTCCTTATATAAAAAAAGCACCCCGCCATCTTGCGCCATATACCACCTTCTTGTTATCTCAAGTCCGCCCTCTTGCCCTTGTACATTTTCCCTATATAAAAAGTCATCCCGCCATCTTGCGCCTGCAGCGCGCCGCCATTTTTCTCCTTATATAAAAAGTCACCCCGCCATCTTACCCCTGTATCACGCCTGCAGAATTAATATATGTCTATAATAACGTCTTCTTGTTATCTAAAAATCTCAAAGTCTAACTATTATCCTCTTCCTATTATCGTCTTCTTGTTATCTCAATAAACACATATTACTATATTAAAAAGTTATCCACTTCTCCTGCTGCTCCACCTCCACACTGCGTATTTCCTTATATAAAAAGTCATCCCGCCTGGTGCTACCTGCACACTGAGTATTTTCTTATATAAAAAGTCATCCCGCCTGATGCTCCACCTACGCAATGAGTATTTTCTTATATAAAAAGTCATCCCGCCATCTTGCCCCTGCACATTTTCCTTATATAAAAAGTCACCCCACCTGATGCTCCACCTGCACACTGAGTATTTTCTTATATAAAAAGTCATCACCCTCCGCCTGATGCTCCACCTGCACACTGAGTATTTCCTTATATAAAAAGTCACCCCGCCATCTTGCCCCTGCACATTTTTCCTATATAAAAAGTCATCCCGCCTGCTGCTCCACCTGCTCAATGAGTATTTTCTTATATAAAAAGTCATCCCACCTGCTGCTCCTCCTCAATTCCTTATATAAAAGTCATGTACCAACCCCTGCTGCTCCATCTGTACAATGAGTATTTCCTTATATAAAAAGTCATCACCCTCCGCCTGATGCTCCACCTGCACAATGAGTATTTCCTTATATAAAAAGTCATCACCCTCCGCCTGATGCTCCACCTGCACAATGAGTATTTCCTTATATAAAAAGTCATCCCGCCTGCTGCTCCACCTGCGTAATGAGTATTTCCTTATATAAAAAGTCACCCCGCCTGATGCTCCACCTGCGCAATGAGTATTTCCTTATATAAAAAGTCATCCCGCCTGCTGCTCCACCTGCGTAATGAGTATTTCCTTATATAAAAAGTCATCCCGCCCTCTTGTTATCTCCCCCTTGTTATCTCAAATCCGCCATCTTGACCCAAATAACCTCCCCTTGTTAGCTCAAGTCCGCCATCTTGACCCAAATAACCTCCCCTTGTTAGCTCAAGTCCGCCATCTTGACCCAAATAACCCCCCCCCCCCCTTGTTAGCTCAAAGCCGCCATCTTGACCCAAATAACCCCCCCTTGTTAGCTCAAATCCGCCATCTTGACCCAAATAACCTCCCCTTGTTAGCTCAAGTCCGCCATCTTGCGCCGCGCGCCTGCAGATTGCGCCTATATAAAAGTCACGCGCCTGCAGAATTTTTGCTATATAAAAGTCACGCGCCTGCAGCGCGCCTGCAGCGCGCCTGCAGTCTATTAATAATACAAGTATATACCATTCCCATGCTGAGGGGTTTGAAAAAAAATATTGCTAACACCAAAAAGCCTAGAGGCCCTTCTTGGCTTAATCCGGCCTAGAGCAGAATGCGACAACGTATACTAGACAAGAGTGCCCTAGCTTAGCGGCTACAGTGCTTTCCTCTCGCAAAGTTACTGGGTTCCGGGGATGAAACCTGGTCTGCCCAGTTCTCACTGGGTATCTGACTCTACTCTTTAGTTAGGGAAGGCAAACAAAAAAAAGCAGCGAGGACAGAAACTGGTCACCGACCTCATAAAAAAAGCTGCAAGTATGATGAAATCTCTAACACTACTACCCTACGGCAGTATTTGCTACGAGATTAGCTTTACCTTTATACTGGAAAAGGTTAGCGTCAACAGCGCCAACAAATAATGTACTTATAAACAGTAGCAAGTAAATATAATATTTAAGGTAAAGGATCCCGTTACACGCCCATTGAGGCATATTGGGAATATGGTGTTAGGCCCATATTTTCTTGACCATCGGCACACTAGGGGTGATGTTGGCAGCATCACGCCGGCCGCCTTAACCTTCCCAGAATTGCTGTGGTACCCAGTTGGGGCTGGGTCTACCCAGGAGCCGTTTGCGGCCTAAAACAATCCCACCTCATCTGGGGATCGAACCATAGACCACTGAGCTAGGAAGCCAGTGCACTAACCACTATGCTACCGCGGCTCCCTATATAAAAAATATAATATTTATACCAGTAAAAAGAGGTACTTCCAGAAAGCAACATCTTTTAACACGACAAGGCATTGGTACTAGTTCTTCTTCTTCTTCTGCTTCCTCGTTCGCCCTGAAAAGGACGGTGGTTGCGTTGTGTCTGTTTACAACGTAGCTGTGATATCTGCACCTTTCGGTCGACACATCCGACTTCTGCACGGCATTTTTTAGGACCGGGTTTGCCTTCCCATTGCGATCCGTGCTCGCTCAGCCAGCCTGCACTGCTGCAGACTGTTTCCAGGACCACCACGTGGAGGTGGAGCACGGTCTTGACCAGCTCTGGTTCGCTGGTCCTGACGCAGGCAGTCAAGCTATGAGTCGCTGACTGCGGTCTCTATTGCTGCGTCTTCTGGTCCCGGTACTAGTTCAATAAACCTTAACCTGTAGAGCTGATTGGGGTGGGGGGGGGGGGGGGGGGGGGGGAAGAAAACAAATACTAGGGAAACAAGATATTGAGGAGAAGACGCTGGCGTAGGATATGATTACATTGAGATAGCTGTCGGGTGCTTCATAGCATCCATCAAGTGTTTTTGATGATTGCATATGATTTGTAAGGCCAAATTTGTCTAGCGGATGGGTGATGAGAAAACACTCACTCTCAACCTTCACAACACGTGGAATATCATGCTCAAGAGACTGATGTGACGGTCCGACATCCTTATTACAGCACTTTGAACAATAAATGAAATTCACATATAGTAGATGAATGAATAATAAGCTATGGTATCCACTGTGACGGTATTACCTCCCCTGCTTTGCAGTAGTGGTTCAACAATGGCCAAAGCTCAAGATTATCTAATTTGGGCTTCAAAGGTGTCTACCAGAACACAAGATTACTCTTGGCAGATATGTAGATAGAAGGTTAATGACGCTTCTACCACAAAGGGGTGTCTTCACACGATATTCAGATAAGCGAAAACAATGCTGCTTTGGCTTAGCACGTTAATTCTATAATCTGCCAACCATTTTGTCAAGAATTAAGCAATGATGTATGTTAGCTCGTTTAAGGCCCCACCTCTGATTAACTCAGGGGAATTCGTATTATTCTGGTATAGCTCAGTTTAGAGTGTGTGTAGTAAATTGACTGAGACAAACATGCAGTAACTTTAAAATGATTAAATCGAATTTAAATTAGTAAAATTACAAATAACAAAATGTAATATTCACTTAAGTTTTAGCAGTTTGAAAATAATTGAATAGTTTAGAAGAAAAGTTTCATCATTGATGGATAATAGAGGCGATAAAAAAAAGTTCACTTTGGCAGCTTATATACGGAACTTAGCTACCAATAGTAGTTTCTGCTCCCGCTGATGGGTTGATTCTTTTTACACTGCTCCCGCTCGTCGCTGGTCAAGATTGTCGGGTGTAGCTCGTTTCTCAGAAATGTCAAGGAGAGTCTACAAAGTTGGCCCTTCGTCTTAAAGCGTAGGTCACTTACCCGTTCTTGTTCCAGAGATAGTGCTGGTCAAGGTTGTAGGGTGTAGCTCGTTTCCCAGAAATGTCAAGGAGAGTCTACAAAGTTGGTCCTTCGTCTTAAAGCGTAGGCCACCTGTCCCTTCTTGTTCCAGAGATAGTACTTTCTGCTTGTACCACCAATAACTATGATAAAGAATAGAAACGAAACGCTCTTCTGAGTATTGTTTCTCCCAACACATACTTATGTGTCCCCTTTCTTCTATTCTACCATCCCATTTATCTCAGAATTTACCCTCGATGAGAATTAAATTTAATCCCTCGGGATAAAACTTTCTTTTACATTTAAATTGAATTGCTTTAGCTTTACATTACATTTGAATGAAAAGCTCAGGTAGAATATGTTTACATTTACATTCCACTGATTGAAAAGTATTCACAATATAAATTGAATATGTCTTCATTTATGCTTACACTGATTTGAAAAGTTTGAAACTTCCATTAATTTTAAAGTGCATATGTTAACATCGACATTTACACTGATTTGAAACTGTAAATATTATACTTAGAATGTACATCATTTCTTTCATCTTTCCCTCCATGCTCCGTATGGAACCTGGGACTCTTTATGCGTTTAGTTCTTTTTAAGAAATTAACAATAAAGCAATCACCAGCCCTTGGCAGTGGTGGTTCATGAAATCATCATTCTATGCGCTGAGGTTGCCAACCTAAAATGACTGGGACATCCACTAGCGATTTTCACAAATTAAAATTCACATGGTAATATACATATATGTTAGTTCACATGTTAGTAATAAAATATAGGATGTAAAATCACAACTTACGCCAATCCTGGCTCACAGACTTTTTGCTCAGATGAATAAAAGAGACTTGAATCGGCCTCTTACACGCGTCTGGGGTGTCATTAATTTAATAAGTTCCCTCTCTGACTTTGTGTGATTCCTTCAGTTTCCTCAGACAGCTGTTTTCCTTATTAAAATTATAGAGATTTCCTGGGCTGCTTTTGTAAGTCCTGATAAATACTCAAATAGAAGGTGTCCGGTCTGATAAATGGAAGTTCTGAATTCTAACTGGCACGTCTGGTGTCTTTGGCAAGCGTGAATCTCACAGTGAAAAAACAACTGAAAGGTGTCAGGTTATATTCACTGTCTTACCCCACTCTGTTTGTTATGGGGCTCAAACGATCAGCCAATCTGATTTGAATAGTTTGCAAGACTCATCTAGTGCAAAATTTTAAACATTACTTTTCTGAAAATGGGCTGTAAACATCCGATTGCTGGGCAGGAGAACTTACAGACGTATCGGTAACCTCACACGACAATGTGTGTAACAAATTATTACTTTCGCTAAAGTAATGTCTCATCTGTTGCTTGAGCACACACACAATCCGTCTCTTTACAACCTTGGCGGAGACGCACCCGTGCCTTATCAGTGATTAAACAGATTGCGCTGGGCTTTGTACGTGTTAATCTGTGTACTGATATCGGCCGCGCCTGCGATTAACCAACTCTGTTGTCGATAATGTTCTCTCAGCCGTTCTTGCAAATGTTTAGTATTATCATCCACCAGGATTGTCAGATAAACAGACAAGATACAATACACTGAAAGTAGCAGAGAAAGAAAGAAAGTGCGACAATTAAAAGCACGCAATAAAATCCGTACCACAAATGTACCGATTCCTGCCGTAGTGAAACAGAGATCAGGAAGAAGAAGGGGTCGCCCCAATACATTCTGTGACATCCAGACATATACCCGCGCTTGCGTACTGACGTCCAAATCCTACAATGGACATACACAATATTTCTTCATCTAATAAGTACTTATTCCACAGAAACACACTGGCGCCGGACACATCTGGACATTTCTACGACCTCGGACGAAAGTCCGTTGTAACCAAGCATACGTCACGCTTGATAACTTGCTATGTCATCATTCTTACTTAGTGAAAGAGCAAACGAACGAACGAACGAACTTTATTTTCAAAGGGTTAAGAATTGGGCGCAGGCCCGTCTAACATTCTGCCCTTCCACTCTCACTTATTTTGCATACTATATCCTTTTATTCCCCCATGTTACTTTAAGCCTTAATTTAAAGGCATACAACATTTTAAAAGTAATATAACAGTATACATTTACAGTATTCAATCACAATCGAAATTAAGTATGTTTTTTTAACAAACAAGAAAGTAATAAAAAAAAAAAAAACGAACGAACAAAAAAAAAATAAATAAATAAAATAAACAAACAAACAAATCCAAAACATCCATACAGTAAATCCGACAATAATTCGAACATAATCAGATTGGGATGGCATAGAATTAGAACTCATGAAATATTTGAAGAGTCTGCTATTGAACGTGTGTTTTTCTTTGCCCTTTCTAACTCAAGGGCAGAATCAGATAAATAGTACGGATGAACGAACGAACCCTTTATCTTCAAAGGGTTTAGAATTGGGCACGCAGGCCCGTCTAATATTCTGCCCTTCCTTTCTCTTTGTCTTCCATACTGAATCCATTTATTCTCACACGCTTTTTAAATATTAGTTTTAAATAATAAATAAACAAAATCTAATACAATAAAATAAAATGGCAATATTGTAACAGTACTATAGCTAGTTACAAACCTTTACAGTACCTTATCGTTATCAACAGGGCGAAATAATCCTTAAAATGTACATATGATATTACATGCATGGAGGCATATCTGGAATCATATCACCAGCTAAGCACAATGCTACAATATATGTATGTGGGAGTGAACCTCTGTCTGTGAGGCTAATTAAACCCTCATTAACTCTTGAAATCATCCACAAACTTCCAGGGATTCCCCCTCTGGTGAAACTTGTTGAGAACCCAGCAGTGCACACTAAGCTTGGAGAAGTCACTTGACCCCAGACGTGATTCTTTGGCTTTGACCTGATTGACTGCATGTAGGAGGATCTCACTGTGGACCCACTGATAGGCAGGGGAAGCTGAGAAGTTGCTCTGTGCAGGACGTGACAATTCCTTTGGAGAGCCCAGAACCAGAGCACAGTATTTTAACTCTGCATAGTTGGAGAGCCCCTTGGATGACGGGGAATGCACAATATGCCACGTGCTTCTTACTCATTGCTTGGGAGCAGATGTGATGATCCTTTAAATGCCAGTCAAGCTGGATAAACTGGAGCTCATGACTTCAACTCAACACATTTCGGATTGGCAGAAAAGCCACATGAAAAGCCTAAATCTACAGTGTAGATAATACCAAGGAGTCTTCAACTTGGTATTGGCTGCAAAAAAAAAAAAAAGCGAGAAGCTCAGCAGCGCTAGTTAAACAACAACAAAAACAACATGTGATATTGCATAATGATTCTCCTGAAGATTTTGTTTCCCTAGTATGAACAACATGCGTTCAATGACAACAAACAGCACGACAAATATTAACTGAAGTTTATGCACCCCAAAACAGCAACCAACATTAGTATTACTAGGTAGCATCTGTTCTGCAATCCCCAGAGCACGGGAAATAGGAGAAGACCCAAACAAAGCACGTACACCAATTTGAGAACTGTGAAAAAAGGAAGGATTAAAGAAGACATGAAAAGACCTTGCACGGATGACACAGGAAAAGAAGGATTGGAGTACATTTATAAGAGGTCTGTGCTCCTCTGGGAGCGGAGAAGTAATATAATCACACAACATTTGACGACCAATGTACGACTGACGTCAAATCACACAACATTTGACGACCAATGTACGACTGACATCAAATCGCACAACGTTTGACGACCAATGTACGACTGACATCAAATCACACAACATTTGACGACCAATGTACGACTGACATCAAATCACACAACATTTGACGACCAATGTACGACTGACATCAAATCACACAACGTTTGACGACCAATGTACGACTGACTGTAGTGGATTTGATGGTACTGTATGGTTGTGATATTACCTAGTGTGATGCATGAGGTCAGCTGTGAAGGCTCCTGAGATAAATGTAGCTGTGAATTTACAGAAGGCCCTTCTTGCTACCACTTACGACCTCACACATATCTTTTTTACTAATGAATGTGGCTACGTTAAAAATCTAGGGTACTGATATGTAATGTGTGGTGGTAGATTACATACACACACACACACACACACAGATATTTAATAAGTCTAATAATATTAATAAAATTTATAACACACTGAACTAACTCAAGCTGTTTAAATTTTTGATATTAAATTTTCTTTAAGTTTATTTGTTCTGAACCAAGGTTTTATTTTGGTCAGAACATATGAAAGGTTTTGAAATTATGAATGAAATGCATGAATATATGTCATAATAAATAGAAAATGTGTACATATGTATTTCAAATGACTGGTTACTAGTAATTATCTTAAGATAATCCCAGGAGAACTTATTTCTAGATGAGCTGTTGGGGTGATATCATCACTCCCTGTCTATGACTACCAAACATTGTCCCTTCACTGATGGGCGTAATACAAATTTTATTTCCCAAAATTTTTGTGGGTTCTAGTGATGGTAATATAGTTGGTGTGTTAGTTAGTAAATAAGTTGGTGAAGGTCCAGCAGGCCAGACGCTCACGTATCTTGACTGAGTAGTTCTGGTGCTGGAATCTGGTGGCCCCACCTCTCCGTGCTTGGGGGCAATATAAGGCTGCTCTGACAAAATACTAGACTGCACTGGTCCACACTTGTATTTATCAACACAGCATTTGACACCACTTTGGTGCCAAACAGAAACTCACACTTCTGCAACAAAAGTATTGGGTCATGTGTCAGAACTCTACCTCCTGAGCTACTTCTGCACACAACACTACACAACAACACCACATAGACGGGGTCAGATCTCTCTGACCATACAGCACGTCTTACCAAATTGGTTTCACATAGTACTGGTTCCCCAAGACTACATATTCTGAAATATGTTCATTAGCTTCCTGCTATTGAATAAGATAGGTGATATGTTCCATGATAATCAACACTTGATCCCCCTTCATAATCCTGCTGGCGTTTGTGTGATTTTGTTTGTCCCTAGACCCTGCTTACTTGGGCTGGGGCTCTTTAGAGCGTTTTCTCCTACTTGTTCTTGTGATAGCCTCTTTGATGATGGCGCCGTATCAAATCACTCGCCACATGAAACAATATTAAAAGCTTCATCCTCCAAAGGTTGTTATTGCTGGAGTTGTAGCAGTGCCCTATATCTCTCACTGCACACATCTTTGAAAATCAGCTTCTGTGGTCGCTCAAACAGCCTCTGACAACTGTTCTCTTGCCATCTGCTAATTGTCCGTAGAAGATATCTTTTGGGATGCGACCATTTGAGCGGCGGAACATGGCCAAGCCAGCGGAGTCTGCGTTGTCTAAAGGCGAGCATACTTTGAAGGCGCCTGACAAAACTCAACAGTCACTTTTCTTTCCACGAGATAGGGCTCGTGATGCGGTTGGTAGCTTATCGCAAGAGAAGGAAAGGAATTCAAACCACCTTTCTGCTTGCATAGGGTCCATATGCCATTTATAGGAAGTGTGCTTCGGGAGTAAACGCTGAGGATTAATCCGGAGTCGGAGTCCCTTGGCAGTTCAATGTCGTTTAGACATTTTCTGGCAAACTCCTGCGACATGGCTGGTACCAAACTGTATCGGCTTTAATGCCGTTCCTTTGGATCTACCGGCTGTGTGGAGTGAGGGAAGTTTGCATGGGCAATGCTTGATCTCCTATAACTGTGCCCAAGCTCGCGCCCTGGAGAGGCCAATTCATAGCTTCACCCTATAGTGATAACTGGTGCAAGCACCCACACCGGGACTCAGCACATTCGTTTTCTTTAGCCCAATTGGCGTTGTGCATGGCGCCAGGGGTACTTCTGCAGTGGGTGAAGGATTCTATGATCTCACTGGACAGCTACCGCCTGCTTTGAGTGGGCAGCCCCAGAACAACAAGGTCTTTGTGACCCCGCCATTGTTGTTTTTCCCCTTCAGGGTGCATGGGGATTAGGGTCAACGGCCCGAACTAGTGTGACAGCATATTCCTTTTGCATCCAATGCATTTTCGAAAAAAAATAGAAATAAGAAGACTCTCAGATTGGGATGCTGGAACGTCAGACTTGTTGACGGACTATCGTAAATCACAGGGTAAATGATGTAAGGAAGACAGCCATAATTAATGATGAGCTTAAACGACTTCATGCCGTGGATATGACTGCACTTCAGCATTTTACGCGCCTGGCAGGCTATTGGAACGGTGAGCGAAAGAGTACCATCCCTATTGGCAAGGGAAAGATCTTAATAAAGGTAAGAACACGGAGAGGTTTTGCGGTCAAAAAATCGCAAATATAATGGTCAAAAAATCGCTAACTAAAATGGTTGAACCAGGCGAGAATGGATCAGAACGCCTGTTAACGCTCCGCCTGCAAACTAGCACAGGTCCCATCACCCTTGTCAGTGTGTATGCTCCTACTCTGTACTCTGCCTCAGAAGCTAAAGATGAGTTCTACGAGAATCTAACAGCAATTATCAAAAGCATACCTAGGCAAGAACAGCTTGTTCTCCTTAGTGACTTTAACGCTAGAGTGGGTGCCGATAATGTTTCATGGCCTTCATGTCTGGGCAGGTTTGGTATTGGCAAGATGAATGAAAATGGACAACGGCTCTTAGAGTTGTGCGTCCACCATGACCTCTGCGTGACCAACACCTACTTTCAGACAAAACCCCAGCATAAGGTGTCATGGAGACACCCACGATCCAAGCACTGGCACCAACTGGACCTGATTCTCGTCAGAAGGCCACTCTCAGGTCTGTGTTCGGCATCCAGCTCCTCCATAGTTGGCAGACTGTTGACACCATTAAGGGCTGCAGGCGAAACGGTATTGTACTCCTTGGTTTGCTGCAAAATCAGAGCACAACCAAGAAAACTCTATCGTGTCAGACATGAAGGGAAACCACGCATTGATACCAGCAAGATGTCAGACCCTTTCATGATCGCTCAATTCACTGCGACCTTCGAGAAAGTGCTCAGTAGCCCTCAGCATGGTGATACTATTACAGAGAACTGGGAGCATCTACGGAACACCATTCAAAGTACTGCACTTGCCACCTTTGGTAAGAAAACAGCAAAGTCAAATGACTGGTTTGATGCTTCATCAGATGTGATGGCACCTGTCATTGAAGCTAAGCGCAGTGCTATGAATGAATACAAACGTTCACCGAGTGCCAGAACCCTACAGATCCTGAGGGCTACGAGAAGCAAAGTTCAACAAACTGCTCGACGCTGTGCAAATGACTACTGGCTCCAAATGGTGTTCCGTAGATGCTCCCAGTTCTCTGTAATAGTATCACCATGCTGAGGGCTACTGAGCACTTTCTCGAAGGTCGCAGTGAATTGAGCGATCATGAAAGGGTCTGACATCTTGCTAAAAACCATCAGCGGAGAGAAGCTAACCGATAAGGGTAAGCAGATGGAGAGGTGGGTCGAGCACTACTCTGAGCTTTACGCTAGAGACAATACCGTTACGCCTGCAGCCCTTGATGGTGTCAACAGTCTGCCAACTATGGAGGAGCTGGATGCCGAACCAACATTAGAGGAACTCAGCAAGGCCATTGATAGCTTGGCCTCTGGCAAAGCACCAGGCAGTGATGGGATTCCTCCTGATTTAATCAAATGCTGTAAGAGCACGCTATTACATCCCCTGCATAGGATGCTGTGCCAGTGCTGGGAAGAGACAACCTCCTCAGAAGACAGGCGAGATGCCAACATTATGTAACACTGTATAAAAGTCAAAGGAGATAGAAGTGATTGCAATAACTACTAGAGTCATCTCTTTCTTAGTATTGTTGGTTAGGTTTTCGTAGCCAATGTCATCTTAATGCGACTACACAAGTTAGAGTAGGAGCATATCCACTGAGTCACAGGGTGTGGATTCCGAGCAGGCAGATCAACAACAGACATGATCTTCTCTCTCCGCCAGCTTCAGGAAAAATCAAGAGAGCAGAAAAGACCATTATATATCACCTTTATAGACCTCACAAAAGCATTCGACCTGGTTAGTAGGGATGGACTCTTTAAAATCCTCCTGAAAATAGGCTGCCCTTCTAAAATGCTGGAAATGATAAAGTCATTCCATGACGGCATGAAGGGAATAGTCCAATATGCTGGAAGCACGTCACAGCCCTTTGATATACGAAGTGGCGTTAAACAAGGCTGTGTTCTGGCTCCGACCCTCTTCGGAATCTTCTTTGCCTTACTCTTGAAACATGCATTCAGAGATGCAACTGAAGGAATATGCCTTCACACTAGGTCAGATGGCCATCTGTTTAATCTTTCAAGGCTGAAGGCAAAAACAAAAATCAGAAGGGTCACTATAATTGACTGGGGGCTGCCCAGCTTGAAGCGGGCTGATGTGCAGTCGTCACTCAAAGCCAACAGGAGCTTCAGAGCTTGATGAATCGTTTCACTAAAGCATGCAAGGACTTTGGCCTCACAATAAGTCTAAAGAAAACGAATGTGCTGAGTCAGGATGTAGGTGCTGCACCAGTTATCACTATCGATAACTATGAATTGGCAGTGGTGCACCACTTCACATACCTAGGGTCTACCATCAATGACAAACTCTCACTGGATACAGAAATCGACAGCCGCATTGGCAAAGCTGCAGCTACCTTTGCCCGCCTCACATCGCGTGGTTGGGGAAACTCTAAACTCACAATGAAGACCAAAGCTGCGGTATATAATGCCTGCGTCACCAGCACTCCTATATGGCAGCGAGACCTGGACGACCTATGCTAAGCAAGAAAGAAGGCTCAATACCTTCCATTTGCGGTGTCTACGCCGCATCCTCGGCATCTCGTGGAAAGCTAAAGTGACAAATGTCGAGGTGTTGTCACGTGCTGGCCTTCAAAGTATGTATACGCTGCCTTTAAGGCGCAGTCGCTCGCCTTTCCCTTCTGGCAGTGGCCATGTTCGCCGGGCATGGAAGATGGTCGCATCCCAAAAGATATCTTCTACGGACAATTAGCAGATGGCAAGAGAACAGTTGGGCGACCACAGCTGAGGTTCAAAGATGTGTGCAAGAGAGATATGAGGGCACTGGACATGGATCCAGCAACATGGGAGGATGAAGCTGCCGATCGCACTAAGTGGCGATGCTATTTCCGGCGCCACCTCAGATTGGGCGAAGAGAGGCTCACACAAGAAGCAGAGGTGAGGAGAAAACGTCGAAAGGAGCACCAGGAAAATAAGCAGCTGAGGGCTGTCACCTCAGGGGCGCATTCCCATAGTCAGTTATGACTGAAGGGGCTATTATTATTATTATTATTATTATTATTATTATTATTATTATTATTAAAATATACAAAGAAATACTTTCATTCTTACCAGAATTATGAATAGAGAACACAGTTATATTCTAGCAAAACTCAGCTGAGCTGCTGGCTCTAGTATGGCGTCCCTCTAAATATGGCAATTAGCTTCTGGGAAATACACCACTGAAGAATTACTGTGTCTACTACTGGACAATTTATTGTTGAATGGCAAAAATGCGCGTCTGTGCGCCGATAATATGATTATCTGTGGCCAATCACCGACTTTCCCCCTTTCAAATTTCAAACCTCCTACCAAAAGTCAATTCAGTCATACCTCAGTCAAGTATGTATTATTGTCTGTTGGTCCGTCTGTCTCTACTTGCTTTTTCATAAAAAACACGCTTGGTTCTACATGCCTTTCTACACGAATCGGTCTCTAAAGTTATTTTTAGCCACAATTTTCCACTATTTCCCCCTCTCTTTCATTCTAACTAGATTTTAGCACTTGAGTCTCAAGGCCGCAATTTTTGAAAATTAGTGACATTTTTTTTTTTAACAGTGCAGTCGCTCGTCTGTTATGAACAACACAGTCTTTTGTCAATATCTTCATTATTATCTATCCGTCTGTATAAATGAAAGCATATTATTTCTCTGCTCAAGATGGTCTATCAGACTAGCTAGGTTTTATATTCCTAACATTATTATTAAGAAAAAGTTACTTTTTCAAGGTTAGTTGTTTTTTTGAAATATGTTCGAGCATCTTCTGTAATGCGTTTGCCGCTGAATTCAAATAAAAGGACTCAGTATCGTAAAAGCGTCCAAGAAATGACTGTTGCGTATAATAGCTAAGGTCCCTTTTGTCCATTTCTTTACATTGTGTCAACTTGGGGACGTGAATTTTTTTCCTTTCCCCACCAATTGCGTCTTTTTAGCCTTGCTAGTTTCAAGCACGTGTTCAGTCATATTTTTTCTTTTTGATCTCCGTTCCCTCCCGTCTCCAAGGGTAAACGTTTTGTCTTCACGTCTAACAAGTTAGTTTCCATGGCGGGTATTGAACCGCGGCATGGGCAATCATGTCTTCTAGTAGCTTACGCATTATTTTTATCCCTACATTTTATCTTTGGAGATATTTTAACGTTGTATCACGGTTAAATTTATCACACATCTCCCCACTTGAAAACATGCCTACGGCAAGTTCCAAAACCAGTGATACACATAGATAAAATCACTCCTCACGCCTACCACTATTCTAATTTTGATCACAGGGATGCCGACTGAGGAAATCTGCACCGACATTCAATGACCCTGGGATGTACTCAATACTAAATTGATAAGGTTGCAGTAATAAAGACCACCTCAACAATCTGGCGTTTTCATGCTTAGCCTGAGATAAGAATACTAGGGGCTGATGATCCGTCTGGACCACAAAAGTCCTACCATACAGATAGATTTGAAACTTCTTTATTGCCCAGATTAACGCTAAACATTCTTTTTCGCTTGTGGAATATCCTTGCTCCGCCTTATTCAATTTGCGGCTTGCATAAGCGACTGGGTTCAGTTCCCCATCAGGTGAAGATGATCTTTGCAACAAAGCCGCCCCGAGTCCTACATTACTTGCATCTGTTCTTACGACAAAGTCCTGTGTCAAATCAGGCAGTTTGAGAATAGGCTTGCTAGTGAGTTTTTCCTTTAACTCTTGGAACGCTAATTCACATTGCGCCGTCCAAACTATTTTATCTGTATGTCCCTTGCGAGTCAAATCAGTCAGAGGAGCACATATTGAGTTAACATTTTTGATATATTTTTGGTAAAAACCACATAACGACACGAATGATCGCACGTCCTTTTTTGTTTGTGGTCTAGGTGCTCTCTGCAGCTTTTTCCAAGTTCTTGGGGTCAGGGGTCATGTTGCCCTGATATACAGTGTGTCCCAAGAATTCTAACTCTTTGCATCCAATACAACATTTGGTTGGCCTAGCAGTTAAGTTCGCCTCCCTAAGCCTATCAAATAACATTTTTAAAGAGTCAATGTGTTCTTCAAATGTCTCTGTGGCGACGAGAATATCATCCATGAAATTCGTGATACATGGGTTATTCAGGGGATCCAACAATTTGCGCATCATCCTTGAAAATACACTCGGAGCATTTTTCAGTCCGAATGGTAGCATGTTGAATTCATAATGTCCATCCGAAGTGCTAAAAGCCAAATAAGGTCTCACTTCAGGCTTCACTGGAATCTGGTAATAGCCTTTACTAAGATCCACCTTTGAAAAGTATTTTGCCTTGTTTAATCTGGCAAATAACTGTTTTGTGTCTGGTAATGGATCCACTTGTCCTTCTGTGACAGCATTCAGTTTCCTGTAATCTATGCACAGTCTGTGTTCCCCAGACGGTTTTCTCAACAAAACTACACTGGAGCTAAAAGATGATTCACTGTGTGAAATAATCCCCTCCTTCAACAAATAATCTATTTCTTCTTTCAATGCCTTCTCCTTCGCGAACGGAATAGAATAGGCTCTCATACAGATTGGGTTTGAGTCTACCAGTTTCATGTCATACTGTAGCAAATTTGTATGTCCTGGTTTATCTGTTAATACATCTGTATGTTCCTCCAGAACCTGTTGAACTCTCTCCCTCTGATTTTTAGTCAGGTGCTTACTGACTTTTACCTGTGCTGCTGTTTCACAAGGATGTAATGGGTATTCATGTGAGGTGAGTGGTTCCTTTTGCATTTGAGTTGCGATAGCCAAGGTCAGTAAGGGGGTGCTTTCCTGGAGTGGTCTGTCCAGATACTTCTTTAAAAGGTTTACATGATAAACTTTCTCCTTCCCCTTTTTGTCAATTTTATAGTTTGTTCTAGACACCTTCTCTAGAACCGTATATGGACCTTGCTATCCAATTTGTAATTTATTCTGGCTACCGGGTAGTAGAAGCAGCACCTTCTCTCCCACAGCTAGTTCTCTGTCCTTTGCCTTCCTATTAAAATATGCTGCATGTTTCTTCCTGGCTTGTTTCAAGTTATCATTTGCCAGTTTCCATCCAGCTTTCAAACGAGTGGTCAGTTCGTTCACGTATTGATAAGATGAGGTAACAGTCTCCTCTGCCTTCTCATCTGTCCAGGTCTTTAATAATGCTACATCTGGATTTTTAATTTTCCATATTTATTTTTCATGGCACCCATCGGTTCCCGTCCATTAGAAGCATTATAGTGAGGACTTTTCTTCCTAGAATCATCACTCACAAATCGACCACTACCAATTTTTTTCTTGGGTTTATCACCCCACTTTAGATTGCTTATGAGAGATCTTCGCTCTCTTTTCTGTTCTTCCAGTTTATATAAGTCTAACCGAGGGATTGTCATCTTATCCTGGGTAAAATTTACTCTTTGTACTCGTCGCATAGTGGCCATGTTAATCCATTCAAGTGAAGACTGGGTGTGAAAAGGGGGCTCCCATTCCACTTTGTCTACCTGAGTATAATTAGTTTTCCTTCCAGGCCTAAATTTGCCCTGTGGCGTTTCTAGGTCCTGCACATTTTGTCCCTTTGTGGGTGTTCCCTCATGAAATATGCCACATGCTTCTACAAAGTTCTCAATATCGACTTTTACGTCGGGCCAATAGTATTTTCGAGCAATCTTTTGGCAGATGGTACCGACTTTCTCATGGTCACCATCTTTTCCAACATGTAAGCTCCTTATCAAATTTGCCCTATATATCTTGGGAAGAACCAACTGTCCGTGACCAGTGGATCTAGTTCCTGTCTTCCTGTATAATAATTTGTTCTTCACAAAGTACTCTCCCTTGCTTGGAGGTGTGTGGCATTTGGGCAATTTTTTGAAACATGGCTTAAGGGTCTTATCCTCAGCCTGCGCCTTCCTCATCTCCTCTGGATGAGCATTAATAGGTTCACCTTCTTCCTCCTTTTTCTGTGACCTGGTCTGCACTGTCGCCATGATCACAGGTCTTTCGGGATTCCCCAAGAAGACGTATCTACACCCCAATATCAGAGGGTAGATTGGTTCATCTATCACTGCTGCTCTGATTTCTCCTTCCACATAGCGAGTTTTCACCGTTATCCTTGCGATGGGAAGTGTCATGAGTGGTATGTCCTTAGTCGCCCCTTGTATTTCCACTGTTTCTGTGGTATACTGACTTGGGTCCACTAGGCTAGACTTCACAACAGAATCATAATCCAAACCTGTATCATAAAGGCACCTTGTGGTGACCCCATTACAAATAACATCCTCACAAACTGGGGGTGATAAGGTTCCTGCTGTCCATTAGGATTAACCTTTAATCTTTGAGTCCCCGACTTCATTGCAGCAATGTTTGAAGGTTTCCTTCTACAAAATTCGGTGTTATGGTTATCTTTCTTGCACCATTTGCACCATCTTTTTCCTTGGTTAAACGGTTTTCTTTCATTGTATTTTTGGTCATTGAACTGTGAGTTTCTGTCTAGATAGTCATTTCTTGGCCGTTCAAAGTTTGTCCTACCTTTATTTCCCTGTTCTCTATTATCAAATTTATTAAATTGCTGTGGAGCTTTAAAATTATCTATGTGCTTCTTTTTTGCACCACTTACCTCTGCCTTGGCTGCCTGATACCTCTCAGCGACATTTAAAACCTCCCTTAACCTCTCTGCACCTTGTTCCATGAGAAACTTTCTCAAGTCTGGAGCCATGGACTCTCTCAATTGCTCTATCATGATCATCTCTTTAAGATCTTGGGTCTTCCCCAGAGCAGTCCATTTCTCCAAATAGGTTTCCAGTCTGGCAGAGAATTGGTGGTATGTCTCCCCAGACAACAGTTTGGCATTTCTAAATTTCTTACGATAAAAGTCACCATTTTTTTCGTATCTTAACAACAAAGCCTGCTTTAACATGTCATAATTGTCTTGGTCTTCTCTGTTCATTTTTGCGAAGACTTCATAAGACGTACCTCTCAGTCCCTGTGATAACTTTAAACTCCACCTCTCTCTCTCTCTAACCCATATGTAGTAGCTAATAATTCAAACCGACTGAGGTACCCCTCTATGTCATCGTCTTTCTCAACAAAATGGTCTAAATGAAACCCCATAGCTGATGTTGAGGCTCCCTGACTAGGCGTAGCATCTGAGGCAAAAGGGCTGGCACCATTTTCAGGAGCATGGCCTTGTAATTCCAGCTCCCTTAGTCGTAATTCATGCTCCCTTTGCAACCTTCTATCTTCTGCCTCCCTTTCGGCAGTCAATCTTTTATCTTCTGCTTCCCTTTGCTGTCGTTTTTCTTCCGCCTCAATCTGCAGCCTCTTAAGTTCTCTATCAGCCTCAATTTGTAACCTCTTCTCTTCAGCTAACCCCCTATCTTCCCTTTCAATATACTTATCACATTCTGCAGTTACGTATTGAATTGAACTCTGACCATCCATTCCCATATCCTTCGCCGTTAGCACAGCAGCTGATCTGAACTTTGCCAGCTCCGCCATACTTTTTAGACAATTTAGCAATGAGCAAGATAAATCTAATTATCTAATAACTAAGGTAATTCTAATTAATTACTAAACAAGGTAATTTTAACTATATAAAATAGCCAAGGTAATTTTAATTATTTAATTAATTAACTAATTACCACTGGCTGTGAAGATTCACCAACTGTTATTTTAAGGGACACTTTTAATTTTTACAATTTGTCATCCTGATTTAATTCTCCCACCAGGAGATCCTAATATTACTGATAAGCTAATTATCCCTGGACAAGACCCCAATATATGTAGTGGATTTGATGGTACTGTATGGTTGTGATATTACCTAGTGTGATGCATGAGGTCAGCTGTGAAGGCTCCTGAGATAAATGTAGCTGTGAATTTACAGAAGGCCCTTCTTGCTACCACTTACGACCTCACACATATCTTTTTTACTAATGAATGTGGCTACGTTAAAAATCTAGGGTACTGATATGTAATGTGTGGTGGTAGATTACATACACACACA
This sequence comes from Oreohelix idahoensis, assembly GCA_024509875.1. Taxonomy (NCBI): domain Eukaryota; kingdom Metazoa; phylum Mollusca; class Gastropoda; order Stylommatophora; family Oreohelicidae; genus Oreohelix; species Oreohelix idahoensis. Next base: position 723,736 of record JAMPIV010001073.1, read on the forward strand.
CACACAGATATTTAATAAGTCTAATAATATTAATAAAATTTATAACACACTGAACTAACTCAAGCTGTTTAAATTTTTGATATTAAATTTTCTTTAAGTTTATTTGTTCTGAACCAAGGTTTTATTTTGGTCAGAACATATGACAGGTTTTGAAATTATGAATGAAATGCATGAATATATGTCATGATAAATAGAAAATGTGTATGTATTTCAAATGACTGGTTACTAGTAATTATCTTAAGATAGTCCCAGGAGAACTTATTTCTAGATGAGCTGTTGGGGTGATATCATCACTCCCTGTCTATGACTACCAAACATTGTCCCTTCACTGATGGGCGTAATACAAATTTTATTTCCCAAAATTTTTGTGGGTTCTAGTGATGGTAATATAGTTGGTGTGTTAGTTAGTAAATAAGTTGGTGAAAGTCCAGCAGGCCAGACGCTCACGTATCTTGACTGAGTAGTTCTGGTGCTGGAATCTGGTGGCCCCATCTCTCCGTGCTTGGGGGCAATATAAGGCTGCTCTGACAAAATACTAGACTGCACTGGTCCACACTTGTATTTATCAACACAGCATTTGACACCACTTTGGTGCCAAACAGAAACTCACACTTCTGCAACAAAAGTATTGGGTCATGTGTCAGAACTCTACCTCCTGAGCTACTTCTGCACACAACACTACACAACAACACCACATAGACGGGGTCAGATCTCTCTGACCATACAGCACATCTTACCAAATTGGTTTCACATAGTACTGGTTCCCCAAGACTACATATTCTGAAATATGTTCATTAGCTTCCTGCTATTGAATAAGATAGGTGATATGTTCCACTGATCTCAACACTTGATCCGCCCTTCATAATCCTTGCTGGCGTTTATGTATTTTGTTTGTCTCTAGACCCTGAACTTGGGCTGGGGATCTAGAGCGAATCCTTACTTGTTGTAAGGGGTAGATTTTGATATTGCAGTATCAAATCACTCGAAACATTAAACAATATTAAAATATACAAAGAAATGCTTTCAGTCTTACCAGAATTATGAATAGAGAACACAGTTATATTCTAGCAAAACTCAGCTGAGCTGCTGGCTCTAGTATGGCGTCCCTCTAAATATGGCAATTAGCTTCTGGGAACTACACCACTGAAGAATTACTGTGTCTACTAATGGACAATTTATGTTGAATGGCAAAAATGCGCGTCTGTGCGCTGATAATATGATTATCTGTGGCCAATCACCGACTTTCCCCCTTTCAAATTTCAAACCTCCTACCAAAAGTCAATTCAGTCATACCTCAGTCAAGTATGTATTATTGTCTGTTGGTCCGTCTGTCTCTATTTGCTTTTTCATAAAAAACACGCTTGGTTCTACATGTATTACAAATAAGGGAGGGAAACCTGAGGCCTGTAAACAGTAAATTAATATGAAATTAATATGAAACAAATATAAAGGTATGTTATCAGGCACTCGCAGGAAATAAAGAAGTAGAACACCAGACAACAGAAAAACAACAGACATGAGTGGCTTACCCAGGATTTGTGCAAATCCTGGGTAAGCCACTCATGTCTGTTGTTTTTCTGTTGTCTGGTGTTCTACTTCTTTATTTCCTGCGAGTGCCTGATAACATACCTTTATATTTGTTTCATATTAATTTCATATTAATTTATTGGTTCTACATGCCTTTCTACACGAATCGGTCTCTAGAGTTATTTTTAGCCACAATTTTCCCTATTTCCCCCTCTCTTTCATTCCAACTAGATTTTAGCACTTGAGTCTCAAGGCCGCAATTTTTGAAAATTAGTGACATTTTTTTAACAGTGCAGTCGCTCGTCTGTTATGAACAACACAGTCTTTTGTCAATATCTTCATTATTATCTATCCGTCTGTATAAATGAAAGCATATTATTTCTCTGCTCAAGATGGGCTATCAGACTAGCAAGGTTTTATATTCCTAACATTATTATTAAGAAAAAGTTACTTTTTCAAGGTTAGTTGTTTTTTTGAAATATGTTCGAGCATCTTCTGTAATGCGTTTGCCGCTGAATTCAAATAAAAGGACTCAGTATCGTAAAAGCGTCCAAGAAATGACTGTTGCGTATAATAGCTAAGGTCCCTTTTGTCCATTTCTTTACATTGTGTCAACTTGTGGACGTGAATTTTTTTCCTTTCCCCACCAATTGCGTCTTTTTAGCCTTGCTAGTTTCAAGCACGTGTTCAGTCATATTTTTTCTTTTTGATCTCCGTTCCCTCCCATCTCCAAGGGTAAACGTTTTGTCTTCACGTCTAACAAGTTAGTTTCCATGGCGGGTATTGACCCGCGGCATGTTCGATCATGTCTTCTAGTAGCTTACGCATTATTTTTATCCCTACATTTTATCTTTGGAGATATTTTAACGTTGTATCACGGTTAAATTTATCACACTGACATCAAATCACACAACATTTGACGAACAATTTACGACTGACATCAAATCACACAACATTTGACGACCAATGTACGACTGACATCAAATCACACAACCTTTGACGACCAATGTACGACTGACATCAAATCACACAACCTTTGACGACCAATGTACGACTGACATCAAATCACACAACGTTTGACGACCAATGTACGACTGACATCAAATCACACAACATTTGACGACCAATGTACGACTGACATCAAATCGCACAACGTTTGACGACCAATGTACGACTGACATCAAATCGCACAACATTTGACGACCAATGTACGACTGACATCAAATCGCACAACATTTGACGACCAATGTACGACTGCAGTCAAGTAAAGTATTACAAAGTGATATCAGCATTCGAGATCTTGAAAAACTATACTTAAGCTAAAGACTGTTAGTAAATTCACTAACGAATTTTACAGTTCTATATGGATTCTAAACTGAGCGTCCGATTGACAGAGTGGTTAGAGCGCTGGTCTCTCACGGCAAAGATGCGAGGCTCAACTCACGGTATCAACATGCTGCAGTCTACCCAACTGTAAATGGGTACCTGACTTTGCTCTTGAGTTAGGGAAAGAAAAGGGAGCTGGTCACCCCACGTTTCGTTGCTGGACCAACTATAGCGCAGTCTCTAACACTTAACTCCCCTACGGCATTATCTGCTATGGTAATACCGTTACCTATAAGGATTCTGTAATGATTGATGTTTATTAGACTCATTTAATAAACAAAGAGATAAAAAGTCATTAGAGCCAGCAAGGATGCGGGTATGTAAGAAGATTGCAAAGTATACAATGTACGGTCAGAAGATCACACGTGGATGTACACCGATTAACATTAAAAGGGATCAGCCATTCATCATTATTTGACACGCACCTGCATAGGTCTTTGGGCATTCCATGAGAAGAAAAACATTATTAAACGTCATGCAAACGTGTAAACTAATAAATAATCCTGCTGTAAAAATCAATCACCAGGTACACTGAACTGTAAATACTATTCTGATGTACGCAAAACTGAAAACGGAGAATAAATGCCCTAATTATAACATAATACTAGGATAAAAGATCTTAGAAGTAAAACAAAAGAAATCCAGAGGTCTAATTTACTTTTTATCAACGTTTATCTAAACTATACCTTGATCAAACTTTCTATCTGTCTGTCACTTTCTATAAAAATGTCAACATCCATTAACAAATATAATTTTAATATCTAAAAATTAGAGTAATACAACCCTGTTTATCTTATTATATGGGAGTTTGAATAATTACACATAATAAGAAAACCAAAAGTTTTTGCCTTTTCATTGTTATTATTTGCAATATGCTGCCCTCATATCGCCGTGCTTTATTGATCTGCAAATACTTGTACATTGTGTGAACAAACGTTGCTGTATTGTTACTCAGTTCTATTATAATACTAATACAAAGCAATTACAATTAAAAGCAACTAAAAAAAACTATTTCGTTCAGTTATTAAAACAGATATGATTTTTCTTAACTGCTTCATTCCCATAAGCCGTGTGATGCGCTTAGATATGGTACATCGGTCTTCCAAGAGCCGTGTAGTTAAAGTAAGATTATCTCATGTCTAGATTTCACACGTCATAGAAACATATTCTTTGTTTCACCTAAGACTTACAATGACCCGTGTAGTTAAAGTAAGATTATCTCATGTCTAGATTTCACACGTCATAGAAACAGATTCTTTGTTTCACTTAAGACTTACAATGACCCGTGTAGTTAAAGTAAGATTATCTCATGTCTAGATTTCACACGTCATAGAAACATATTCTTTGTTTCACCTAAAACTTACAATGACCCGTGTAGTTAAAGTAAGATTATCTCATGTCTAGATGTCACACGTCATAGAAACAGATTCTTTGTTTCACCTAAGACTTAAATGACCCGTGTAGTTAAAGTAAGATTATCTCATGTCTAGATTTCACACGTCATAGAAACATATTCTTTGTTTCACCTAAGACTTACAATGACCGTGTAGTTAAAGTAAGATTATCTCATGTTTAGATTTCACACGTCATAGAAACATATTCTTTGTTTTACCTAAGGCTTACAATTACCCGTGTAGTTAAAGTAATATTGTCTCATGTCTAGATTTCACACGTCATAGAAACATATTCTTTGTTTCACCTAAGACTTACAATGACCCGTGTAGTTAAAGTAAGATTATCTCATGTCTAGATTTCACACGTCATAGAAACATATTCTTTGTTTCACCTAAGACTTACAATGACCCGTGTAGTTAAAGTAATATTATCTCATGTCTAGATTTCACACGTCATAGAAACATATTCTTTGTTTTACCTAAGACTTACAATGACCCGTGTAGTTCCTATGAGTCTCTAACCTAAAAACACACGGGACTCAAAGAGTATGGTTGGGTTTTTAAGGACTATCTTTATTGCATACGAGCAATTTCTACCAGTGCTCCGATCTCCTCCCTTAGATCACACAAGGAGGATCTCAGCACAGTGGACGAACTCTGTAGCACTGGCGATAATCCTAATGTGTGTACATAAGAATCACACACTCTATAAATATATTTGTAGCGGGTAAGTTTCTAATTTTTAAATTTTTCCAGGGTAGAGGTCGTATGGCCTACTTAATTAGTTACGGTTGTTAAACGCATGTAAAAATAAGTGAAGTACACATCGTCATAATTTTCCTTTACGCCCATACGGAACATGGAATCACCACTTCAGCTGGTCCTTGTGCTGGAACTTGGACCAAACAGTCACATGCCCTTCCAGCTGTGGTTTCTGGGACAATTTGTTTTAGTTGATGAGGTTACCAGCCTCATGTACAACCTCATCTTAGTTGTCTTGTACGACATGCATGAAAGTGACATATCTTCACAAATTTGACCGGGGAAAGTAAATTCCAAATTTTTACTTAAATTGTACCACATAACGGTGCCTTCTATTTACCTTTATTTATATACTACTCACGTTCTTCGGGTTTCGTTCATTACTTATTTACGTGTTCACTTAATACATCTACAACAGTCCGTCTTCTATCCTCATTTGGCCAAAGGGCACAGAAGGAAAAGCGAAAATTAAACAATCCGCCCGGTCCTGGGCATAGCCAGCTGTCCCATTAACTGGTCTTTGTTTCGCTCTGTAATTGCTGTCTCAAAGTCTAGTTTATATGTGTCCCCCGAGTCTACCTTTCTCTCGTTGTCTTCTCTATAGATTCCAGTCTACGTCTGTCTTAACTGTCTTGTCTTCAAGTATCGATTTGTCTACTTTCAGGGTGTCAGCAAAGTCACCCACGGTAGGGAAATAAAAATTAGTTTGCTAGGTTTGGTTTGGCTTGGTTTTAAAAGGATCATCTTCATCGCACACAGACAACTCCAGTAGTGCACTGATCTCCTCCCTTAGATCATACAAGGAGGATCTCAGCACAATGCACGAACACCGTAGCACCGACGAGGATCCTAATGTGTGTATACAGGAATCACACATTTTAAAAATATTTTTGTACTGGGTAGGTTTTCTGAATTTTTAAATTTTGCCAGGGCAGCGGCCGTATGGCCTACTCTTTACGATTTCAGGCTGCCAAGGTTTTTTTAAAAACTTTTTAATGTGCGCAACTTGCACACGGAACCTCCTATTTTTTCGCCCTTATCCGAGAAGGCTAGGCAACAGATTTCACTAAGCATTCAATCTCACTAGGCATCCTATTTCACTAGCCATCGATCTCACTAGGCATCCAATCTCACTAGGCATCCAATCTCACTAAGCATCCGATCTCAATAGGATCTCGCTACCCTGGAGATCTCGCTACCCTTGAGATCTCGCTACGCTGGAGATCTCGCTACCCTGAAGATCTCGCTACCCTGGAGATCTCGCTACCCTGGAGATCACGGAAGAATATGACATCACTGGGAACCACTGGTTCTGACAACAATTTCCATCACTTACATTTCCTGTAATGGGAGTGAACCCGGCACCTTTAGAATAAGAGGCGGACGCCAAACCTCTGAGCCACCCCGACGCCGCCCCCCCCCCCCGTGTTTGCTAGGATGGTTCATCATTTTTCTTGTCACTCCTTGCGGAGCATGAATCCTCCACTACATCTGGTCCCCGTGAAGGAAGCCTTCACCAAGCAGTCACATGATCTCGCAGCTGTGGTTTCTGTGACAATTTGTTTTTGGTGAGAAGGTCACTGGTTCCATAGCATTGAGAGGTGAGGTGACCAGTTCCTTTCCTCGCTGCCATTTCCGTCCCTAACGGAAGAGCAAAGTCGGGTACCCATTTACAGCTGGTTAGATTGCAGCGCATCGACACCATGAATAGAACCGGTACCTTTGCCGCGAGAGAACAGCGCTGTAACCACTCTGTCACTCTGGGCGCCGGTCTTATATTGTAACGGTTCTCTTGCAGCGACGCGCTGGATTCATTCGAATCGTTCTGGATCTAATTCCTAGAATGCCTTTGTTACGTACATTTATTACCTACGGGGGTAGTCTTCGGTCCTGCCAAATGTACGCACCAGTTTTATATAGTTATATTATTTGTGCGTTCGATTGATTCACGCACTGACGTGCACAATGCTGTGTGAGTTGCTTTGGACGCACGTGTAACCTAGTTGAGTAGTTTCTGACGTCATGAAGGGGGCAGCTCGGACCATATTTATGTCCGCTGTGTTATCCTTTGATTTTGGCAAATTTGAAGAAGCCATCAGTTGTATTCGTATCTATTGGTCTTCATGGCGAAGCCAATAGTGGAAGTATGAAGTAAGTGTCGCCCCATTTCTTATGGCAAGTTTAATTATGTAAATTAAAGTATCAGGCCGCTCCTATTAATGGTCTAGCGGGAATTCATCGGAGATGACATTCCTAGAATTGGACACACGGAGTCGATAGCCTTTGGAATCTTTTCGTAGAGGGAGAATCCATATGTGGAATCAAGTTAATGAATATATATATGCTTCACATGTTTAATATGCCGTTTTACCTATGCCAAAGTCGTGGCATGGATACCGAGAGGTTAGCCAAGATGAAACACTAACCTGGTTGTATTGTTATATCTGCCTTTGTTTGGATTGGATATGCTATCTAAGAATTTTATGAAGAAAGTCTGGGATGCTTACAAGTATGATATAAATTATTGCTCCGTGAGAATGAATCCGTTTGCCTTAATAAACGTCCTTGGGAGAAGGTCAACGGACGTTAATACCATGTCTGTTATATGGTAATGGAAGTGATCCTTAGTCACTGGAATATAAGAGAACTTAACTGTTAGAGAATCTACAACAACTATTAACAGTGATATTAACATTTTGACGTATGATCTTCGCATCTGTAACTATGATTGTCCTGTTCCACTTCGTTGGTGTCACGTCAATAAAATATATGTACAGTAATCACCGACTTGTGTGCTGCCAATACTTGCCCAGTTCACCCAATTCAACGATACTTGTTGGAATTTTCGTTTGAAGAACATTGTTGACATTCATTCCGTTTTAACCATTCGCGTTTCAATTTACCTCTTCACTGAACTCAACGATAAAATGGAGTCAACAATAATTGGTATGCCAGTGTGGTCTGGAAATATCTAACTTCCAAAGAACGTACTCAATACTTTTCTGTGAAAAGAAGATTTTAACTTTCAAGTCACCAACATCTCGAACTTGGAACCCAGTGGGACGAGAAATCAGATTCAACTTACGTTTACCAAGGTCAAGGTCTTCAATCAACCTCCACGTCAAGTTTCACAGTGACTGATTACTTGGAGATCATCTCTTCATCATTATTACGTGCGAGCTGTAATCTAGATACGCAGAACGAAGTATTTTATCTGTAGACGTACATCCACGGAGACGAGGCACATTGATTTTTTACCTGCACGCGAGATGAGTATAACGTGTTTCCGTTGTACACTTTATTACGCTTAGTTGTGCCTTCCGTGATATGTCCACATTCATATTTTTCGTGTTAAGTGTTATATGTTGTGTATTCTTCGTGGGAGGTAGGGAGGTTGATCTGACGAACGAGATCCATCTCGAAGCCAATTCGGGCTCTTCGTCAGACGTTCTGTAGGACATTATTTTGCAGACTTCCCGCAGTGGAATGTTCCTATGCGTGAGCATAGAAGGATCTTTGGTCCACTGTGTCTGGTAGTCTGTGACACCTGACTGTTTTAGCTGTTTCGTCAAGTTTTAATTGTTGTTTTTGGTAGTTATTTTTACTTGTACCTTATTTTCATGATGTATTTTGTATGTGATTATTGTCCATCTTACCTGACTGTCGTTCAGTTTTTTACAAAGCATATGTTTTTACACTGTGTTGTCAATTGTCTTGTGCATTATTTGATCGTAGATGTCATCGTAATTTTTTACTACATTCTATTTTAGTTCCACATTTTATTTTATTTGATTTCTACGACTGTAGTCATTTGTCTTGATTATCGTGTCGTGTCAGTATTGTGCTATTGTCTGTCACGTTATTGCTTTCACACCATTTCATGTTATAAATTACATTATTAATTATTAATATTATTGCCTATTATATAAATTGATTTTACCGTTCTAGAACAGGAACGAAAACCACTAGTTGTGGTAACAATTTTAAGTAGTATTATTACATAATAAAATTGAATAATGGCTACCTTAGACTATTTCATTAAGCAAGCAAAAGCTCTTCAGATGGCTCCTGAGGAAGCAAAAGCATTTGCACTTGCAGAATATAAGAAAGCTCAAGAAATAGAAGCTGATCAGAGAAGGTTAGAAACTTTACGTTTGGAAAATTTGAAATTTGAGGCAGATCAAAAAAGGATTGAGGCTGAGGAGAATGAAAAGAAGAGGAAATTTATAGCTGAGGAAGAGGAGAAAAAAATGAGATTAACTGCTGAGGAGGATGAAAAGAAGAGGAAATTTATAGCTGAGGAAGAGGAGAAAAAAATGAGATTAGCCGCTGAATTAGAAGAGAAACGATTTCAGCGAGAGGCAGAACAGAAGCAAAGGGAGGCTGAAGATAGACTTAAAAAAGAAATGGAAGAAAAAAGATTAATAGCTGAAAAGGAAATGGAAGTTAAACAAAAAGAAATGCAAGAAAGAAGATTAATAGCTGAACAAAACACAAAACGACTTCAGCTTGAGATGGAAGAGAATGAAAGAAAACGACAGCATGAACTGAAATTAGCAGAGTCAGAATATGAGAGACTTAGGTTAACTCAGGAAGCTAATTCTCAGAGAACTTTTGAAAGCCAAACTTCATCCAGACATGATAATTTTAAGGAAATTCACCTTAAATTACCAAAATTTAATCCCCCGTCTGATGACGTGATATTCTTCCTGGATAGGTTTGAGGCCACTTGTGTGTCTTATAACGTGGATAAAGCTCTATACTGTACATATTTATCCAGATTACTTACAGGGGACGCATTAGCAGTTTATCATACCACCAGCATTGGTGAGAAAAATGACTATAATGCTCTTAGAGCGGCACTTCTGCAAAAATTCCAAATGACAGAAGACCAATATCGATCAAGATTCCATACATTACTACCTCAATCTAGCATAAATTTTAGTGATTTTCTGTCACAAATACGACTAACATTAGAAAGATGGATCGAATTATCCAAAATTGAAAAGTCGTATGAAGGTCTCTTCGATTTACTGATGCGCGATAAGGTACTTTCGTCTGTAAATCCTACATTTCTCGCATTTTTACACGAACGGAAACCTTTATCTATGAAAGACTTAGAACAGCATGCTAAAAATTTTTGCACTGCTCACCCAAACATGGATCTAAGTAATGCACAGATTAAGAATGAATTGCCTGTTGCTTTTGCAGCACAACAAAACAATTTTTCACGCAATCGTTCTTTTAGTGCTGACAGATATGTCAATAAGGGAAATAATGACAATTTTAACAATGGTAATTTTTACAAAGGGAAGCAATTTCAACAATCTGCTCCATTTAATGTTTCTTGGAACCAGGCTCACAGATCGCGAGATTTTGGTAACAATAATTTTAAAAAATAATCAAGGACATTATAATAAACAAAACTGGAGATCAAGATCTCAGGGTCCGCAAAACAAACAATTTTTTGGAAATAAACCATTTTACCAACATCATAACGATAATTATACAAATTATCGGACTCATCCAAATTTTAACTCTAGCAGAAACTACAATTATGGCAATTTTAATGACAAAAATCAAAATCGATCGCGTCGACGAGATAGATCGTTGAGTAATACGAATAGACATTCTAATGTCGCTTTTAGTGATACACAGGCTAACATTGAACAGGGTAAAGGAGCTGAAACTCATAATGCTATGTGTTGTTCTCTTGATTGTACCCAAGTCAAAGATTGTTCAGAATGCTCTACTCTTTTCCAGCCCAGGGCGATCACGACGCTGCGTTGCGGACATACCTTACCTAGTCTACCTGCAGTCTGTACGGCCACTGCTGCGTCAGTACACCAGGGACAGGGCTCTCTTAAGTTTAACAAGGGATTTGTCAACAATATTTCATGCTCTCTCCTATTTGACTCAGGTTGCAGCACAGTCGGCGTCCGGACTTCGCTGATCAACCCAAGTTGTGCCACGGGCCGGGTTGTCGAAGGTGTGTAACGTTTGGTGGCACAATTGAAACATTTGCCACTGCTATTATTGATCTTAATACACCATTTTTTTCAGGAAAGATTCAAGCTTGTCTCCTTCCGAATCCAATTTGTGATTTAATACTTGGTCGCATACATGGTATTAAAGAGTGTACACCACAGCAAATTGCTGAATGGGAAGAGCGACATATTCAAACTGCAAATGCAGTAGTGACTAGAGCGCAAGCTACTAATATGTCGCATGATACACCTATGGAACCTACAGTTCATACCACTTGTGATGATGATGCTCCTATTTCACGGGAGTTGTTTGCAACATTGCAAAAGAATGATGATTTATTAAAAAAAATTTTTCAGTATGTGAACAAAAATAATACCAGCAACAAACTTGCAAAATCTAGACATGATTTTATACTTAAAAATGGGATTTTGGTTAGAGTAATACGAGAAAAGGATTCATCCTTATGTTCTCAGATTATAGTCCCATCCTGTATGAGATCTCGTATATTACGACATGCGCATGACTCGCAATGTGCGGGCCATATGGGTTTTTCGCGTACCAAATCCAGAGTGCTTTCGGCATTCTACTGGCCAGGCGTCCATAAGGACATCACTCTCTATTGTCGGTCCTGTTTGATATGTCAAGAAGTTAAGGTACGGGGTCCATTTCATGCGGCTCCTATTCAAGCTGCGGACATCCCGATTAGACCATTTGATAAAATGGCTATAGACATTATTGGTCCTATGCTACCATCTGCTAGAGGGCATACGCATATTCTTACGTGCATTGATATGTGCACTCGCTGGCCTGAAGCCATCCCTCTCAAGAACACTTCATCTGCCAGTGTAGCAGAGGCATTGATGTTAATCTTCTCACGCATTGGTTTTCCACGGAAAATCTTGTCGGATCATGGGGTTCAGTTCATTTCTGAATCCATGTCTCAAGTTATGAAGACATTAGGTATAGACAGATCTCTAAGTTCTATTTATCATCCGATGTCAAATGGGTTAATTGAGCGTCTAAATAGGACACTCAAGCAGTTGTTGGGTAAGATGACTCAAGACCATCCCCAAGACTGGGATCGGGTCCTACCCGCTTGTCTCTTTGCGTATCGCGAAGTACAAAATCAAGCAACGGGGTTTTCTCCATTTCAACTTGTTTTCGGCATGCAACCACGCGGTCCGATGTCGTTAATCCACGACTTATTGGTTGACGAGAATATTGAAGAGGAAACTCAATCCTCTTATGAGTATGTGATCTCTCTGAGAAAGAGAATCATAGATGCTTGTAGATTAGCTACTGCATCATCCGAACAAGCCAAAGAAAAAGCTCGTCTATTTGCAAACAAATATAGACGTCTTCGCCAGCTCATACCTGGTGATGAAGCTTTTGTATTACTCCCTGCGCATAATAATCGTCTTTTAATTACCTGGAGAGGTCCTTTCAGGATCATCTCAAGAATATCCGATGTCGACTACATCGTTGATGTTAATGGTAAACATAAAACCTTCCACATTAATATGTTGAAGGAATATTACTCACGTCCTGATTATCTACAATCAGTGTTCCAAGCAACTGACGATCCTACACCTCCTATTCAACACTATTCTAGTTTGTCAGTCATCCAAGAAGAGGAATCTTCTTTCGATGATGTACAACTACCAATACCAGTTGTACCACTCCATTCCACTGAGAAATGGAATGATGTTACTATCTCATCTACTCTTACTGATGATCAACGTCAGCAAGTCTCTAATATTCTACACACGTATGAGGATGTCCTCACTGACATCCCAGGTCATACGTCAGTCATCCAACATGACATTATTCTGACTGACGATACACCGATTCGAGTTCGCCCATATCCTATTCCTTTACACTTTCGTGATAAGGTTGATAAGGAATTGGATGAGATGCTTCAATTATATTTAATTGAAGCATCTCCATCACCATATTCTTCTTCTATGGTAATCATTAGGAAGAAGGACAACAATATACGTCTTTGCGTAGATTACAGGAAATTAAACAAAGTTACAAAATTCGATGCGGAACCATTACCTCTTTTAGACGACTTATTAGAGAAATTATCTCATGCCACATTCTTTTCGAAATTTGACCTTTCAAAGGGTTATTGGCAAGTGCCATTAACCCCTAAAGCAAAGCCATTCACCGCTTTCTCGACGCCACGGGGTCTTTTTCAATGGAATTTTATGCCATTCGGTCTAATGAATGCGCCAGCTACCTTTGTACGCATGATGCGCCGCATATTGTCTCATCGTCCCGATGTCATTACTTATATAGATGACATCTGTCTTTTCAGTGACTCTTGGGATGAACATATTCAGGGTTTAAAATCTTTACTTTCTACCTTACGGGATTATAACTTAACAGCGAAACCTTCAAAGGCTTTTGTCGGTTTTCATGACATCTCATTTCTTGGTCACCGTATAGGTCGCGGTTTAATGTATACAGAAGACAGTAACGTCTCTAAAATTTTAAACATCTCAGCACCTAAGACAAAAAAACAAGTGAGGTCGCTCTTAGGACTAATACAGTTCTATTCTAAATTCATCCCTCATTTGTCTACTATAACTGCACCTCTTTCTTCGTTACTAAAGAAAGGCACATCTAATATAATAAAGTGGTCGCAGGATCATCAAACGGCTTTAGATTATATAAAACAATTTTTTTCAAATAAGCCTTTTTTAAGGTTGCCTAACAAAGATCTCACCTTTGTTCTTCGCAGTGATGCTTCTTCCTACGCTATCGCGGCAGTTTTGATGCAGGAATACGGAGGCACCTTATTTCCGGTTATGTACGTATCCAGAAAGCTTACGACGAGCGAGATGAAGTATTCCGTTCTAGATAAAGAGCTCCTCGCTCTTGTCTGGTCAATCAATAAACTGGATCGTTATCTCCTCGGATCACACTTTGTGGTGGAATCCGACCAGAAAGCTCTTACAGCACTGAACACAGGGAACGTGAAGTCATCAAAGTCAGCGCGTTACGCTATTGCGCTTCAACCGTTCCATTTTGAGATACGAGCTATTCCTGGAGTACAGAATGTGTTTGCAGACTGTCTTTCAAGATGCCCTAGTGAACATGTCGAAATTAAACCACTTCCAGATGGTGAAACGTCCTCACAGAAACATGAATAACTTTGTACATGGTCACTGATTATACATCTGTGGAGACTATGTGTAGTTCTGCAGTATTCGTATATATATATAACTTTCAGAATATACTTACGTATGGATTATAACATTATTTCTTGTGAAGTAACGTTTTGTTAGAACGGGAACAGTGATATTAAAGTAACATTTTTTTTTTTTAGTATGGAAACATTGGTAAGAGTGACAAATAGACATTCACTATTGTTATGGAACAGATTACACTACATATCGTGTTCGTAAGCGTATTTCAGACATGGTACATTGAGAACATATTCTTGTCGATTTAACTAGTTCTAAAAGAATATTAACAATGAGTGAAATTGAAATCACTTAGAATAAATTAGTAATTAGTTATTTGTTCATAAATTAAGTACTACTAATTATTATAATTCAATTTAATCAATTTGATTGATTATAAATCACACATCTACTAACTTTATTAGTGTCTCGCAATACGTGTATTCACGTATCCCACTACATGATATCTCACTTTTAGATAACTAGTCAAACTTACTAGTGTTAGGAAATAGTAAGTGCGTTGCTTCTTAAAGTGTTTAATTATGCTTTGTTTCATTTTGCATGTTGTATTTTAAAATTTTCTGTTTTATTGATTCTTTTATCATTGATCATCATCAGTGTTGCTGTTCATTTTCATTTTTGAAATCATATGTTTCAAATTTCTTTAAAAAAAAAAAAAAAAATTTGGTTGAATTTTATTATCATCTTTTTTTTTTATGGTTTATTTCATTTTCATTTTCAACTTCTTTTTACTTCGAATATTACCACATCGTTCCAAAGTAGGTCGATGGTGGATGTGTGCTTTAATGCATACTATCATTTAGTTATATTGTTTTCATTTAATATTCTTTTCTTAATATGATATAATTTTATGCATGTCATAAATCTTGTTGTAGTTTTGACTCACCTCTCTCGAGTAATTAGTTCGAAAAAAATTAATAGAATTAATTTTTTTAAGGGGAGGTGATAAGGGAGCTGTTACGTACATTTATTACCTACGGGGGTAGTCTTCGGTCCTGCCAAATGTACGCACCAGTTTTATATAGTTATATTATTTGTGCGTTCGATTGATTCACGCACTGACGTGCACAATGCTGTGTGAGTTGCTTTGGACGCACGTGTAACCTAGTTGAGTAGTTTCTGACGTCATGTAGGGGCAGCTCGGACCATATTTATGTCCGCTGTGTTATCCTTTGATTTTGGCAAATTTGAAGAAGCCATCAGTTGTATTCGTATCTATTGGTCTTCATGGCGAAGCCAATAGTGGAAGTATGAAGTAAGTGTCGCCCCATTTCTTATGGCAAGTTTAATTATGTAAATTAAAGTATCAGGCCGCTCCTATTAATGGTCTAGCGGGAATTCATCGGAGATGACATTCCTAGAATTGGACACACGGAGTCGATAGCCTTTGGAATCTTTTCGTAGAGGGAGAATCCATATGTGGAATCAAGTTAATGAATATATATATGCTTCACATGTTTAATATGCCGTTTTACCTATGCCAAAGTCGTGGCATGGATACCGAGAGGTTAGCCAAGATGAAACACTAACCTGGTTGTATTGTTATATCTGCCTTTGTTTGGATTGGATATGCTATCTAAGAATTTTATGAAGAAAGTCTGGGATGCTTACAAGTATGATATAAATTATTGCTCCGTGAGAATGAATCCGTTTGCCTTAATAAACGTCCTTGGGAGAAGGTCAACGGACGTTAATACCATGTCTGTTATATGGTAATGGAAGTGATCCTTAGTCACTGGAATATAAGAGAACTTAACTGTTAGAGAATCTACAACAACTATTAACAGTGATATTAACATTTTGACGTATGATCTTCGCATCTGTAACTATGATTGTCCTGTTCCACTTCGTTGGTGTCACGTCAATAAAATATATGTACAGTAATCACCGACTTGTGTGCTGCCAATACTTGCCCAGTTCACCCAATTCAACGATACTTGTTGGAATTTTCGTTTGAAGAACATTGTTGACATTCATTCCGTTTTAACCATTCGCGTTTCAATTTACCTCTTCACTGAACTCAACGATAAAATGGAGTCAACAGCCTTATAATTCTCTTACTTGTGTGTTGTTTATGTCTTCTTTTCTTTCTTTCTTTCTTTCTTTCTTTCTTTCTTTCTTTCTTTCTTTCTTCTACGAGTTTCTAGCGTTTACCAGATTTTCTTATTTGTTTAAAACCTTTATATACTTACATACTTACTTAGTCGTTCTCCTTCTACCGTGAGGTGTAGAGGTTTGGAAGAGAGAGCACCAGACTATCCTATCGGCTGTCTTCCTCCTGGCTTGTTCCATTCTAGTCTTCGGTCCTTCAAAGATTGTCTAATGTTGTCCTCTCAGCGGACTCTGGGTCGTTCAGGGGATATGGATCCCTGGATCTTTGTTTCCCATGCTTGTCGTGGTAGCTGATCTTCTCCCATTCTGCAGACATGGCCAAACCATCTTAGTTGGGACTGTTCTACTTGAGTCTGCAGGGGGTGGGATTTTAGTACTCGACGTATCGTCTTGTTGCGGACCATGTCTCTTCTTGTTACTTCAACCACCTTCCTCAGATACCTCATTTCTGAGGTTTGGATCTGGCTTTTGTGGGTTGCAGTCATTGCTCATGACTCCCATCCATATGTCAAGACTAGGACATACTTGTAGGTGGAGCGGAATACAGCCATCTTCGTTTTCTTACCAACCTCTCTCTTGCTGAGGAATCCTCGATTTATGGCCTGTAAAATTCTCCCAGCTGCTGCTTTTCGAGTGGCCAACTCTTCTTTGATGCCTCCCCTTCGGTCTATAATAGCTCCGAGGTATTTAAAGTGGTCGGCCTGTTCCAGGACTTGTTCTCCCAGCTTAATCTGATGTCTTCTTTCTTCTCGTGACATCACCATGGATTTTGTTTTAGAGCTGCTTATGACCATCCCTCTCTTCTCCAGCTCTTCCTTCCAGATTTGCAGGTTGGATTGGAGATGTGCCTCTGATTTAGCCATCAGGGCAACATCATCAGCAAATGCCAGCTCTGAAATACAGACCTGTCTCATCTTCCAGTACCCCACTGAATACTTTCTTGTTCTCTCCTTACATGCCTTGATGACATCGTCCATGAGGAGTATGAAAAGATAAGGTGACAGGATATCACCTTGTCTTACACCAGTGGTGGTCATAAACTCTTCTGACTTATGGTTTGCTGTCCTCACATAATTTCTGCAAGACTTGTAGAAGCTCTGTATAGCATGAATCAGAGGTGCTGGAATGTTTTTCCGTGCCAAACAGTCCCAAAGTTTGCTCCAGGGGACCCTGTCAAACGCCTTTTCGAGATCTATGAAACAAAGATGGATCTCACTCTTATACTCAAGGGCCTTTTCACTCAACTGTCTGAGGGTGAAGATTAGGTCTTGAGTACTTCGGTTTGCTCGGTATCCGCACGTGACTTCATCCAATTGTGGCTCAGCTATGCGTCGGAGTCTCTGCTCTAGGATTCTAGAGTAGATTTTACCAGGGACACTGAGAAGGAATATGCCTCTATGATATCCACACTGTCGATTATCACCCTTTTTGAAAATGGATGTTATGATTGCAATCTCCCAATCCTTTGGTATGGCCCTGTTGCACCACGCTGTCTGTAGGACCATTAAGAGTAATAGGTCGCCTAAGGAGTTCTGAGAAATAATCTTTCC
Organism: Oreohelix idahoensis; assembly: GCA_024509875.1. Lineage (NCBI taxonomy): Eukaryota > Metazoa > Mollusca > Gastropoda > Stylommatophora > Oreohelicidae > Oreohelix > Oreohelix idahoensis. Next base: position 741,667 of record JAMPIV010001073.1, read on the forward strand.
ATCTTTCCATTACTTCATTCGGTGCAGTAAGCAATTAGCCTTGCTTGTCCTTTATAAATTTGAGAGGGCATTGTTTTTCCTTCCTCATGTTCTTTAAGATCTTATAGAACAATTTCTGGTTTTCTTGCGCATCATTTTCTAGCTTTTCTCCAAATTCTTCCCAGGACTTCTGTTTTGCTGCTAGCACCTTGTTCTTTGCTTCTGTTCTGAGTGTCACATATTCTCTATATTTCTCTATTTGTCCTGCTGTGTTTTAGCTCCTAAGTATTGTTTCCATGCCATTTTCTTCTCTCTTATTTTCTCTTTGACTTCCTCTGTCCACCAAGGTGTCCTCTTTCTTTGGTTCCCAAGTCGGACTCTACCACATGCTTCTGCAGCAGCTGTCTTTATGATGTCCTTGAATTTAAGCCAGAGGGTTTCCAAGTCATCAGGTTGTTCTTCTGTGTTTCTCACCGCTGTAGCAATAAGCCCCTGATATCTGGTCTTAATTTCTGGCTCTCTCAGCTTGTAGGTCTTAATGCTCATTTCTCCCGTTCGTTTACTTGGTTTCTTGCGTGATGTTGGGCAGTTCCTAGGCTGAGCAACTCTTTCAGTTGTTCTTTTGAATGTAAGCAGGTAGTGATCACTTCCAATCCCTGGACACTGTTACGGTAGTTTTATTGATATCGTCTGCTAGAATTGGCAGTGCGCATTTTTTAGGGTCAATGGAATTAATATAAATTGATGTTTATACTTTGCGAATTAATAAGCGCGAAACACACGGTCAAATTATGACGTGTTCGCGTCAATAAGGTCACGCTTCGTGACTTAGTTACTGTACCCTTGTTACGTTGTCCGTCAAGCCGTGATGTCGTGTTTTTACCTCCTTCCAAGGTTGATAGGCTTTGCTAATAGCCGTATTTATGTAATTTGATACCAGGACTCAGGGTCAGTCCAGATAATATTATATATAAGTGAATTCATTAAGGTTTATGATTAACCTGCGTTAAGGAAGGATCTTTCATAAATAGTTTGATTATTTTCGTCAAGACATCATGCGCTCACTTCTGGCTGTCTGGATCCCAGCAGCGCATGTACATAGCCACTCTTACAATCATTTCCAGATGTACTGACAGACGTACCTGGTCGCACATCAGTGATTACTCACGACATTACTCTTAAAGATGATACACCAATTCGTGTACATCCCTATTCTGTCCCACTACACTTTCTCAGCAAAACGACTCAGGAACTTGAGCAGATGTTGTCATTAGGTATTATCGAGACTAGTACCTCACCATTTTCGTCACCTTTAGTCATTGTCCGAAAGAAGGACAACAACATTCGCTTATGCGTTGATTATAGGAAGCTAAATGCTCAGACCATAGCTGACAGTGAACCACATCCCAATATTGACGACTTACTTTCTCGTCTGTCCAATGCAACACTTTTAACTAAGATAGATCTAACTAAAGGTTATTGGCAGATACCACTAACCGAAAAGGCCAAATATTAAACAGCGTTTTCCACTCCACAAGGTCTATACCAGTGGAATGTGATGCCTTTTGGGCTTATGAACGCTCCTGCTACCTTTATTCGCATGATGCGAACAATTTTATCAGGTAGACCAGACATCATTACATACATTGACGACATATGTTTATTTAGTTCATCATTTGAGGAACATTTTTCGGGGCTTAGATGGGTTTTGTAGATATTAAGGGAAAACCATTTAACCGCTAAACCTACGAAGATACAAATAGCATTTCAGGAGATAACCTTCCTGGGACATATTATTGAGGCTGGACGTATTCAAACTGTTCCCAGTACAGTATCTAAAATTTTAAATTTATCGGTTCCTCAAACGAAGAAACAGGTTAGGAGTGTATTAGGTCTAGTCAATACTACAGTAGATTCGTACCTAACTTATCATCCATCACGGCTGTCTTGTCATCATTGTCGAAGAAAGACATGCCGTTGAAGGTAAATTGGACTGACGAATGCGACAAAATTTTTCGTTTGATACTAAACATCTTTTCAAATCCACCAATTTTGAGATTACCAGATACTTCTAAAAAGTTCTTTCTCCGTACAGATGCCAGTAATTACGGTAGTGGAGCTTGTTTACTTCAATAACACGACAATATACTCCATCCCACGATGTACATATCAAGAAAACTGAAGTTACCTGAAACCAAATATTCTACTGTGGACAAGGAGTTGCTGGGCGTAGTTTGGGCAATAACGAAACTTGAAAAATTCTTGTTGGGAGCACCTTTCGTGATACAAACTGACCAGAAGGCGGTGGCATCGTTACGTCGCTCTAACCACAAAAGCCCCAAACTTGCCAGATTTTCGATCCTATTACAGCCGTATGACTTTGTCATCGAAGCCATACCGGGACAAGAAAATATAATTGCTGATGCACTTTCCAGACATCCTACTGAAGTCGAATAATAATTGTCCACAGGTTAAAAAAAGGCCTGAACAAGATTGACTCTGGAACTATCACTTATTCCTGCGACGACAATGATATTAACCACCTCCATACGAATGACACTTCGAATAGTTGCAGTGAATCATTCAATATATACAGTTTCCGAAAGAAGATTCGTGACAGCAAGAAACATATTTCGATGGTTCTTTTCTAACGTTTGGACCTTGGTTAGTGTCCAATCGTGCTACAACTCATTCCGATATAGCCGGAAATATGATATGAATCCTAGCTGGACATTTAACGTTATACTACAAACAAAAAAATTGACTAATTCAACACGATAAAAGTTTATATCCAATCAGGAACGAAACTTACTTGAACAGTATTAAATTTCTTCTCCACAGGAACTTTCAATAATTTCGCAAAGGACATAACGACGACTGGATCTTCATATCCGACATTATTAAGTTTAATAGTTATTAAGCTAATAAAGAATATAATAAAATTGAAGTGTGATAATAATATAAAAAGAAGAAATTGTGTCAAAAGAAAGAAAAAAATGAAAAAGAACAAAATAATATCACACAAGAAAATACTTTAAATATTTTATTTATGAATATGATAGCTGTTATATGCATTTAGATGTTCACATGAAATGTATGAATATTTTTTCTTTAATTAATTCATTAAGTTAATTAGTTAGTCATTACTCGACACTTATAATTAAGTTTAAACACACATAACTAAATTAATTTATACTTTATCTTTTTCTTTACTTTACTTGTCCTTACTTCTCATATCTTTTATTATGACACTATCTCTCAGTTTATTTAACTAGATGCTAATTAATTAATACCTTACATACTTACTATGATTAATTATTTTAATTTTAATTAGTGAGATTAATTTTCTTTACATAACACTTCATTAGTCACTCACAACAGTCTTTAAGTTCAGTAGATAATTATTTAGCGACATTTGACACCCCTTTGTTTAATATAATAACGTTATATGACTGATATATTATCGACATGACCACGACACTGTTCTAGACAGAACATCGTAGGCCATATGTCGGGTTTTTGTTAAATTTTTTTATATGTTTGAGTGAGATAGTCCAAAAAAATCTATCTAATAGATTTTTTTTTCCACGGCCGGGTAGGAAATTGTTACGGTAGTTTTATTGATATCGTCTGCTAGAATTGGCAGTGCGCATTTTTTAGGGTCAATGGAATTAATATAAATTGATGTTTATACTTCGCGAATTAATAAGCGCGAAACACACGGTCAAATTATGACGTGTTCGCGTCAATAAGGTCACGCTTCGTGACTTAGTTATTATACCCTTGTTACGTTGTCCGTCAAGCCGTGAATTCGTGTTTTTACCTCCTTCCAAGGTTGATAGGCTTTGCTAATAGCCGTATTTATGTAATTTGATACCAGGACTCAGGGTCAGTCCAGATAATATTATATATAAGTGAATTCATAAAGGTTTATGATTAACCTGCGTTAAGGAAGGATCTTTCATAAATAGTTTGATTATTTTCGTCAAGACATCATGCACTCACTTCTGGCTGTCTGGATCCCAGCAGCGCATGTACATAGCCATGATGGTCTGTCGACATGATTTCAATATTGACACGGACGGAATAGAATATCTATGCAAGTAAATTCTAATGAACTGTATGTGAATATTGTACCTGTATGACTGTCTTCGTATATGAACTGTTAATAAACCATGGACTCTAATTTGAAGACTTATCTACGTCGATACGTTACGGCTGTTCTGATACATTGACAATGTTGATTAGTATTACATTGAAGAACTCTTCCAATGATAAGATTTATAATATCATAATGAGCTCCGAAAGGAACGAATGTCTTCTTGGACAGTCAACACATAATGAGTCCATATAACGGTGACCCTCATTTGAAGATTACAAACGAACGAAGCACGCATTCGCTATTCACAAAATAAGGAACCAGCTACAGCTCTGAACCAGTATATTCCTTACTTACTTACTTACTTAGTCGTTCCCCTTCTACCGTGAGGTGTAGAGGTTTGGAAGAGAGAGCGCCAGACCATTCTATCAGCTGTCTTCTTCCTGGCCTGGTTCCATTCTAGTCCTCGGTCCTTCAAAGATTGTCTAATGTTGTCCTCCCAGCGGACTCTGGGTCGTCCTGGAGGTCTGGATCCCTGGCTCTTTGTTTCCCATGCTTGTCGTGGTAGCCGATCTTCTCCCATTCCAGTATATTCCTTGAATGCTAAATCATTCCTTATCAGCTTTATCGGCCTTATCAGGCCCCCCCCCCCCCCCAGACTCTAGCATCCCGGACATATTTGAATGAGCTTGTTAAAGTAGGATGTAGCCACCGAATGTTAATGCTGAATGTAGGAGGTCAAACCTGGACAGTACAATGTTGTGGTGTATATTTGGGTCACCAAGCGTTGAGGCGCTGACAGGGTGTAATGTTGACTCTCTCTCAAACACCATACAGGCTCTCAAGTGCGTAATGCTTGTAGAAGTGTGTGGATTGAGATGATGGGTGGGTGAGTAGACATCAGATAAGATGGTAGACACGAAAGCGTATAGGCTCTTGGACAAGTTCACGATGCTCTCACTCAACCACATGTAGAAGTCAGTAAACGTTGGTAATACTGATGACCTTTTCAACAATCTAATACGAGACATACGGTGACATCAACAGCACAGTCAATTGCACATGGATCAGGGACATCACATACATGGTAATGGAGAAAACATCTGGCATCACAAATCTTTATCAGCTCATACATCAGGATGCTAATGACAATGGTCTGTCAATCTACGTTCTGCTCATACTGAAGCTCAGGTACCCCTGACTAAGCGCGTCAGGTACCTCTAGCAAATATGCCGCACGACAAGGGCGGGCTCCCAATTTCTAAACAAAAAGTCTATGGCTCTTCTTGCATCACACCCCAGGTACTTCTTCTGGTGAAGAATATAGGCCGCGAAAGGCGGGCCTCTATGGCGACAGAATCAGGCCGCAAGTAGCGGGCCTCTATAACAAGGTAACCTCTGTGTTATTTCTCATAAGCAAGGCATATCCATCTATACCAAACATACCGCCAGAATAGCGGGTACCAAACAGTACAATCTTCGCTGGGCTTCTATTCAACAATAAGACGTATAGTCTTGGTTTCTGTATAGAGTACAAATAGTAGGCTCTGTCTATCATATCATCTGTGAACTCTACTCAAAAAATGTCGCCTCAAAAATATCAATCGTTCTTATGTGCAGACAGCACCTAGTCTGCATATCTAGGCATACGAGAGGATAAAGTGTACATATTACATTGACAGCATCCTAGAAAATAACCAAACACAACACTTGCCATCCTTGGCGTACAGAATAAACTTGGGGAAGAATCACTGGCA